>JASAMY010002315.1:0-171981 GCA_030248085.1 Paralinhomoeus sp. GSCO2_6
ACGAAGTCACTTCACAACACCACTTTTCGCAGTCAAGGCTAGAAATCCAAAGGCACTACAACCGATCTCAGCACTGCTATCGCCTTTTTCCCACAACTCTTCAATTCCAGCTGCGCAATCTGCGTCCGACTCTGGCGCTTGGTCGCGTTTGGCGCTTATCGGGGTTTTTCAGATCGCTTATATGAATTTTATGTTTGCCTTTTTTCTGTTTGTCTTCTGTTTTCTCTGTTTGTTGGCCTGGTCCTCAACACCAACAAGGTATCCACCACTACCATCAGCTCACCCCCGACCTCGACTGGGAGACGCTTGGCCGGGCCGACTGGAGGGCCTGTTCCACCCACGTCCATGTGGCCGTCATGCGCCCTTTCGGTGAGAGCTGGCACACAACTTCCGTCGAGCTGTCCCTCCTTCCTGAAGTTCTTCTGCAAGCAGGTAGCCTGCGTCGGGCGCCCGTGTGAGCCTGTTCCCGATACCCAATTCGGCGAAGGACACTCCCATTGGGCAGAACCGCAAGCGTGGCCGTCCCAAGGCCGTCGCGACTAATAACTGCCGACACTTGTAGAGTGCGCGAGTTTCTTGCTGTAGTGTAAATTGCTCCATTAACATGTTATGTGCGCTGTTTCCAGTTTGGGGATTGTGACTGCTGTCGCTGAAAAAAGGGTCAATTAATATTATTTGGTTTAAGAATCCTATTGTCAGGGGCCATTGCATATCAAAGTGGAATGAATCATATGTTAGAGGAACATCGAAATTAAAAGCAGGTAGTTATGTATTTATTTAGGGGTCACTCATCTGGTACGGAGGGCGCGTTTCATTAGGGGGACGCAACGGTTAAATTAGGGGGTCGGACATTTATTTTTAGAGGGTCGAAACATTTATATTAGAGGGTAGATAAATTGGTAGCCCCCACATTCGGTAGGTATAGCAAATGCAGACACGGAATACGCGATGAGAATACCACCATGCACTACATGTACTGAGCAATGCAATCCAAAAGGACACACACACGCGATTTACGCTATACACGCGTCGATTCTGTTGCTGTGTCGCCAGCCAACATGTCCAAAGTTGCGCGTTGGCATTAGCGCAGCCAACGTCTCAGTCATGACGCCAATTGTCTGGCGCACCCACTGCACCTGATAGATCTTCTTTTGTGACAGTCTTCTGATTGTCGAGTTCTTTGACATTTGTAGCAGCCAGCATGTTGGGCACTTGTGAGAGACACAACCAGAGTGTCTGGAAGTGGCATGCGAGTTCGCTTGTGTGGAGGCCTCGAGCACGCTTCCAGCGAATTCTCAGCACTGCCCTTCTCTGGAGTTATGGCTTTGATTCCACTTGTGTCAACAGTTGGGCTGGAGGGCAGCGACTCGGCTGCATTGGACCGTTGGACTGCCTTTTGTTCGAATGTGGCAGTGTCTATTTGGTTTGGAGGAGTTGGGCTGTGAAATTGGGCTGTACGATGACAGCGGCTGCCGGAAGAAGGGTTCCGGGGATAGGAACACCTGGGAACGGGTATAAGAATGCTGCAGCAAAGGAAGGGTTCTTGCCTGCGAGTCTGCACGACCAGCTGCGAAACTGAATGGAAAGACTCCACTGCAGCTCACCAGGCTCACCAAGAATGCGACGCACCCGGGAGCAGGACCAAAAGGGTAGTCAGTATCAATTGGGGCCCACTAAGCGCTATTCTTCAGAGCGTCCTCGCTCCATAATCCGCTGGACGAGTCACTAGAGCGCATAGTGCTCGCCGAGCCTTCGGCGCCATTGCCCATTTCCTCCGTTGTCATCAGATCTTATTGTGTGGTTGTTATTGTGTTGGTGCTTCAGCAATTAGCGTTTGAGAGGCTGATCTAAACCTTGGCTCTGCTGCGAGCGAAACGCTTGTCAATTCCAATGACTGCTCAAATCTGTCGTTTTCTATCATTTGGTGCACACAGTACAGTTTGTACACAAACGCGAGTCAAACTTTCCACATACAGCACAGCACTCTGCAGATTTCCCTGTACACACGATCTGCAGAGCACGGTTCGTTTGTTCTGCCAATGTCATGTCTGTACAATTTTCACAACGATCAGTGCGGTACAGACATCCAATCGGAGTCGCTGACATCTCCAGCGACAGTCCGACCATTGGCAGGACCCTCCTGAGCTTGACTGTGAGGCAAGAAGTCGCTGGAATAGTATTGATTGTCGCAATTGTAATGGCTGTCATGGCACTGAGTGCTGTATTTGTCATGTGTGCCTGTGGTGTTAACGATGCTCCACTGGCCGGAAGCGGCCAGCCATGTGACGCCAACCAATCTCTCAGTCGAAACCGAGAGAGCGCTCATGGTAGGCGCGCCCACCCTTGCCATGGAGGTCATCAGAGCGCGTCGCCGCTCCTCCCCTCCAGCCCACTGAATTCAGTTGTGAACTGGAAGGCGCACTGATCAACGGAGAGGTGGCAATCACCGACAAGGGTTTCCAGCAGTGTGTTGCAGCTGGCCCGCTCTCCGGTCCAAGGCGAAACGATGCGCCTATCAAAATTGACTACCCATTCAACTACCTTCTGGTAGGTCAAGTGCGTCTCCGGGCAGAGCATCGAGGATGATCTTGCGATTTCTGGTCTCAAGCAAACTGCGTGAAAGCTGTGTCAGCTGCGCGTTCACCTGCTGCTGAGCCTGCAGCGTCCTGCTGCCGAGCTGGTGCAACGGAGCTTCAACTCTTTGGAGCGTGTTGTCAATGTGCTGCTCTGTAGGTCCCTACCCTACGGGTGCTGCGCCCCCATTCTGGGTTTTTTAAACTTTTGCCAATTAAAAAAACGACTATGTCCGAGAAAAATCGTCAAATGGACCATAGCTGCACATTGCCACGGCCTAGAGCCGAATGCTTTGGGTGACAAGAATCCCATCATGAGCCGCCAACACCTGCAAAGTGTCATGCCGACCGATAGTATCGTTCACGAATGGCGGTCCAAAAACCTGGCAGAGAACACGAAAAAAAAGGACGCGCTTTCGAAACATTTTTGGAACTATTATTGAGCCCCTACAGTAAAACAAGGAAACGCGTTATGACGCGTTCGATGCCCCAGAAGAAGGCGGTTCATTTGAGCCATAGCGCGACGAAATCCGTTCAGGCAATCAAAAGGTATAGGCGATTAAAAATTCGAAAATGCGCACTGAACAAGTGGTCACATATTGGGGTTTTACGCTGACGTGTGTCGCGTACACCCTGATTGGGAAAACGAACTTCGGATGACGGACGCGGAGTTGTTCAAGTTTCAACTTGTTGACGGATGACAGACTGCAAGCGTTGAACGTGCTTGGGTCTTGTATGGAAAGCGAGAACACGGAAGGATTTTATGGTACACCGAGTTTACAATTGCTCTTACTACCCAATTCTACCATAATCTGTAATAGGATTCGACACGAGACCCAATTTATTTAACACTTTACGGACGAAACAAGACGGATGATTATAAATCGTCCTTAAAGAATTCCAGAAAGTCTACACCGTCCATTCCGTGCTGAAGCACAGAAATCTCAAATGAGAGGCAACAAATTCAAATAAAGAGCATTTGAAACGGGCTTGTTCCCTCTCCCTGTATGGATCCCTGTCCCTGTGTCACCCTGTACAATATACAAAGATAAAATAGCGCGCTTTTGAGGTGTTGTCGCACTGCAAATCAATGCAAGTTGTCAAGCCTGTTGACATAACAAACGGATTTGCAATTTTGGCAACCCACACCATCTCAAATGTGACATATACAAGCGACTCCCTGCAACAGTGCAGGTAACAGATTATTGTGTCAATAACGACACTGGGGGTGGCACAAATTTCAAATGTTGCACCCTAATGTAAGGCTTCACTTAATGTTAGGAAATTTTAAGCACAGATACTGAGCATGGACACATGCATACAAATAAAAAGGACGTACCTAAAGTCTGTGTCAAATGCTCGTGAACTGGAGGTTTTTTGGGAAAACTCTCGAACGTGCTTGAGAATTAATTAAGAACATACTATATAGATGGATAGCCCAGCTAGAGCTCCGATTTCTACTGGCCCTTATTTGCAATTCGGAAACCACCCATCCCACAATTGCAACTGACACCAAAAATCACCTTTTTACTGGAAGGACCTAGTTTGCTGAAAATTGCAGGATCGATCGGAACCAGCAGGGCCATCTTTCACTCCAAAAATGGTTCAAATCGAATCGTACGTTTTTGAGATATGGCCAAAACAATATTTCAAAAAACGTCAAAAATGGCCAAAATCGCGATTTTGCAAAAATCTAGGGTCACTTTTTAATATCTCGAGAACCGTACGCTGGATCGAACTGGAATGTTTTGCTTGCATGTGGTCGAGACCAAGACCTTTCCAATGATATGCAAATTTTTGTTCTGACTCCTTCCGTGGCGCTATTGCAAAGTCTAATTAGGGCCCGCTACAAAGTCCAGCCACCCTAGACCCGGTCTTGGGCGCGATTCCCACAGAGCTCGTAACGGGTCCCAGACTTCCGACTACGACTCTGACCCCAGTGGTGCCAATTTTACAGAGCAGAGGCAATCTCCCGACAGCGGCAGAAGGGCGGCAACTGCTGCTCGGGCCCCTTCGAAGGATGCACGCGCGTCCTGGGTTCCGATTCCTCAAGGCTCTCTGACTCGGACGCGAAAGCACGCGGGCACGATTCTTGCGCTTGGCTTCTTCCTCGTCCCCCAATTCTTTCCCTGCGACACTCGACGCACGCGCGCACACAGACGCTGACCGGTCCTTGATGTGCCGCGGCGTGGACGTGCCTTCCTCGACCCAAGCTTGTAGGCCAACGGGATGCTTCGGTATACCAACGAGGGCGCTCACCATTCGCGGACGCACACACGTACGCCGCGCACGGGCCACTCGGCTCACCTCCACTATACGCGCAGACGGGCAGTAATAGTGGGCAAGAGACAGCGAGTCCACAAGCAAGAGTACTCTAGACTGACGCAACCGGGCGCGCGGCCAGGCAGCGAGCGAGGGGGGGGGGGAAAGAGGGAGGCCTTCAAACCTTCAAATCGATATCCGCGCGCGCGCCTGTATTTTGCATAAGTACAAACGCGTATACGCAACGGAAGGCACTTGTACGCGATTTGCATACAAAGCACGTGGGGATAGGCGAGATCTTCACGATCTTGGGAAGGGCACCGAAGTGAGGCGGGGCGTCGCGCGATACCGAAAACACACAGACCTTACAGTCCCGCCCGCACAAAAAGAAACTCCGTTTCTTATTCGAAAGGGATACGGTAGCGGGGGGCACAAATCGAACGAACATCGCGCCGGGTAGGATCACCGGCTTACTGGGCTCTAGACACGTCCATAGTGGGCGCGGAGCGTGAAGGGGATATGGTGACATGACAAACAACAATGCAACGCACGACTCACGTCCCTGACATCATCTCCAAATTCGGCAAGGGGTCACTGGCGATCGAGCGATTCGGGGGGCACCAACTGAATGGGCATCTGTGCATCCGCCTCTTGCGCGGCCTGAGTGCGGGCCTGCGCGGCGGCTTGTTCCGGCGCAGCGGCCTCCGTGAGCGCGTTCGCGTGTGCGGGTTCGAAACGCGAGCGGAGTTCCGTCAAATCGCGCCAGAAACTCGCCATGTATTCAGGTACGGGAGTCACAGAGGGCGTCAGAGCCTGTAGGCTCGCGAGATGGTTGAGCACTTCTGTGACATCCAGGTTTCGCGCTTCGGCAGCGTCTACCTGCGTACGCAGCTCAGCCCTCTCTTGATTGCGTTTGCGCCGTGACAAATCTGCGCTTTCCGTAGTGTTGCGCGCGTTCTCGGTCGACATATACTGGAACATCAGGAAGTTGATCATCATCATGGGCCAGTTTTCGCAGAACATGGCGTGAGCGGCGAAGCGGTGCTCGGGGAGGGGGTAGGTCTGCATGGTGCGGTACAGAGCGCGCATGAGCGTCTGTAGGGGAACGTGTACGTGTCGAGTCCAGTCGCGAATCCACGTCTGGATGGGCTTGTTGTCGGGATTCGCGCCAAAGTACGAGTGAACAAAGTGCCTGGCGAGGGGCTGCGCATAATCGTGCAACAACCGATTCAAGTCGTGCTTGACCTCGACGTTGACATGCGCGTCGTCCTGTCGCACGAGCGGCACTGGGATGGCAAAGTTGTGCTGTTTCCACAATTGCTCGAAAGTCGCGCCGCACAACCGAAGGAATTTGAGCCAGCGCAGGCGAATGTGCCGGGCGACTCTCTCGGCTGAGACCGTGGCTTCTCTGTTTTTCTTGGGGTAAACGAACTCGATCGACGTGTGTATTTCTGCCTGCTGGCTGCACAATTTCACCCACATGGGTGATGTTGTGTGGTCAGTGACACCTGACGGCGGCGGGGCGCACTGGTAAAGAGCGGAAACGCTCACCGGCTGGGCCAGGTGCCTCCCTTGGGGAGTGGGTGAAAGCCCCAACCGCTTTTTGGAATTGGGCGATCAGAATCACCCACAAGCAGTTGGCGTCAGCTGCGCTGTACTGTCGAATGTCCTCGCGCACGCCAATGGGGCGGTGGTGAGAGCCAAGGAACAAGCGAGGCAGGCCGCGCAACTCGCCAGCGTGCGTTTTGCATTTGTCCAACAAATCGATTTCGCGCACGGCACCCAAAACGAACTTTCAGACGTACTCGAGCTTCCGCGGGTCGGAGCTGCGAGGCTGCTCGTCGGGGCCGAGATTGGTGTTCTGGTTCCAGAGTTGGAGGTCAAAGAATTGCATGTCATGCACTGCATCGGGACCAAACGTGCGGTACATGGCCAAGGGGTCGGCAGGGCCCCAGTGAATCATGATGTTGCGCTCGAAGAAAGTGCGGAGGCAGTCTGGCAACACGATGCGCCTGAATTTGGTCGAGCTGGTGGACACCTCAGTGTAGTTCCACCGCAAGTCGACCACGAGCGTCGGGCTGTAGACTCCGCTGATGGACATGTGCGTCACGAATTGACCGGGTATGAGCACTGTCATGGGCGCGTTGGGGTACTGCCTGAGTAATTTGCGAGGCCAGATGTTGTAGTTGACACCGGCGTTCGCGCACTCCAGGTCGAACATGAAGAAGTTGATTCCATCCGGCTGGTACGACTCGAGCAGGGTGAGCGCGTGCTGGAGGTAGGCCACATCAGAGGCGTTTATTTGGCTTACCGGGGAACCCAAAACTTTCGCCGGCGCCGCGGGGGCGTGACTGCCCGTGCCACGCAGCCAAGCGTGGATGTCCTCGGCATATGAGCCAGCGACCGTGTGTTCTGGCCGACTTAGTAACAAAGCACGCCATTTGTCCTCCTGCGCTTTTTCGTGCTCGGGGATAAGTCGCGGACTCAAGTATCGAAGGTATGCGCGCGCCACAGTGTCGCGGAATTCGAGCGGGTCGGCTGAGTCGCTGGTCGACGCTTGCGCGTCGGCTCCGCTTGGTGGTGGGACGCGCTGGCCCTCCTCAAGCTTCACTGAGCAAGAGGCGCCTGCGGACTCGGTCCCCACCTCAGTGGCTTCTACCTGGGTCCCAGCAGCGGCCCGTTCGAGCGAACTGGTCGGTAGACCTTTCATCCGGTGGACCACAGCACTGGTTTGCGACCTGGGTGGGATGCCAAAACCACCGAACGACTCGTTGCCTGCAGTTTGCGCATTGTCCGTGTCCATGTTCTCGTCTCGGTTCGCGTCCTCGGGGTCGACTACGAGTTGCAAGTCGTCAGCGGCGGCGTCGAGCACTCTGCGCATCTCCACCATTTCCTCCTGCGTGGGAGTGGCATTTTGCGCGTCGGCTGCAGCCGGCTGCTGCTGGTCGAGAAGCGCTTGTTTCTGCGCGTGGCGGCGTATGCATGAGGCCAAACGAGTCATGCAATGGCGCTCGCGTCGGCGCGCGTCGCCAGTGAGGCCGACCAGGGACCGAGGAGCGGTTCCCTTGTGTGAGGCCGTCTCGCGCCTGGAGTACCTCGCGCATGCCTTCTTCAAATTTCGCACGCAAGTCTTGCTGCAACGCAGTGAGCTGCTTTTGGCGGCGGGCGTATAATTCGCGGCGGATGTCGGAAGCAATGACGAGTCCGCTGCGGACGACCTCCTCGCCCATGCGTTCGTGCAGCACGTGAAAAGCGCGTCCCTTGACACGATACTCGAGGGCATAGCGAACGCTAGCGCTAAGTTCCATTGTTCGGTGAGAAAGACCTTCCGTGAGAGCGGCGTTGAGAGGATGACACAAGTGGTCATAGCGGTCGGGCCACTGCGTCACGTCGCTCATCAGTCGCTTCATGGGCACATTTTTGTGCTTGAGACGGTAAGCTTCGAAGGCACTTTCAACACATTCGCGAACGAATTTTTCCCATTTCGCAGTGAGCGCGATTTTGCGTCTGAGGGGAGCGGGAGCGGCACCAAGAGCGTCGAGAGGGACACAGCCTTCCGAAGTGGGAGCGGCAAAGCGCGCAACGCAGATGTGCGGGGTGCGCAGCGGCATGCCCACCTCGAAGCCCCAAACGATGCGGGTTCGTAGCGGCAACCCTTGGTCCTGTCCGTGCGCGTCGCCACTCTTCAGAGGATCCAAGATTGCGTAATCCTCAAGCGACGGGTACGCGACAGTGCCATAAGTGTTCAAGCCCCAGAGTTCGTACATCGCGTCAGTGGGAAGTTCGCGAGCGAGCGGGCTAAGCAGGAAAACTTTCACGTGACCGGCGGGCGCTGTGTAAGAGTCGTATGTTGCGTCGTCGTACACGATGGGGTCCACAATGCGGATCGTGCGTACGTACATGGGTCCACCGATCATCGACAGCGAAAGAACGTCAGGATCGTTCTGTAGTGGGCTAGTGACTACCTTCGACACGTCGACGAGCACATCCCTCTCTGCCAACATGTCAGTCATGTCGCTGGCTGTCTCACCTTGTTGCTTCATCTGGTGCAAAAGTTCGTGTGTTTGATCGAAAAGCGCGCTTTTGGACTGGTCACCTACGCAGCCCCAAAGAGAGCTAACTTCGCATAGGCGCTTACAGAACGCGTCCGAATCTGCGTCCAAAATGGCTTCCTTAGGCAGCGGCAGGGCAACTTTCTGCAAATCGTCGAGCGTCTCGCGCGCAACTTTCTCGAGGTAAGAGCCATAGCCACTCCGAAAACTCGCAGAACTACGACTCGGGCTGGAAGAGTCGCTAGAACTACTTCGGGACGGCTGGGTCAAGATGCGCTCGGCCTCTTTTGCGTGCGACGAACTGCGCGACCTACGCTTGCGTTTGGCTTGTGTAGGGGCCGCGGCTTGCAACTGAGAGGTGCTCGGCTGGTCAACAGGGGGAACAGACGAAACACCGCGCGCGCCAGACACACTGGCGCCTCTACCGCGCCCTCTCTCACTGCTACCCTTGCTACCTCGACTGGTACGAGCGCCACGGACTACCTCGCAAACACCACGCGTCGCGCCACGACCTGGTGTAGAACTTCTGCCGGTCGGACGAGACGGGCGAAGTGAGCGCGACGGGCGAGTTGGGACCGACGAGTAGTGATGGACGGGCGGACGAAGGTCCCTGCCGATGGGTAGGATCCGCGTGCTGCTGCTGGTGGTGGGCAGCGGGTGCGCCCAATCGTACTGGTGTTGTTGCATTGCCACCCAGGAGCGCACGTTCGTGTCGGTCTGCTCGTCCAACGAGTGCACCACCGATGCTGGAGCGGACGCCAGGGACCCCATGTCCCACGATTGATCAGTCTGAACTGGGCGAGACCACGGCGCGGGCGGAGGCGCTAACAGACCAGTGGAGCGCCACGACGGGAGTGGCGGCAACAGCTGCAGCAGGGACGGGAGCGCCGGGAGTGACTGCGCCTGAGCGGGCGCTGCCGGCTGTCCCAGAGTGCCGAATGAGGGCGGCCACTGCAGCTGGACTGTCGCGTGGCTGGCGACCGTTTGAGGCGCCACCACGGGCTGGCACACGAGCTGATTGACGCCAGCTCGATTGTCCACAGACGAATGGGTGGGCGGCTGCTGGACGTGCAAGGAGGGCAGCCGCGCTGCTGGCACCTGACCCTGCACTGACGAGCGCGTACGGCCACGGGAAGGCCGTCGACGACTGGACCGCGTGCGCCCAACTGCGCAACGGCGGCTGGCTCTGCTGGAAGATGCCAGCGGAAGTGTCGGAAGCCGGCTGAGGCATTGCTGACGGCGCGGGAAAGGAGAGTCCCGCTGAAGCGCCTGAAAACTGAAGAAACGGGCGCTGCTGACGACTGCCCTGGGTGGGAGGCTGCGACCCTTGGTGGCCATACGGGCCCGAACCGCCGCTTGGTTGGCTCATACCGCCCTTGACTCCTGAGTAGACAAATGTATAGCATGTCGCCGTGCATTCGTGCGAAGTGAGCGAAGCTGCGCCATCCTGTCCTACGCGTCCTACGCGTGACAGCGGCAAACTTCCGGTGGACGCGGCACCCACACTCTGACCACACTCCACAGGGACCTCTCCCAGAGCGGCTGTCAGCTGGGCCACGCGTTTCCTCTGAGGGCGGCGTTTCCGACGCTCACACGACCCACCAATGATCGGAGGGGCGAATGGCATGCTAGGTTTGCACAGATGGAGTCGCTCAGAGGAGACTTTGAAAGGATTCCCCCCTGCGTGATGCTGTACGAGGGCCTCGCCAGTGTCAGCGATCGACACAATCTCGTAGGGGCCATAGTAGGGTGTCCCCAATTTGTCCTCGTCAGCGGACATGTACAACCACACCTGTGAACCTTTCATTAACTTCATTTTGCATGCCAGTACGCATTCCATATGGGTATGGCGACTGATGTTGCCAGTGTATGCAGTAGAGGGCGGTGCAAGTGCGTACACTCCACCATGCGACTTGCCTAGGTCCTTCCACTGACTAGTGTGGCTAGCGCAGACTACCTGTAGTGTGCCTAGGTCCTTGTCAGGCATTCCGATTCCCTGCGACTTCCTGTCGCGCCTGAGCACAAAGGTACCATCCAGCTCTACATCCACCAGGCCCTCTCCTAGGTTCCAGGTCTGCCTAGCATTCTCACTGGGAACAAACAAATATCGCAACATGTTCAATTCCTGGCCTGACTCTGTGACGCTCTCCTCGATGAAGTCCGTGGTGACTTGCTGGACGAAGAGGGGATCCACCTTGAGCTTGAGGGACTTGCGCGACCAGTGGCAGAGTTGGGCCGAGTGAGGGAGAGCCAACAGAGGCTTCTTCATCGACAGATGGTAGATAGCGGCCGGTCCAGCGTCGATTCGACACGCTGACGACTTACCCAAAGGCGACCCGCTACTACGACTACACCCGGGACCCACACTGTGCAGCGCGGGGGGCGGCTCCCCTGAGGAACCCCCTGAGATGCCCTCAATCAACCCTGCCTCGACACAGCACTGTCAAGCGGCATCCATCATCGCGCGCGCCAAGGCCTCGCGCGTGGAGTTGGGCATTGTGATTCTGGTTTGCGGCGCTGGCTGGGGCGCTGGGCCGGTAGGAATGGGGGCCTCGTCCATGATGCTGTAGCCACTGGGGGACACTAGCTTGAAACCAAAAGCCAGAAGGGCGGCAGTGCCCATGACACCTTCGTGTGTGTCGGTCGCGGCCCAGTGCTTGGCAATGAGGACGGGCAGGCGCTTGGTCACGCCTTCGAGAGTGATGTCTACCTCTACCTGGCCTCTTAAACCGAGAGAATCGCCACTACACTGTGCCACCGAAGACTCGGGCACTGTCGTCAACATCTTCTTGAAATCAGGGTAGGCGAGGTGTCCGAACAATCTCTCCGCTGTGGGCTCGCCAATGACAATTGTGGGTCCCGCCCCGGTATCCAAGAGGACTCGGAACTTCTGCCGACCGTCCACTTGCAATTCCGCTGTGGGAATGGGGCCTGGATTCACCGCGTCAGGGCCCTTACGGATGCTCGACACGCGTTTGTCTCGCGCTCGCACAACGACCTGATTCACGCCACTGCGAAATTCGCGCCACGTGTCGCCCTGCGATTCTGCGTGCGCTTCTTCGACGTTCGCGTTTGCCTGCGGCTCGTCGTCGTCAGGCGGGTGTTCGACAAAGGGCTCGGCTTGCTCCTCCTGAGCGTAGTCGGGCTGAGACGCGCTCGCAACTACGGTACCGCCTCTGCCTCTACCTCGTCCATTACCGCGACCGCGCCCGCGCTGCTGCGCGCCAGGGGCGGGTTGGCGACAGTCTCTCACAAAGTGACCTTGCTGACCGCAGCGAAAGCAAATGGGAACGCCATCGCGCGTCTGAGACTGAGTAGGTCGGGACCTAACAAACGCTTGACCTTGCGCGGGGGCGCTGGACTGAGCTTGCTGGGTTAGCGCCAACTGCTGCGGCATCGTGGAGGGTCCGACGGCAGACCGGTTCGAGTTTTGAGTGTTGTCATTCCAACTACTGCCAAACTGAGCCTGTCCTTGCTGGTTCCGGGACTTCCGCGCTGGCCATTGCTGACCTCTCGCGCCCGAACCCCAAGGACGTCCTCTTCCACGCGAACTTCTCTGATTGGACTGGTACTGCGTGTTGCTGTCGCGTTGCGATGCGTCTTCTGCGCCATCTTGCAAGCGGCGAACTTCCTCGCACTGTTGCTCGTGCGTGAGCGCAGCTACCAAATCCTCTAGGCCTTGCCTACCTGCGAGCGAAGCGATGGTACGGTACTTGGCGGGTACGGTACGCAACAAACAACGCTTGACTTCCTTCTGTCTCGCCTCAGGCAACATGTCGGGATAGGCCTTGAGCACGAGCTGCTTGATTCGCGCGACTACAGTGTCGATCGGGTCATCGCGCCACTGCACGTTTGACAACTGGAAGAAAGCAACCTCAGAATGCTTGTCGACGCGATACAAGCGTAGCAACAGTTCCTCGATCTCGTGGAATGGGAGTTCAATCTGTCCGGACTGCTGATGCAACTGCCACACGGACAACTCCGCATCTCCACTGAGATAGGACTCCAGGATAGTGCTCCACTCCTCCTGAGGGACACGATCCATGCGCATTCGCTGCGCGAAGTGGTGCATGAACAGCTCTGCTGTGACATCGCCATCCTTACTTGGATCTCCGTAGAAGCGGCCAATGTCTCCAAGCTTTGTGGATGCGCGAGCGCCTTGTGGATTCGCGCGTGGTCGTGCGGGCGCTGGCACTCTCTCTCTCTCCTCCGCGCGCTGCGCGTACTGTTCCGCCTCATCGTCGCGAGCGTGATCTTGGAGGCCATCTCTCTGTCCTCGGGGCCACGGGAGCCGCGGGTGAAGCGGTGGGTGGCGGAGCGCAATCGGCGCAAAAGGGATGAGAAGCGTCAGTGCGGCTGTCGAGGCAAGAAAGGCAAATGGGTCGCGCGCAAGCAGCAGTCGAGCAGGTGGACGCATCGCGTGGAGTGAATTGTCCGCAAAAGCAACACTGTGGAGGCTGTGATGGAAGCGAACGCGGCATGATGGAAGGGAAAATTCAAAGCAACCACCTGAAACTGCACTAAATGGAAAAATACTGTACCGGGAGGAAAGAGACACTACCGTAACTTCGAATAAGACGAATTCGAAAAGACTACGGTACCGAAAACCGAAGCGTGTGGTAATCGGCGGAATACGGTATCCAAGATGGCGGACCCGACGAAAAATTTCGAAAGGGAAAGGGACGAGGGAAATCCCAGATTTCCCTCGTCGTTCAGGAGAATCAGGGGAAATCTCAGATTTCCCTCGTCGTCGATTTCCCTCGTTCAGGAGAAGGGGAAAGAAGCCGAAGGAAGAACGGCTGTAGGCCACCACTGCAAAGTCTAATTAGGGCCCGCTACAAAGTCCAGCCACCCTAGACCCAGTCTTGGGTGCGATTCCCACAGAGCTCGTAACGGGTCCCAGACTTCCGACTACGACTCTGACCCCAGTGGTGCCAATTTTACAGAGCAGAGGCAATCTCCCGACAGCGGCAGAAGGGCGGCAACTGCTGCTCGGGCCCCTTCGAAGGATGCACGCGCGTCCTGGGTTCCGATTCCTCAAGGCTCTCTGACTCGGACGCGAAAGCAAGCGGGCTCGATTCTTGCGCTTGGCTTCTTCCTCGTCCCCCAATTCTTCTTTCCCTGCGACACTCGACGCACTCGCGCACACAGACGCTGACCGGTACTTGATGTGCCGCGGCGTGGACGTGCCTAGACTGACGCAACCGGGCGCGCGGCCAGACAGCGAGCGAGGGGGGGAAAGAGGGAGGCCTTCAAACCTTCAAATCGATATCCGCGCTCGCGCCTGTATTTTGCATAAGTACAAACGCGTATACGCAACGGAAGGCGATACGCGATTTGCATACGCGATTTGCATACATACCGTACGCGATTTGCATACAAAGCACGTGGGGATAGGCGAGATCTTCACGATCTTGGGAAGGGCACCGAAGTGAGGCGGGGCGTCGCGCGATACCGAAAACACACAGACCTTACACTATTACGGTGCGATTTCCATTGTTGTTGGCAACGCTCACTAAATTCGATGCTATTCTGGTGTGCTTTGATGGAATTGTCTAAAATTTGGCCACTTTGTGCCCACGGCCGCCACGCAGAAAGTACATTTTTAATTTTTTGTTTGGACCTTCCCATCTAGAGAAAAGGCTGAGAAACTGCCAGAGTCGACAAGCTCAAATCTTCGACTTTTGAGTTGACTCATTCTACTAGCACCAGATTCAAGCCATTAGTCAATGCGTCGCAAATAGTGCCATAGTTGCTTGTGCATGCACTCAAAGATAGAGAAAAGAGCTGTCATGCGTCAACATAACAGAATCCCACAGACAGAAAGACAATAGGAATGCACTATTTGCAGTGTCACTAATCCTTGCACCATAACTCCATGCTCCTCTTATGGAAACGAATGAAAGTTGGGGATGTAAAACTGACGCCACCGCCCAAACGCATGTCAAATTTGACTACATTACGCCCATTCTCCTGTGACTTATGACATGTAAAACAGATGGCAAAAAAACCCCAAAATTTACAATTGTCGACTCTGGCAGTTTCTCTCTGCCTTTTCTCTAGATGGGAAGGTCCAATCAAAAAATTGAAAATGTACTTTCTGCGTGGCGGCCGTGGGCACAAAGTGGCCAAATTTCAGACAATTCCATCAAACACACCAGAATGGCATCGAATTTAGTGAGCATTGCCAACAACAATGGAAATCACACCGTAATAGCACCACAGAAGGAGTCAGAGCAAAAATTTGCATATCATTGGAAAGGTCTTGGTCTCGACTACATGCAAACAAAACATTCCAGTTTGATCCATCATACGGTTCTCAAGATATTAACAAGTGCCCCTAGATTCTTGCAAAACCGCGATTTTGGCCATTTTTGACGTTGTTTGAAATTTTGTTTTGGCCATATCTCAAAAACGTATGATTCGATTTGAACCACTTTTGGAGTGAAAGATGGTCCTACTCCTGTCAGTACCTATCGATCCTGCAATTTTCAGCAAGCTAGGTCCTTCCAGTAAAAAGGTGATTTTTTGGTGTCAGTTGCAATTGTGGGATGGGTGGTTTCTGAATTGTAAATAAGGCCCAGTAGAAATCGGAGCTCTAGCTGGGCTATCCATCTATATACAGGGTTTTTTTGGAGTGCCACATTTTAATTTTGAATAACTCCGGTAAACGACAAGCTATTGACCTGAAATTTTAACTGTAGGTAGGCAACACTCTAACATTTTGTTGACAATTGGCCCCGTGAGAATCCGTTTTGAAACCCGCGAGTTACACTCGATTGCATCTTAAGCCATATTGCAGTCATTTTCGTTTTGCTGTGTAAGGAATGATTGCTTGAACTCGAGCAAACATCTCGAAATCGGAATAAAATGATAAGTACCAACACAGGGCATTCGAAAGTGATATGGGAAAGCATGGTTTTCCAAAAAATGACTCATCAAGTAGCAGAGAGATGCAACCATCATGCTTAGAGCACCAAACAGGAATGGACAGTGGACCATGCAAACTCAAACAAGTGCCACGCACTGGTTTCAAAACGGATTCTCATGGGGCCAATTGTCAACAAAACCTTAGAGTGTTGTCTACCTACAGTTAAAATTTCAGGTCCATAGCTTGTCGTTTGCCGGAGTTATTCAAAATTAAAATGTGGCACTCCAAAAAAAACCCTGTAGTATGTTCTTAATTAATTCTCAAGCACGTTCGAGAGTTTCCCTAAAAACCTCCAGTTCACGAGCATTTGACACAGACTTTAGTACACATGAATCCATAGACCCAAACACAGAACAAATTTGCCTTATACAGTGGCTCACTTAGAGGGGGGAGGGGTGGAGTAATTATAGGTGGGGCTTGGAGGACTAATGAAAGTGGCCAATTATAGGGTGTGGCATTTGACATTATAGTTAAAGAAGTACTTCTCAGACATACATTCACAACATTTTTTTTTGGTTTTTTAACCATACTTAGAAGTATTTTCACTTTTTTTAATATTCTACTTTTTATTGTTGATGGCATTTTCATGTTTAGGTCCTGCATTACATTGGTAAAAAAAAGGTTATCAAGCACAGTCACAGTTTATGCCAACACTACTCAAGGAGGGGACAGGTTGTATAGGTGGATTCTAAATATTGTAAGTGCTTCATTAACTGTTCCTCCTTTTGCTCTATTTTCAAACTTAATAAAAAAATTTGAGAAATGCTATGCAAAAGGAAAAGATCGTCAGCAAGTCAAAAACTTCAGCATATATGTGCAACCAGGAATGCCTGACTTTCAACAAATAATAAGTGAGACAAATAAAACTGTGATAACAAGAACATCTGAGAGAGCTGACATGGATACATTAAAAGTCAACAGGTGCCGCAAAGCACCCAACCGTCTCTCAGCTGCAGTGTATGAATATCTTAAAGTTGGACAAAAAGCACATGTGCAGCCAACAATCATAACCAATCAATTAATATTTAATTGTCAGGTAAGATAATGTTGGTACACTTTTATTACTTGCATTCACAAATCGAGGTACCACCTAGATCATCAAACACAGGCTCACCTTTTAAGCACCTAAAAATGATAAACAGAACTAAAATTTGGACACAAATTGATATCAAACTGTTAGTTAGGTAATCAGGGTATATGCACATGTACAATGTATATGGAACGACTTGCTTGTGAGAGTTCTATGTGGTGCAACATTGTGTTGTAATCTGGATTTCAGTTGTCTCATTTCCTATGAACAAACATTGAGCAGCTCTCAATTTTGGTTTTATTATAGGTATGCACACTGTGTTTTCAAAGACATACTATGCAGTCACTATAACAATTACTTTGCCTCCTTCATGATGAGTGCCCCCATAGCACCAGCTCCCAGAGGAAATACAAAATCGGTTAGCAGCACCCCCCCCCCCCCCCCGCCCCCTTCCTGGTAAGCTCTTTGGGAGAAGGGTGCTTACCATACATTTGGGGGGTTTCTCTGGTAGACACTTTTCCACAATTTCAGCAAATGCCAATTGAAAGGAATGTGAAATTTTGTGTTTCAAACTCACTCATTACAGAAGCAATGATATTCAATGGTTTTGGATTTTTCATGCGAAATACAAGCAGCAACACTTTTCCTGATGATGCATACACTGTTTCAGCAAAGCAAGCATGCAGGTGGTTGGTGTGCATGTATCAATATGCCATATGCCATGTACCATATACTGCTCTGCAAATGTATGCAAAGATGTGAGGTATACCATGAATCCTCCAATAGAAGCCCTCTTCAATAGTGCCCCTGGGGGCAAGTCAATTTTAAATTCGCGCCAAAACCAAATTTTGAATGCTAAACAGTTGCATTAAGAGCGCATGCATATTGCGTAATCATGTGTGCAATACACGTGTTTCAATTAAACTTTTAAATTCTAGCTACCTGTGTCCATTTTAAGGCATCTTAACGTTAAATGTTGCTGCAAGAAATCTGACGAAATTAATAGTGCACCCCCCTTGAGAGTCATTGAAACAATAGTGCCCTGGGGGCATTATTGGAGGGTTTACAGTAGCATAGTACCAGGTAATAACATGCAGCAGCAGCATGTGTATATTCCATAAACCCTAGAATTGGCCACTGGAGGTCTAATTGATTCAATTCAGGTGGCTGCAAAAAAGGTGAATATGTGACGCTATTTTGTTGAAGTCCAGTTTGAAAAAGAGGGGTATTAATAAGGCACGCCTCAAGCCACTTATGCTTTGCAGCTGATCAACTTCAGCTTGAACAAATGATGCATAAAAACAGAACCAAACGCAGCACCACATAATGTATTCAGCATTTTTTGCCATGCATCAGCGCGGCAAGTTCATATGTGGACGGTAAAATTTGTAATGGTCGGTCCATCCATCAGTTCATCTGTCTGTTACCGACAGGTTCTCCTTTATGGCTTGACGGATTGGGCCGAAATTTTTTTTGAGCATTCTTAGGACCAATTTGAAAATACATTTTTTTTAAACTGTTCTAAAAAATTTCAAAAAAAAATTAAGAAACATTTCATATTTCTGTGTCCTCGATCAAAATTTCTGTCAAAACACATGCTTAAGGATAGGGCCCAATCTGTGAGAAAAATTTGTGTGTCTGAGAGCAAAATTTCTAGGTCAAATTTTGGAAAACGCATTGTTAACAATAGGACTAGGATGTGTCCCAATCTGGGACGAAATTTCTGGGTCTGGGAGCAACATTTCTGGGTCAATTTTAAAAGTTTCTGCCACATTATTTTCCGCAAATCACAGAGCAAAATTTCTGTGTCCTCTAGTAAAATTTCTGTAAAAACACATAGGGCACAATCTGTGAGGAAAATGTCTGTGTCTGGGAGCAAAATTTCTGTGAAAACACATGCTTAAGGATAGGGCCCAATCTGTGAGGAAAATTTCTGTGCTGGGAGCAAAATTTCTGGGTAAATCTAGAAAAACGCAATGTTAAGGATAGGACTCGGACGTGTCCAATCAAGGGGAAAAATTTCTGGGTCTTTCCAGAAAATGACGCGGCTGAAAGTCTGCATCATTTTCCACCACGTACTGGCGAACAGTGCGTTCGCTAGTGCGCGCGTCGGTCCAGCCACCCACTCCCCTCTGCTAGGGGGCTACCTACCCCGCTACACAGGCAGTGTGCCAAAAGGCAGGGTTGACTCCTTTGGCCCTGTATTAGGGCGGGGAGGGTGCAGCGTGGATGCCTTTAGGGCCCATCAGTGCATTCTGTGTACCTGCGCACGGACTTGGAGGTCCTCCCTCCTGCCTCCTCCATCGGCAATTGCAATGCAGATTTTTGGACTAAAAAAGCAAGGCGGTGTAGCATTCTGCAATGCAACAACATCGCACTTTTCAATGCACCAAAGGAGACAATAACGTGGCGTCGTATCATTGAAGCTTGTGCGGCGATTTTACCGATTCCAAAGGAATCGGCACCGCTAAAGAAATCCAGGAAGCCAAACACCGTCCAATCCCTGCCAAAGCACTGAAGTTTCAAATGAAAGGCAACCAATTCAAGTGAAGTGCTTTTTGAAACGAGCTTGTTTTGTGTTCGCGTGCATAGTAAAGTGCAGTGGCGATTATTAGGACCTACACACACTGCATTCACATATGTCGCATGACTGAATGCCACTTGGTTGTGAGACAGACAGGAAGGACGCCATGGTCTTGGACATGCACATGGAACACGATGCGCGCGCACTGTCGCACGCACGCACGCACGCAAGCACGCACACGCACACACGCACGCACGCACAAGATGTAAAATGGTGCAGTGCACTATGCAAACGTTGCAGTTCATCATTGGGTGAAATGCCAAAAGGGGAATGACAAATGGAGCCAGTACAGTATGCATGCCTACACATCACTAACTGCGGTGGCAACCCACATGTCACAAATGTTAGCAGGGTGCCGATTATTCATCCAGGAAGTTTGGTTGTGCCAGGTCCATGGTAATGGCCAATGGCAACGCATTGTCAGAGAGAGATGAGATGTGAAAGGGTTGCTGTTGCGTTTTGGCTGAATGAGGGTGGCTCGCACAAAAAATGCCGAATAGGTGACGTGTTGCTGCATTTGGTTCAGTTTTTATACACGGTTTGTTTAAACTGAAGTTGATCAGCTGAAAAGCGTAAGTGGCTTGATTGATACCCCTCTTTTTCAAACTGTACTTTAACAAAATAGCGTCACATATTTACCTTTTTTGTAGCCACCTGCAAATTCTTCTTTAATACGGTGTTTTTTCGTAAGACAAGCATTGATACGCAAAACCTATGCACGCACGCACGCACGCTCGCACGCATGTATGCACGCACGCGTGCGCTCCCGCAAGTACGCACGCTCGCACGCACGCACGCACGCACGCACGCACGCACGCTCGCACGCACGCACGCACATACAGACATACAGCGGCAGACCAGAACGCACACATGCCCCAGCGTACCAAAAAAAGCAAATGTAGCGTGTGTAGCAATGTAGCAAATGTAGCAAATGTAGCGTGTATAGAAGCGCGCCAAAATCGGTTCAGATAATCAAAAGGTATAGGCAATCAAAAAATCAAAAATCCGCTCTGATACAGTGTACACCCAGACAAAGAGGTGTGCCGCGCGTTACTTGCAACCGGTCTGAACATCTGCAGTGCCATATTGGTTCGTCGGAGCATAGCGTTGTAAAGAATCAAAATGATCTACACGTGCAGTTGGTCAACTTTTGTGTTTTAGCCGAAGTGATCCGACGTACCCACATCGAGATATAGCGATTTTCCCGGAAGTGAAAATATTTTGGTGCATCGGAGCGCGTTGGCACTAAGGAATGAAATGTTTCCCACCGATTGGTGATCAACTTTATTATTGACCTCAATGACATCCGAGCTAACCACACCGAAATATCGCCGTTTCTCCTTAATTTCCCAAGAGCGTAGACATATTGGTGAGTCTGGGTTGACTAATTTTTTCATTGGGATCTATTCCAGGTTATGGCGATCCACTTTCTCTATTATAGCAAAACTCTCAGATCAACGTTTGAAGCGTTTATAGAGAACAAACTTTTGCCAATTAAAAAAACGACTATGTACGAGAAAAATCGTCAAATGGACCATAGCTGCACATTGCCACGGCCTAGAGCTGAATGCTTTGGGTGACAAGAATCCCATCATGAGCCGCCAACACCTGCAAAGTTTTATGCCGATCGAGAGTATCGTTCACGAATTGCGGTCCAAAAACCTGGCAGAAAACACGAAAAAGAGGACGCGCTTTCGAAACATTTTTGAAACTATTGACCCCCTACAGTAAAACAAGGAAACGCGTTGTGGCGCGTCCGATGCAGAAGAAGGCGGTTCATTTGAGCCATAACGCGTCGAAGTCCGTTCAGGCAATCAAAAGTTATAGGCGATTGAAAATTCGAAAATGTGCACTGAACAGGTGGTCACATATTAGGGTTGTGCGCTGACGCGTACACAATGATTATAATTTGGAAGGGTCGATGTGAGGGAAGCTTTGTTTGGGCTGACTAAATTGAGGGCTTTGTGCACGTTTTTTTGTGATTACCATAAATCCTCCAAAGAATGCTTCCCTCCAATAAACGCCCTCTCCAATAAACGCTCAGGGTAGAGGGTAGGTTGAAAAAAATAAACGCCCACTCTCCAATGAACGCACAGGGGTGTGCTTTGGAACACTGTTGTGCAATGATATGCTTATCAAAACAGGTATTGCCACGCTGCATTCTACGTTTGGGTCCTGAAATTCCTGTGTAAAGCCTGTGTGTGTGAAAGCCTGTGTATGCACTAGAACAGCTATTGTTTAACCATTCAGAATGCGATTTTTCATGTCTAACTAACGATTATTGGGTCTGCACAGCATTGTTGAAACGTTGAAATTTACTGGTTGAATTTATGAACGCCACCTGCCCCCCTCGAATGAACCCCCAGGGTAGAGGGTGGGTTGAAAAATGAACGCCCAGGACGTTTATTGGGGATTTACGATATGTCCTAAATCTGTTGTTGAATACCATAAACCCTAGGGGTTAATTGTTTTGTTCAAGCTGTATAAGGGTGTATAATTATAGGGGGGTGGGGCAATTTATAGGGGGCCTTATAAACTGGAAGGGTCGATGGGTTGGCTGTTGGCACAAAGGTGTGTAGAGGCGATTTTTAAAGATGAAAGACACTGTGCACATACATCGGTACACTCTAACACACTCTCACACAGTCTCACATGCACATACATGTACATTGTCCATACATGCACATACACGACCATATCTGTTCTTTTCTTGCAACATTTCGGGTCAAGGCCATTTGTTTTCCTAAGACTTCAGTTGAATGTACTGTAAATCCTCCAATTGTGCTCCTGGGGGCACAATTATTTCAACCTGTTCTTACACTTTGGCACTGTTGGAGTTGTATATCATTCCTTGGGTGGTTGACAGTTCAAAGTAGCTGATTGTCATTTATTACTGGGTGTAGCTGTATACACACCACAATGTTAGTAACTACCGCCTGACTTGCGGCCCTGTATAACACAAATCATATGCTACTTCTTGCCACAGGGGAACTATTGGAGAGGGGCACTATTGGAGAGGGGGCACTATTGGAGGGTGTGGCTTATGGTAGATATGTTGTGTGTTTGTATGAGCCACTTTGCAAAATGTGAAATGTTTGCAGACTTTGTGTTTCTGTGCTTTACAATGTTGACACTGGCAGCTTGATGGTCAATATTGATCATATTATGAAAATGCCTATGGAAGTTCTAGACATGCAGATACAATTTGATCCAGTATGATTACTTCCTTTTTTTCATTTTCCTTGTTTGTTCTTGTACAAATAGCTGCATGGCCAGCTGTATGAAAGGGGTGGGGTCAAGCAGTCACAAGTTTACTCTATCACAAACAGCCAAACAGACAGACCCACACATATGCAAGCTGCATTTGTAAATAGATTTGAAATATGGCTCCATGCAATTGCAATGAACCTTAAGGAATCTGATGAACCCATTTCTGTGGACATATATGTTTATGAAGATGAAATGCACAAGATGTATATATGGGACTCAATTGATTATGTTATTGCTGAAGCACTCCTCCCAGGATGTACTAATGGGGAGCTGTGCACCACTTCTGTAAAATGGAAATATCTGTTTCAAGATCATTCAAGTTTGCGAGCAGTAGGTGTGACACAAGCAATTAGGTACCTACTTGTGTCAACATATTTAGTGAACATGACTGATTTAAGGCAGACATCACTTGAATGGTACAATCAGCAGGACAACAGCTATAGAGAACGCAATACCATACACATTTTATCCAAAATGGTGTAGAAGCATGGTAAGTGCTTTATTTGTCTCTCAACTTATTTAAAATGTTAGAAAATATCGTTAACAAAGGCTGTGTCCTGTTTACTGTGTACTGAGTTATAATGTAGGTATGTAATCTTTCTGTAGCCTATGCTTCCTCCCTAAATATATGCAGTTGTGTGAGGTGACAAGTGTGTGCACTGAGTCAGTGCAATCAACTGGATTGATTGGTTAAATTGAATTGCCATTTACATTTCTTATTTGTAGGATGACTGTATCTTCACTTACAATGTGTTACAAATTGTTTGACAGTGTGGTTAATGCATTCTGCAGAAGTATTCTGATGCATTAATGCATTCTGTGAGTGGAATAATGAGCAACCAGGAAATTTGGCATCCAACAAAGTGAGCAATGGGGCATGCAGCTAAGAATGCGATGCAGGGCATGGCGTAGAGATTGAGGGTGCAGAGAGACACTAGCAATAGCAAAAGCTAGCAGAACCAATTGTTGGGTTCATGTCAGCTGCATCCAAAACCTACCATAAGCAAAACCAAAGCATCATAAGAATTTGCAATGTAAGACAAATCGTCTTGTCTACCCACCCACCCAACTCACATATATGCTCTTTGATGTTGGGTACATTAAAGAACAAATGTTTTGTTATCTATTGTAGGTTGACCCAACAAAATATAGGCTTATGACTCTGATTTATGCCTATAACATTATGATTATGACTACAACTGTATTTTTTTAATAATTTTAATTTAATAATAATAATAATAATAATTAATAATAATAAAGAAAATAAATAATTTTAAATTATTTTTAAATAAATGTATTTAAAAAATAAAAAAAATTTGAATATTTTCTTAAATAAGTATTTTTTTTTAAATTACATGCATTTTTTTTTTAAAAAATACATTTGAAAAAATATGCACCAAACTCTAACAGCAATGTGTGCATGCAATGTGCTCCAGCTGTGTATGTGTCATCTGTTTCCTCATATTTAGCCAGCTACTGGATTGCAAAACCATCATTCATTTACAAGCAAAACTCTTCTAAATAGTTTGTTGTTGGAATACATTCAAGTTACAGGAATTGGCTTATTTCTCAATGAAGAAGCGATTGATTATAGCCTTGTTGCTCAGTTCTGCAGGTTTGTGTCATTATGACTGACAGTCTTGATAGTGTACGCTCTCAAGGGCACTATTTGTTCAACCATTGGTTACTCTGGCACACTATTGGAAGGGTGGAAACTATTGGAGAGGAGGTGGGAACTACAATTTCAATTTTAACCTCTACATTTTACATAAAAAAGCAGCCTCTGCAGTCAAAATGGTTAGTTTGCATTTTTTTTTGATAATTTATTCAATATTCATGGCAAATTTGACAAAAAGAAAATTAAATAAAAAATATGTTTTATTTAAATTTGTGACCAAAATGTATGCACTGTGTGGCATGCCACATTTCATTTGGCTCAAAGCCTGAAATATCACTTTTTAAAGTCCATGTCAAATCATCGTGGACTGGAAGTTTTTTGGCAAACTTTCTGTAGTACTGGAGAATTAATTGGGAACATCATACATATACCTTGCCCAACTGGAGCTCCAATCTGCACTGACCTTTTTTTGCAAATCAGAAACAACTCATCCCACAACAACACTGCGCAATGTAGTATGTGGGTATATGTGTTCCAAATTTGATTACAATCCGGCAAAGGAAACAAAAGTTATTCAAGAAAGAAATGTGATAATCTAAAAAAAAAACCCTATATGAAAGCACTAACTAGCAAGCAGCATCAAGCAACATCTGAATGTTACATTACTAGACGCCTGTAGCGGCCTTCGGCCACCCCCCCCCCCGCCCCCCTCCAGTCCACTTGTAGCATGCACTAGCTGTTCAGCAGGTCGACTGATCCACGTGACGAGCGCTCTAGCTGTTCAGTGGGTCGACTCGTCTGCGTGTTGACGCACGCTAGCTGTTCAGTGGGTCGAATGGTCTGTGTGACCAGTGCACTAGCTGTTCAGCATGTCGTCCAGTCTGCATGACGAGCGCACTGCTGTAGCTCTTCAGTGGGTCGACTCATCCGTGTGTCAACGCAGGCTAGCTGTTCAACAGGTTGACTGGTCCGCATGACGAGCACTCGAGCTGTTTAGCAGGTCGACTCGTCCCGGTGATGCTCGGCTCGGCTCGGTTCGGTTTTATTTGGCCAATCCCAACACATCCCAAGGGACGTAGACAACGCAAAGCATTGGGGAAAGTCCAAACATTGGGGAAAGTCCAACCCAGCATTGGGGAAAGTCCAAAGCATTGGGGAAAGTCCAAAAAGCATTGGGGAAAGTCCAAAACATTGGGGAAAGTCCAAAGCATTGGGGAAAGTCCAATACATTGGGGAAAGTCCAAGCATTGGGGAAAGTCCAAAGCATTGGGGAAAGTCCAAAGCATTGGGGAAAGTCCAAAGCATTGGGGAAAGTCCAAAGCATTGGGGAAAGTCCAAAGCATTGGGGAAAGTCCAAAGCATTGGGGAAAGTCCAAGCATTGGGGAAAGTCCAAATTGGGGAAATGCGTGCACTATCGTTGTTTGTTGTGCCAACTGGTCTGCATGACGAGCGCGCTATAGCTGTTCGGCGTGCCGACTGGTCTGCATGACAAGCGCTACTTGTTCGGTGTGCAATCTGGTCCGCGTGACGAGTGCGCCAGCTGTTCGGCGTGCTGTCTGGTCCGCGTGACGAGCCGCTAGCTGTTCAGCATGCCATCTGGTCCGCGTGACGAGCATGCTACCAGTTTGGCGTGCTGTCCAGTCCTCGTGACGAGCGCGCCTGCGGTTCAGCAAGTCGAATGGTCTGTGTGACGAGCGTTCTAGCTGTTCAGCAGGTCGACCAGTCCACGTGACAAGCGCGCTAGCTGTTCAGTGTGTCATCCAGTCCATGTGTCAAAAGGTGCCTTAGCTGTTTGGCATGTCGAGAGTTTGTGTGACGAGCGCCCTAGCTGTTCAGCGTGATGACCAGTGTCCAGCACGCCAACTGGCCGCAAAGATCCGCCTGAGTCGGCCGCCATGAGCGTCCATCGGTCCTCAGCTGTCGGACGTGCCGAATCGATCCTCTCTGGTTGCCAGGGCGCCTAGGTGGACGCGTCTTTTGTAGTGGTTCGCGTTTTTGCAAAGCGTTTTTAGCGACTTTGACTTAAGGTTCATAATTAATGTCCTTCCCATTGGTGTCAGTCTTGGTCTCAGTCTTGGTCTTTTTTCTCTGTTTGGCATGAGATGGGAAGACCGAGGCCAAGACGGAGACTGAGACCAATGCCAACAATGTTGGGAACTTTGAACATTTTGCTCCAGTCTTCATCGGTCTTTATCAGCCTCGTGTTGAATCGTGCATGCTACCATATTCGCGATGGAAAACCATTTGTGTCGTTTTGGTCACTGTTTCTTCACGGATTGACACCCAGCTCTAAGGATCGATATTGAGGCTCCTCAGGTGTACCCTATTGCTGCCAAAAGCGCTGGTGACTCTGAAGATAGTGTGCTCAAAATACACTTTAAGGCATGCATTCAAAACAAGTACTGGAGGCAACAGGTCAAATAGAGCAAGACAAAGACTGATGTGAAGACCGAGACTGAGACCTATTAGGGGACTGTTAATTGCAAATCAGCCTTTATTAGACCCACTGATGTAGACTCCTGTCACCAGTGGCAGCATGTTTGATAGCCTCCAGAACACCTCTAGTACAGCAAGTATTTAGTTAATCCAGACTGCCCCTAAGTAGGTTTACACGGTTTGACACACCAAGTGCTGTCATTTTGCCACTTTTTTTTGCCACTGTTGACAATTTTGACAATGTTTTGTTTTATTAATTGCAAAAATTTCGATTAAAATGCACTCTTTCTTCAGTTTTCTTTAAGCGTCCTAATTATTCTGCCCCCAAATCTTACTGCATTTGCCCCCAGAATTACTTAGTTTGCCCCCAAATTGCGCGCCTACTTACCCTGCCCCCAAAATTACTTATTCTGCCCCCAAATTTACTTGCGTTGCCCTTAAATGGACGCGGCTCATTATGCCCCAAAATTACTTACTCTGCCCCCAAACAGAGCGCGCCAGTCCATGTCTGTCTGTCCACGCGGGTTGCACAAAGCAGTCGCAGCTGCGATCGCCGCAAGAAGGCTACAATCGCAAGTGACTTGCGAGAGTCGCAAATACGACTCACGCAAGTGGTCGTTGCATGAAACGATTCACTTGCGGATGCTCTTGACAATCCGAAGGTTTTTGCATAGTCACGACCTGTCTATGACTCTCGCAACTTGCGATGGCGTTCATGCAATAAGCGCTGCCAGAAAGGCTCGACCGCAAGTTCGGAACGGCAATCTTACCATCGCCCCATTGAGTTGCGGCAGTCGCAAACATTTTGTGCAACTGGCTCAATGCGTTGGTTATCTATACCTATAGTGTACAGAAAAGAGTTGTGATGTAGCGGCGCCGTGTAGGTGTGTGTGCGTGTGGACGACGGCCAGCTGCTGTTCGTCGTTGAACGTTTCCATTTTCTTCTCCTCGTCCTCAAACTCGATCTGCGCTCTCTCTTCCACGAGTTCTTGGCGCTTGTGCTTGGCAGCTCATTCTTTATTCCCTTCTTCCTCTTCGGCGACTCGATCGCGTTGACCATGTTCTACATACCGTAGTCCAGATTTTCATCCGAGCTGAGGTGGTGGGCCAGCAACTTTGGAACGCGATGACTTTGTCCGGAAAGTCTGAAAGTTCCCAGTGCCCCCTGTGTTGAGTGCCCTATACTGCCATGGCGTAAAGCGAATTTGCTAATCACAACTGTGTACACTACAGATCAACGCATTGGTACATGGACTGGACAGAGCATGGACTGGCGCGCGCAGTTTGGGGGCAGAGTAAGTAATTTTGGGGGCATAATGAGCGCGTCCATTTGGGGGGCAACGCAAGTAAATTTGGGGGCAGAGTAAGTAATTTTGGGGGCAGAGTAAGTAGGCGCACAATTTGGGGGCAAACTAAGTAATTTTGGGGGCAAACGCAGTAAGATTTGGGGGCAAAAGAAATAATACTCTTTCTTTAATTGCCAAGCCTGGCCATAGAGCCTGGTCATGTGCTTCAGACCAACCTGGCACTATAGGGCCTCATATTAGGTGGAGAACACTATAGATGTTACCGTCCACGCCCGAGTTCCGTCCACGGCCGAGTACTCGGGCGCGGACGGCGCCAAACGGTTCACGCCCGAGTACTCAGCCGCGGACGGCGGGGAACCGTCTGCGCCCGAGTACTCGGGCGTGGACGGTCCGAAATAAGCGCCGCCCGAGTACTCGGCCGTGGACGGTTTGAAACAGCGCCGCCCGAGTACTCGGGCGTGGACGGCCGGTAGAAGCAAAGCTCGATTAAGGGGAGGGGGGGCGTTGTTATCTGATCGTGCGCGGCGGCGCGGCCAAAAGCGCATCTCCCACTGGTACAATGTACATGTAAATGTACAATGTACACTTACCTATATGACAAAGTAGAAAATTATTTATTAAAAACCTCATTGATGTCCATTCTGCGCGTTCTGTGGCGGGCGAGCGGCAAGGGGCGAAAACAAGCCAGGACGCGCAGGCGCAGGCGATGCTGGCGCCTCCATTGGTACTGGGCAAGGCTTTGTCAAGTTCGATTGCAAAAAAAAACTGTTCGAATAATATGTGCAAGTGCAAGTGCTCTGGACGACTCTGCAACAGTAAGTGTCATTCGTCGAAAGCGTGCCACAATAAGTAATGTTTTTTGAATTTGATAGTGTCATTTCTTGACGTGATTCGCTGATTCTGAGGGGTGTTCCGTCCCAAAATATTGTGCTGGTTGGTCCCCAAAAAAAATCGTGCCTGCGTTGCGCTTTATTGGACTGTGTTGTGCCTCTGCCACGGTGTACAGGGGTCAAAATATGTCTCGACAGATTCACCGACCAACGATAAACACAGACATTGTACATTGTACAAGTGGGAGATGCGCTTTTGGCGACATGTCGACATGAACCGCGGACGATCAGATAACAACGCCTCCCTCCCCTTAATCGAGCTTTGCTTCTTCCGGCCGTCCACGCCCGAGTACTCGGGCGGCGCTGTTTCAAACCGTCCATGGCCGAGTACTCGGGCGGCGCTTATTTCGGACCGTCCACGCCCAAGTACTTGGGCGTGGACGGTTCCCTGCCGTCTGCGGCCGAGTACTCGGGCGTGGACGGTTTGGCGCCGGCCGCGCCCGAGTACTCGGCCGTGGACGGAACTCGGGCGTGGACGGTAACATAGATATGTAATTTTAAACACTCTGTAGGTAGCTGGGGGAACTATTGGGGTAATCAGACTTGGAGGAGGAAAACTATTGGAGAACTTGTGTTAGATTTTGGAGTGTGGAAATTTAGATTATGTGGTGTCATTACCTTCAAAAAGGAAGTTGAAAGTGAACAATGGATCATGAACATTTCTTTAAACAGGATTTCACTCAAGCAAGGTGAATCTATCCAAGTGGAATTTCATAGCAAGCAACTAAATTGGAAAAGTGGAAACTTGAGAGAGTTGAGTTGCTAGATTTGTTTACCTGACATAAGAACCAACAAATGATTGTGATGTAATGGAAAGTAGAGGGTGGGTCATGTACCTGAGTACAGCTGTATATATGGTTTGATTGGTGCATGCAACCAAATCCCCCTCCAAATACAACCAAAGTACTTGAAATGGGTAGGCATAAATTGATTGATTGATTGATTGATTGATTGATTGATTGATTGATTGATTGATTGATTGATTGATTGATTGATTGATTGATTGATTGATTGATTGATTGATTGACTGACTGATTGATTGATTGATTGATTGATTCATTCATTCATTCATTGATTGATTGATTGATTGAAGATTGATTGATTGAAAGATTGAAACTATGGTGCCCTGGGGGCACCATTGGAGGATATAAATTTTTCTAACTATGTTGCACTTGTTCCACTTTCAGACCACTTCATTACTGTCACTGTCTAGAAAACGAGAAGACAGCTTGTTCTTAACAATTCATTACAAGATTTACACAGAATTAAAATGTCATTTAGCTGTCAATTCAGATAATTGTGTTTGTGAAAAGTGTGGAACTTTTACACTATATAGATATCCTATGGCCAACATTCCTGATTTGAAAACAATACTTTATATACAAAATGGGAGAATTCACAATGGAATGATGCAGATAGAGAAGCACTGGCAATATCCATTTAGATTTATGCATAAATCAGCACAAGTAGTGTTTTCTGTTCAAATTTATTATCTTTTTTTGACAGCTGTTAGTCAAAATTTCTTTAGATGGCTCCACAGTTTGGGACTGGAACACTGTCATTTCCAAGTACTGCAACACGGAAAGTTGAGGCATTTCATCTAGAATCACTTGTTCACAGGGGCATATATGTTGATGTTGTGTTAGATGGAAAGAAATCCAGATATTCTAATGAGGCTCTCAAAAATTGTAGGTATGTGTGAAACATATGCTGTACACAAAACATGAGACACTATAGTTAACAACCATAAATGCTCCATTGTCCACCATAGTGATATCAATATCTTGATTACATACAGATAGAACAGGTTGTAAATCAGTTGGGCGCAGTCCATCCATCCATCCATCCATCCATCTATCCATCCATCCACCCTGCAAAAACATTGACTGATCAGTCTGATATTTAAAAAGGCAGTCTTCTAAAACAATTTTAGGTTTAGAATTCTTATATTGTAGATGTTTGACCCTGTAAGGTGGCAAACAATTTAAGTGTTTTGCAAACACAATTTTTATGTGTTTTTGAAAACATCTGAAATATCCATCACATTGCCTTCATTTAAACTTTACTTTATCTGTGATGACAACCACCTGATGCCAAAAGCTAGTGTACCATAAATCCTCCAATAGAAGCCCCCCCCCTCCGATAGTGCCCCCCTCCAATAGATCAATGCTCATGTCTAACATCCACCAATTTCTCTGCCACAACTTATTTTGCTGGAGAAGCCATCAGCAACCAGTTTTTCCATTGTTTTTCTACAAGTTTACATGCATTTGAGCTTTTTGTCAAGTTTTCACATTAAAACTGTCAACAAAACGTGTAAACATTTGATTGTGGGGCCCTTTTTACTGGCCCATTGTGGTGGAGAGATGATATTTCAGGAGGACACTAATTTTAGTGGGTGGGGGCTGCTCAGAGGGTTCATGGTAGTTGGGTCCCCAAACACTGGAGTTAAAACACACATTTAGAATGTGTTTAACACTCTCACCACTGAAGAATGGATCAGTAAGAGTCACAATTGAGGAGACTGCCCTGAAGTTGAATGAAGGCATCTTTGTGAAATTACACTCATCAAGCAATGAAAATGAAATCATGGTTCTTGGAGTTTACTCTAGCATGCAGATTATTCAAAATGGGCAATATGCAGAAAAAGTATCAGTTTACTACCATGGCAAACAGCTACCAACTGAAAAGTACAACATGAGTACATTAGCACACATGAACACATCCAAAGAGCTTTCAAATTACAAAGTGCTTTTCTTCGCTGATTCTTCCATTCGGAACATTTATGTTAAAGTTGGATTTATTAAACTCAGTAGAGTGGATGGAGTCTCAGAGTTGCTGCAAAATATGTCATGGTCTCCTCTACTCACTACCAATTTCTTAAAAACAATAGACCTGTCAACTTTCCAAGTAAACACTGAATGATTAAACAAAAAATGATCAAGCTTCTTGCTTTTCTAACTTTAGACTCAACATAAGTGCCATTTTCTATCTGAAATATCTGCCAAGAGGCTTCCAAATAAAGGCAAAATGATTCAATGGAACAGCATGAGGCGCACCTTGATTATAACAAATGTGTTTCCAAAAATGGTTCAAGATAGTTGCAAGTGCAATCATGGCTTTTTTCAGTACCATAATTCATAGGGGTGGCTTCCCTTTATTTAGATTGTGTCTGTTTTGTCAACCAAATAAGCAGTGTCAAATACAATATAAACCCCAATCCAAGAGTCTTGATGAGATTATGATGCAATTTTACAACAGCACTGCAAGTTAGCTTCTTTGGAATGTAGTCTGTAGGTAAATAGGTAAATAGGGAATGTAGGTAAATAGTCTCACCACAATGTAGTTTTATGCACTCAATAAAAACTTTGTAAAGATAAATCTTAAAAAGAAGCACTTCCACAATGTCGCCATTTACCATGTAAACAATAATTGCAAACCATGTAAACAAAGATTTCAAAAGATTGTCTGTTCAAAAATAGATGGCACTGGCTCTATTTGATCATTATATTATGCAGTGAAAATTTGTTAAGAGTATGATAGATCAGTGGCTAGAGCAGCCTTAGTGGTGTACTTGCAATATAAAAAATCTTAAATTGGAAAACATACATTCCACAACTTGAGGTGACACCAAATATTTTGACTTTTCATCTAGTAGATGGATTTTCTTGAACAGATGGAATTCTTGAAATTAAACAGCTGGGATGGAGCACAATGTAATGGCTTTCCAATGATATAAAAAATTTGCAATTTACATAAGTGGTGAATGTATTATGGTGTGTTTTACAATGTCATGTTGCAACTCCAAACTTAACGTGGGACTTAACTCTTAACTTAACTTAGCTTAACTCCAACTTAACAAACTTAACTTAACTGCTGCATAACATGGGATTAAGGAAAAATTTGCAGGTGGCTGCAAAAAAAGGTGAATATGTGACGCTATTTTGTTAAATTCCAGTTTGAAAAAGAGGGGTATTAAGACTCGCTTTTTTTTAAAACCAACCATTGGGTGGCGAAGTTGCCGAAATATTTTTTGATTTGCGTGAAAATCGGCTTCCTAGGTCAACTTTTTGCGCTGATTCCGAAAATCTAGTCGGATTTCCAAAAAAAAAATTATGTCGCCCAAAACTGCTAAATTTAGAAAATTGCCATCTGAATTTGGTTTTTTGACCATATGATGCCTTTTATATGGCGGAATCTCAACAGTAAGGACATTTTCGGAATCCTTGTCAAATTCCGCGTTTGATAGGCTATCTTACCTTTGGAAATATTCGGGTCGCCCATTGCACCACATTGAGAACAAAATTTACGAAATCATAGATTTTGCATGTTTTGGGCAATAAGTCGCGCGACCCAAAAAAGAGCATCAAGCGACCTATACCATTGGAAAGAGCGTTCAATTCTGCGTCGATCACGCTAATTTCATGAAAATTCAAGGTTGCGTGGATAGTGAAATTTTGGATTGAATGTGTGCTGTCAACCTTTGCCAAAGTTGATTTTGGCTCACAGGCTGGTTCCAGCTCCACAAACAAGGCTGATCAGCTACTCAAGTGACAGCGCTCATTACGCAGAGTCTTTGAACATACAACATGCCTGGGGTACTTGGTGCTTTTTAAATAAAAAAATTGTAAAACCTTGGTTTTCGGACATGTTTAGTATTGCTCGGGGACAAATTACTTGAATTGCATAACATGGGTAGCATTCCTGTGACTGGGTCGGAGGGGGGGGGGGTCCTGCCCTACCTCCAATCACCCTTCCCCCCCCCCCCAAAGCTCCCAGAACGTTTGGAGTTTTGAGTGTCAAAATTGCCACACCACCCCCAACCCCATCCTGACCCTTAACCCAAAATCTGCATGTCTGCACTGGGCCTTGCCTGGAATTGGGGTCCCAAATCTTCCAACCCACCTTCCAGAAAACGCTGTCACCCCACCCCGAAAACCTGGCCTCAGGTATGTTGCCAACGGACTGCTCTGAATCTGACGTCTTTTAGGAAAAATTATCCTCAATGCCAGCCAGCATGGTCATGCTGCTTCTTCGTCTACCTACTCTACTCCAGTGGCGTACGCAGGATGTTTAATGGGGAGGACTAACTTTTGCAACAGGGGCTACCCTGTCAAAGTTTTCTATGGCACTGCTCAATTGTGCAAGACGCGTCAAAACGTTCAACAAAGCGCCCATTTCTTGTTAAAATCAGCGCTGTTCTAAAGTTTTGTACTCTTCACCTTGCGAAATAGGCGAAAAAATTGGCGGTTGAACGTCGTTTTCATCATTTCTTGACATCGTTATTTAGTAGAATTCGCATGCACTCCATCGCCCCTTGTCCCTGCCCTTTGGGCGTTGTACCGTGCCATGTGTGGTGCTGCGCCAAACAAAGAAAATCATACTGAATTGCATACACACCACGGGACAACAAGGGCTGGAGCCATATACCTGTAACTGGGGGGTTACCCTCCCCCACAATTTTTCAACAAACACCCACCCCCAAACACCACCCCGAAGAATTTTCTCACGAGATTTTCACCCTGTCTAAAACGATAAAATTGAGTAAATGTTGGCGTTCATCAGTGCTTTTCAGTGTTATATGACCATAAAAGAGCTAAATAACACTGTTTACACCCTATTTATGCCCGTTTTTGACTAAAAAGTACCATTATAACTCAGAAAATGGCCAGCTACCCAAACTTTTTGCTTCAGCCACCCCCCCCCCCCTAGAATTCGGCCATTTGTGTTGTGTATTGGTTTCCAGCCAAATTACTCCAATACACTATATATTATTGATCTAAGCACAACGGTGCTATTTCACAGGTGGTTGTCATGTCTGGTATTGTATTGCATACACTACAATTTGACTCCCCACACCCACTCTTCCAGACCCGGGTTGGAGCACACCTGTAACACGGTCTGGCGGAGTTGGGGGGGGGGGGCTAAATAGCACCTCGAGGGGAGTATCTACCCCCCACCCTACCAAAATGTGGAGGGTAGATACCAATGAAAACAAATTCACTCAAATATGGTTAAAATACCCTATTTAGCTGTTGTAAGGTGATGTAGCAATTGTGAGGTGGCTGGGGGGTTGGAAAATTTTGAGGACAATCCCCTCCAGTTACTGGCATGGGGTGGAGACATGCAGATTTTGGGTTAAGGGTCAGGATGGGGTGGTGTGGCAATTTTGACACTCAAAACTCCAAACGTTCTGGGAGCTTTAGGGGGGGGGGGAGGGTGGATTGGAGGTAGGGCAGGACCCCCCCCCCCCCACCCCCTCCGACCCAGTCACAGGAATGCTACCCATGTTATGCAATTCAAGTAATTTGTCTCTGAGCAATACTAAACATGTCCGAAAACCAAGGTTTTACAATTTTTTATTTAAAAAGCACCAAGTACCCCAGGCATGTTGTATGTTCAAAGGCTCTGCGTAATGAGCGCTGTCACTTGAGTAGCTGATCAGCCTTGTTTGTGGAGCTGGAACCAGCCTGTGAGCCAAAATCAACTTTGGCAAAGGTTGACAGCACACATTCAATCCAAAATTTCACTATCCACGCAACCTTGAATTTTCATGAAATTAGCGTGATCGACGCAGAATTGAACGCTCTTTCCAATGGTATAGGTCGCTTGATGCTCTTTTTTGGGTCGCGCGACTTATTGCCCAAAACATGCAAAATCTACGATTTCGTAAATTTTGTTCTCAATGTGGTGCAATGGGCGACCCGAATATTTCCGAAGGTAAGATAGCCTATCAAACGCGGAATTTGACGAGGATTCCGAAAATGTCCTTACTTTTGATAAAGGATAGATTCCGCCATGAAAAAGGCATCATATGGTCAAAAAAACCAAATTCAGATGGCAATTTTCTAAATTTAGCAGTTTTGGGCGACATAATTTTTTTTTTGGAAATCCGACTAGATTTTCGGAATCACCGCAAAAAGTTGACCTAGGAAGCCGATTTTTACGCAAATCAAAAAATATTTCAGCAACTTCGCCACCTGAGGTCTTCAATGGTTGGTTTTTGGAAAAAGCGAGTCTTAATCAAGGCACGCCTCAAGCCCAGTGGCGTAGCCAAGGGGGGGGGGAAGGGGGTATGGGGGGACGCTTCCCGCCCCCCCTAAATACTCCGAAGATAAAATTTTTTAACTTGGTACCCTCTGTTGCAAATGTGCCAATCTGGGCATTTTTCTCAATTTCAATGCAAATAATGATAAAAACGACACTAAAGAGCCAAATTTTCGCCTGCGGCGCATTGTTTTGCATTAAAAACCGTCAAAGTTCGTTACCCTACTCTAAAAAATTTGCCTGCGGCGCTATTTTTAGCACGGAAATCGACCGTTTTGACAACATTGCTAACGTTTTGGTGTGAATGTAGTCAGACAAACGAGCGCAAAGCGTGTAAACAGATTGGATGAGAGAGTGTCTAAAGCTTCCCCAGCCGAAATGGCACAATGTCCAAAAAATTCGACAGGGTCCCCCCTGTTGCAAAATTGAGAATTTGGCCGAAATTGGACTTCCCCCCCCCCCCCGAAATCAAGTCCTGGCTACGCCACTGCTCAAGCCACTTACGCTTTGCAGCTGATCAACTTCAGTTTGAACAAACCGTGTATAAAAACTGAACCAAACGCAGCAACATGTCACATATTCGGCATTTTTTGTGCTCGCAGCCATATTTTCCCACTCCCATACTTTCCTTTTTTTTGTGTTCACGTGCATAGGAAGGTGCAGTGGCAATTATTAGGACCTAACTGAACTGGAACACACTACATTCACATATGCCGCATGACTGAATGCCACCTGGTTGTGAGACAGACAGGAAGGACCCCATAATCTTGCACATGGAACACGATGCACGAGCAGGCTCGCACGCACGCAGGCACGCACACAGGCACGCATGCAAGCACACGCACGCACGCGCGCAAGCACGCACACGCACACACGCACGCACGCACAAGATGTAAAATGGTGCATTGCACTATGCAAACGTTGTAGGTCATCATTGGATGAAATGCCAAAAGGGGAATGACAAATGGAGCCAGTACAGTATGTATGCATTGCCTACACATCACTAACTGCAGTGGCAACCTACATGTCACAAATGTTAGCAGGGTGCCGATTATTTATCCAGAAAGTTTGGCTGTGCCAGGTCCATGGTAATGGCCAATGCAATGCATTGTCAGAGAGAGATGAGATGTGAAAGGGTTGCTGTTGCGTTTTGGGGGAATGAGGGTGGCTTGCGCAAAAAATGCCGAATATGCGACGTGTTGCTGCGTTTGGTTCAGGTTTTATACACGGTTTGTTCAAACTGAAGTTGATCAGCTGCAAAGCGTAAGTGGCTTGAGGCGTGCCTTGATTAATACCCCTCTTTTTCAAACTGGAATTTAACAAAGTAGCGTCACATATTCACCTTTTTTTGCAGCCACCTGCAAATTTTTCCTTAATACAGTGTTTTTTCATAAGACAAGCATTGATACGCAAAACCTGTGCAGGCACGCACGCACACTCTCACGCATGTATGCACACACGTGTGCGCGCCCGCACGTACGCACGCTTGCACGCACGCACCCACGCACGCACGCACGCTCGCACGCACATACAGACATACAGCAGCAGACCAGATGCCCCAGCGTACCAAAAAAAAAGCAAATGTAACATGTCCGGTGGAATCCCTCAATCGCAGTAGCATATGGCGACGCTACATAGGGGCAGGGAGGGTCGGACTGCCCCCCCTAACTTCAGGACTGCCCCCCGTAACTTTTTCCTCTCCATCATGTACATTGTATAAGATTGTAAACGATTGTGTAAGAGCATGCAATGGTATGAACAATCAATTTGCTTGTCACATATTCGGCGTTTTTAGCGTGAGCTATTTTGGCATATTTCATTTCGGACAACAGTCATTCTAGTGACATCACTTGCCCAGCTAAAAGTGACACACACCACTGCCCTACGCACATTGCAGATAGAACTAAGAACCATAAGCGCAACTGGACTCTTGGTGTGGTGTGGTATGTATTTCAATGCTGCTGATTACGGATTCTCAAAGGACAGGTAAATGAGAAGTTTCGAAACGGTAATGTAGATTGTGTTTGTAGAACAGCTCCTTAAATTATACCTGAAGTGCCTGTTGTGCATATTCTCCATCCATTAACACAACAAATTTCTGTTACTGTGCTTCAAAGAATCAGTTATCCCAATTCCAGACTGCACGTATGTTTGCAGAATAGAACAATTTGTAGGTATCGTAATTCGAACTGTGGTAGAATCAAAATATTCTATTCATTGGCTCATCATTTCCAACTTACAAAATATTTGAGTGTCTATGTACGTGCGTGCGTGCGCGTGTGAGTGTGTGCGTAGGTTGATATGCGCTTTTCCTAGTATGCTAAGTGCCACTGTATTCTGTCATCATGTAGCGAGCGCTAAAAACGCCGAATATGTGACAAGCAAATTGATTGTTCATACCATTGCATGCTCTTATACAATCGTTTTTCAAAATGGACTCCACATCAACTGCATCATAACTCCACATCATAACTCTCTATATCTGCTATGTAGCGGAGTGAGTCAATGTAATGAAATGCTTATATTTAGATACCCTTTAACATAGATTAGAATAAGAAACAAATTCAAAGGTCGAAAAAGTTTGTCCCTTTTTGGTTGAACAAAGGTCGATCCTCTAAGACAGCGTCTCTTAAGCTGACATCAGACACGGGTGGACGGTTGCAAGTAAGAATCACCAGTATCTTGCCCTCCCCGAAAATGTTCCTGGACCCACCCTGGTTTTGCTGGCTTGTACAGCTCCAACTTTTCAAACTGCCCCCTGTAACTTTTGGACTGTCCCCCATAACTTTGGATCCTGGCGCCGCCACGCATCATATAGAAACGCGCCAAAATCGGTTCAGATAATCAAAAGTCATGCGATCAAAAAATCAAAATCCGTTCTGATACAGTGTACACCCGGACAAAGAAGTGTGCGGCGCGTTACTTGCGACCGGTCTGACAGACATGTGCGCACGATGGCGCGATCGAAGCGTGTGAGCGTGTGTGTGCATGCGTGCGCGTGCAGTTTTGCTATAGTGCTGCGCATACCTGTAACTGGGTGGGGGGGGCGGGTTTTGGGGGGGGGGGGTTTCCCTCCCCCCCACTTGCTGGTTTTGACCCTACCCACGCCCCCCCCCCAACCCCCCCCCCCCAGAAATTTGAAACTGAAAATGGTAATGTGTTTTGTATGGTGCTTTTGAGCAAAAATCGCCCAAAAAGTACCTATATATGGGGTTATTACAGTGTATTTTGACTAAAAAGTGCCTATTTTAGGGTTTTTACAGTGTGACCACACCTTACAGTGTACACCTTACAGTTTTACAGTGTAACCACACCGAAATATCGCCATTTTATTTCATTGGTATAATGGGGAGATGTATTTTGGTGCGTCCAATACGGTCCAATTGTTGAAACTTTTCTAAGTTAGGTTCTGGCCATCAACTTTCCCCTTTATAGCGAAGCTCTGCGACGAACGGTTGGAACGCCTATAGGGCACAAACTTTTCGGGTCCTTCAAAAAAAGCATAAAATCGGCAATATCTCTGGATATACAAAGTCTAGACAAGAATCTTTTGGCACCACAAATTGTTGCCATGGGTCGCCCACACGTGCAAAGTTTCATCCTGATTGCTTTCGGCGTTCGCGGGCAGTGCTCCAAAAACTGGGAGGAGAACATGAAAAAAAAGCCGCAAAATTGAAACATTTTTGAAACTATTGACCCCTTACAGTAAAGTAAGGAAACGCGTTATGGCGCGTTCGATGCCCCAGAAGAAGGCGGTTCATTTGCGCCATAACGCGTCGAAATCCGTTCAGGCAATCAAAAGTTATAGGCGATCGAAAATTCAAAAACCCGCATTGAGAAGTGGTCACATATTAGGGTTGTATGTACGCTGACGCGTACACCCTGATTGGCCAAAAGCAGCCAGTGCCATTTGTTTTTGAACTGACAATAGAATACTATAAACCCTATAATTGGCCCCCCAGGGGCTAATTGTTTCGTTTGAGCCACAGGGGTGTATAATTGTGGGGGCTAATTATACAGGGCTTATAAACTGGAAGAGCCGATGTGCAGGGAGCTTTGTTGGCAAAAACATGTGTGGAGGTGACTTTTTGAGGGACAAGATGCTGCTCACATACATCAGGACACTCTAACACACTCTCACACAGTCTCACATGCACATACATGTACACAGGGGTGGGGAGAGGGAGGCTAATTATGAGGGGACTAATTATAGGGTTTACTGTATATTACCATTTTTGAAGGACTGGTAATTTTTGGCATTGTATGGTCAACTACACTCACACAAATCTACTACATACTACAGGCAACTGACTGCTGTGTACATGTAATAGGTATTATAGGGTTTAGAGTATGTGACTATGACCCCCAAATTGCAATTTTAGTCAAATGCTGATCTACTGCTACATGATAAATTGCTTTGTTTAGATTTTTCAGTAATAAAAATGCTGAGGAAAGAGTCCACAGGGGGTGAAAAAAGTGTGTGGTACTCAAATGATATTTTATCCATGCCAATCTTTTATGGTTTTATGCAGTCAATGTGGAGTCCAAAATACATTTTCTTAAATCATATCAAACTCACAATTGCAGCAAAGGAATGGCTCTTTGAATGGAAAAAACTGGAAAATTATACACAACTACACAATATAATCAACATTGATGACTGTGTGGTACTGAAAATGTGTACTCTAGAAAGTGAACATCCACTGTAAAGCTTCTTATATCCATCCTCCCCCATAATTTAAATGCAAACAAAATGTAAATACCATAGCCAACTTGCTAAATTTCCAATAGCCAACTGGGAAACTAAAGTGTCAAACTTTTCTTACTTAGGAGCACAATGGGATGGTGAGGCACTATTGGAGGGAGCCAAATAGTGAAACTTACCAATGGTATTAACTGTTCACAGCCATTTCCTTTATACATTCATAGTAGGGAAACATTCTTCATTGAGTTGAGCCACTTGTAAGTACAGGGTGTCCCACTATTTCTGGCCATTTTCAATCGCCGTTTTCTCGCGCGTACGTGTAGATATTTGAGTGGGACTTCTTTTGTTATAGAACCAATACATGATTATTTCTCATGTCAAAACTACAGAAAAATCCTTTGGACAAACGGTTAGATGTGGGTGCATTGTGTTTCCACACATTTAAACAGGTTGGATATACCATGGTGGAGATAGTGAAACGCGTCCCGCTCCTTGTTTCTTCTTTGGGGCTATGGCTATCTCAAATAGGTCGTATGCAAGAACAAACCCAAACGTTTAGGAGAGCCAAATAACAACAATTTATCGGACTTGTACAAAGATTCCAGTTGAAATGATTGATCGTAGTTTAGTTGAGTTCAAAAATTGATACAGTTGCATTGCAAATGACGACGCCCATATCTAACCGTTTGTCCAATGACTTTTTCTGTAGTTTTGACATGAGAAATAATCATGTATTGGCTCTATAACAAAAGAAGTCCCGCTCTAATATCTACACGGACGCGCGAGTAAACGGCGATTGAAAATGGCCAGAAATAGTGGGACACCCTGTACTATCTGGAAGTTAAATTTTACACAACTCCTGTAAAAGGCAACCAAATAAAAAAAATACCCTTGAAATTGTTAGACGATGTAGACAAATGTTGTTCATCAAGATAAGTAGACCAATTGCTCCAACTCAGAAGTTGCCACATTTTGTTTGAAATTCCTTGCAATTATCCTTCCTCCTATGGTCTGAACACAACAGTTAGCCCCAATTGGGAAAATTAGATTGTCTATTTTATATTTGAGTGCAGGGATTAGAAAATTAATAGAAGGTGGATAAAAATGTTGGTGGTGCCACACAACACATCAGGATTTTTTATTAAAAAAATGGTGATTGCTACAAACAAATGTTTATCTTTTATCAAGAATTTGGGTTACAAAAATGGGGAGTGGCTAACACTTCCCTGTCCTGTAACTCGCCTTTTAGCTTAACCCACCTACAACAAGCATTTCTCAAGACAGATCAGCTTGAGCTTTCATTTTTAGAGTATAAGACCATGCAAACCACCAGCTATGATTCCATCTGCAATTCGATTTAAAGGACCAACATGGCTGTCCTTTCGCAACACAACTAAAGCAGATTCATTGTGAGACCCTCTATTATCTGTTTGGGTTATTAGAGAGTGGTGAGAAATGAGGAGCGATAAAATTGTAACTCGCAAGCAATCCGATTGCGGCTGAGCGGAAGTGGTGTGGCTGATACACAGCGAGCATTTCAGCTCTGCATTTTTCAAAAAAGCGGTTGGGGCTTTCACCCACTCCCCGAAGGGAGGCACCTGGCCCAGCCGGGTGTGCGACAACTCGCCGACAGCCAACTCGCCGCCGCCGACTCGCCGCTGCCGTCTCGCCGATGCCAACTCGCCGACGGACGACTCGCCGCCAGGACAACTCGCCGACACCAAATTTTATTTTTGTTAAGCCGTCAATTGAAGCTGCATTCCGCAGTACCTCAATTTACATACGTATGCATTATTTACGTATTTACGATGCCTCTTAAGAAGTCGTGGGGCGCGCGTTCCTCAAATTCTGTCACCAGCTTGCGCGCCGGTCTGGTCACTGGTCGGCGCGCCGGTACTAGCGCATCTTCTTGGTGGGCTTTTATGGCCGCCAACGAGCTTCTTCAGGTAGGCGTCGCCTTTGCGCTGGATCTTCTTGACAGCATCGATAAAGCGCCAAATGGTGGGGTGGTTCTCTCTCGCCGATCTGGGCTTGAATGCTGCGGTTGGCAGCCTCGGCGAAGTTGTTGATGCGGTGGAGGTTGTTGGGCACGCGCTCGTGCACGTTCCACCGCTGGGAAGAGAAGCGCGTTGGGTTTCCGGCTGCGCCCCTGCCAGTTCAGCATGTCCATGTAGTGCTTCTCGAACCAGTCGACGGCGTTCGCCACAGCATCGAAGCCTTGGCGGCTCTGGACGAGCAGCTGCACGTTGCGCTCCCTGCCGAAGATGAGCAGGCGATTGTTGCCAGCAGCCGCTCCGCTGTCGTGGAGAAGAAAAGCCCCGCGTCCGTCGCTTCTTTCTGGGCGTCTGTCCGCCCATCGTACAGCAAGTCAACCCCCCCCCCTCGCCCCGCTCACTGCTGCTTGAATGCGGGTAAGCCTATGCATTGGCACTGTCAGAGATGCAATCTGACTGGCGGCGGCGAGTTGTCCCGGCGGCGAGATGGCAGCGGCGAGTTGTCCCCGTCGGCGAGTTATCCGTCGGCGAGTTGGCGTCGGCGAGTTGGCGTCGGCGACTTGTCCTATTCCGGGCCCAGCTGGTTGAGCGTTTCCGCTTTTACCAGTGTGCCCTGCTGCCGTCAGGTGTCAACTGACCGCACAACATCACCCATGTGGGTGAAATTGTGCAGCCAGTTGGCAGCAGTTGCCTTACACTCCTAGTTGTATTTCTCATACCCATGTGCCACGCCGTTAAAATAAGAACGATTATAGTGGTCAAATTTGGGCCTTGGTAACCAGAGAAAGGATGCTAGTCAACAAGCTGTTCCTGGCGACTCAAGGATACATGGTGTGGCTGTGCGCCAAACAAGGAGCAGCGACGCCAAGTGATGCTGAAGGACGAGCAACTCGAGCGCGTCCTTTCAGCTGACGATGAGCTCGCTGCCCATCGCGCCACTGCCCAAGTACATGGAGCAACTGGGGCCCACGGCCGATCTTGTACCACGTGTGGAGCCGTCTCTTTGATCGCTTCATAGGATCTACCTGCTCGACGCGGGTCGGTCGGCTGAGCAGCGCCTCAACGCTGCATGCTATGTATGTACATGTTCTCCTACACCTCGGCGATGAGGGCGCCCAGCTCATCTCAGCGAACCCTGTGTTTCGGTGAACCCAGCGAACCCAGCGACTTCGTCGGTGCAGTCCGGATGCAGTTCGCCATGCCTGTCAACATCGTGCGAGCTCGCTTCGAGTTCCAGGGCCCGGCCCGGCCCGTGTGCCAGGCTAGGCCGCCAAACTAGGCCCGACAGTTGGGCCGGGCCCGACCTGGGCCTACTTTCTTGGACAGCGGGCCTGGCCAGGCCATACCCAAGCATTTTGTGGAAATGCGTTCTACAAACATTTGTTTGAATCTTTAGTTCTTCAAAGTTGCGTGCGTGCATTGCATTTTCCAGCAGAGTGTACCCACCATCGACGACATCAAGCGCTGCTCAGCGAGCTGCTCTCCATCAATCGCGTAGTCAAAGACGGTCTTGCATTAGAGCGTACACTGCTAATGGTACGGTAGCCATGGTACATCGTATTGTAGATGCCTCGCAAGTTGTGCAAGTTTTATAAGCTGCTCATCGATCATCGAATCCATACGAAATGTCTTGCCTCGATGTTGCGAGTCCTTTGCAAGTGCTCTTTTCTAATACATAATTTTGGAATGAATGAGGCAAAAAAGATTGTGCGTGCTGTGCTTAGATCAATTCATTCAATTGCATAACAATTGTCGCCTAAATGTTGCATGTTGTTTAAGCGTTAATTTAGCACAATTTGACAATTTGCATATTAAAATTAGACAGAGAAATTGGGTCAACTGTTGTTAATGGGAACCACCTTTGTGATCAACAGAGCCACAGAGAAGTGGGAAATTGGAGCCAATTAGTCCAGGGATTACATGCCCCGGAGTTGCACAATACGACTGCGTCAATGTCACATTTTTATGCAGAGATCAATTGCTTTATACCCCTTAATGTAATGGTGACCAAAGGCCAAGCGCACCTCTGTTTCTTCAAAAGTAGCAGGTTATTGCAGGCTTTTTGCAAGTGCCACTCTTCCAGTAGCAGCCCTTGCTATACTTGCTCAATTTTTAGTTACGTAATCAGTAGTGTTAGCAACACATTTAACCACTAAATTTAGATACTGCACACTCTATTGGGGTTATCCAAAATATGCACTGAAAGTGACACATATTAAAAAGGGTCGGCGTACCACAGATATACTGGATCTGACAATCACGGTGATGTCATTCAATTGTTCTTGTCTCTGCTCTCTAAGTATTTCAACAAATGTGGCATCTAGTGCAGCACAGACAGCTCAGACAGACAGAAAACAACAGTCAACATCAGGCTGGTTTCAATGAAGCTTTTCGAATTGAGAAAAATTGCCCTATGTGTACAATGCATGATGCTTGCACTCAGCTTTGAGTCAGCATCATGATTACTCTAAATTCTCCAATAGTGCCCAGTGGAACTGTTGTTTTCACAATCATGGTCTACAGGATGGGTCATTTATCTATTGAAAAGTTGAGGAAAAGCTGGCGAATCGCATGGTGGAAATTGAACTCACTCATTATTGCCTATCATCTATTGTTGGCTTTATCTCGGTTTAACTGCAGCATGTTGCAACGAGTATGTTAGGAGAATGTATGTAACATCTAGCAAATTCTATCCTTAAAAAATTAAGAAAATTGGCCTGCTACATAGCGAATTATGCACTTCAATATGAAGGGCTTTCTACCAATTTGCACGGTGCTCACAGAAGGCCAGCAAAGTATTTGCCTCATTTTAAAAGTGATTTTTTTCAAAAAGGAGCTGGAATCTCCTGTCTTGGGTCTGGAACGTTGGGCTGAACCTGGTGGGAGCGAATGATGGCCCTGCTTTACAGTTCTAATGAACGGGCTGCAATATCTAATGCAGCATTATTTGCTGCAGAAGAAATCAAACAATTCTATAAAAAACTTTGACAGATACAATAGTGCTGTAGCAGGCCAATTTTTTCGATTTCTACAGGGATGAAGTTCTCTCTTTAAGTACTACTTGCCTTGTCCTAAACTATCAAAGATGTCATTTCAATACGCAAAACAAAGTAAAGCAAAATGAAACCAATTATAGATAAATGGCTCACCCTGTACAAGGAGGCACTATTAAAAGGGAGGAGGGGGGCTAGGGGAGCATTAGTGCTTGTGCTGATGATTACTCATAGTGATATGATGCCATCAAGTGAATAAAGAGTCTACACTTGTCCAAAGAACATTCCAAAAAGCTCCAATTTAAAACAACATTCAACTGTGAAATTACCAAACTGTGTAAAAAACCTCAGGCAATACTGTCAATAAAGCAGACTCTACTGAATTTTCAAATCAATTATCTAATTCATATGTTTGAATAAATCAGTAGGTACTAGGAATGAGCACGGGCCTGCACATCTCGCCAGATAGTCCGACCTGTCCTAGCCCAGCCCGCACCTTCAAAACGCAGGCCCGGCCTGGCCCGGCCCGTCCAACTGCTCAATATCACAGGCCCGGCCAGGCTCGGCCCGCTCCACGAAATACGTACAGTCACTACAGTGTACAATTCACTAAAATACCGTATGCCAATTCGCCGGATTCACTAAATGGAATGGCGCGTCCACCTCTCATAATCGCAGTTCACAACCATTTTATGGCCTTTGCACCATTTGAGCGGTAAAGACGCCCGTCGCAGAATACAAAGTCGCTAATACAGTGCAGAATAGTCGCCGATACTTACAATGCATTATATAGGTAGCTATCTACGTTGGCCAGCCAAGAACGTCCGGCCCGGCCCGGCCTGGCCCACACCCTCAAAACGCAGGCCCGGCCCAGCCCAGCCCGCAAAACGGGCCTGGAATTCCGGCACAGCCCGGCCCATGGGCCAGGCCGGCCCATGCTCATCCCTAGTAGGTGTGTTACCGTCCACGCCCGAGTTCCGACCACGGCCGAGTACTCGGGCGCGGACGGAGCCAAACCGTCCACGGCCGAGTACGCGGCCGCGGACGGCGGGGAACCGTCCCCGCCCGAGTACTCGGACGTGGACGGTCCGAAATACGCGCCGCCCGAGTACTCGGCCGTGGACGGTTGGAAGCAGCGCCGCCCGAGTACTCGGGCGTGGACGGCCCAAAGAAGCAAAGTTCGATTAAGGAGGGAGGGGGGAGGGGAGGGGGCGTTGTTATCTGATCGTCGGCAGCTCAGGTTGGCGTGGGCCAAAAGCGCATCTCCCACTTGTACAATGTACAATGTTCTGTATTTATCGTTGGTAAAGTACAATACAGTACAATAAAGCGCAACACACGCAACACACGCTTTCGACGAATGGCACTTACTGTTGCAGAGTCAGAGCGCTTGCACTTGCACATATTATTTGAACAGTTTTTTTTGCAATCGCACTTGACAAAGCCTTGCCCAGTACCGATGGAGGCTTTGGTGGCAGCGTCACGTAGGCTTATGGGCTTACCACGAGGCACTTCTTCCAGGGACATGAAGCTGTTGTCCGCGTGCAGGAACTCGGAGCGGACGTACATCTGCTTGAGGACGCCGTCCTTGGTGCCCAGAGTCTACAGGCCGTCGTTGCTATAGTCAGCACCATCGCCAGTACATTTCGCAGGTTGGCGCGGCCGCGGTCGAGGTCGGGCACGGGCACAACGACACGGCAGACAGTGTGGTGCGCGACGCCGACGCTGCCTCGGCGTCCAGTTCAGACGGCTGGCCTTTCGCGGACGGTCAGATAACAACGCCCCCCCCCTTAATCGAGCTTCGCTTCTTTCGGCCGTCCACGCCCGAGTACTCGGGCGGCGCTGCTTCGAACCGTCCACGGCCGAGTACTCGGGCGGCACTTATTTCGGACCGTCCACGCCCGAGTACTCGGGCGTGGACGGTTCCCCGCCGTCCGCGGCCGAGTACTCGGCCATGGACGGTTTGGCTCCATCCGCGCCCGAGTACTCGGCCGTGGACGGAACTCGGGCGTGGACGGTAACAGGTGCACTAAAATAAGAGCAAATAGAAATATTTCTGATGTCTCTGCAAAACTGACGAAAATTAAAGATTAAATAAGAGGTATTTGCAGAACTTTGCATTAATGACTACTTTCTAAATCTATTCCGGTCAAATCTGGTGGAGTGATAATCTTTTATTTATTCATTTATACATCTACTTACAACTCCGGCGGCTGTCCGTTGGTTGGTGACTGCTCGGATTCTCCAACGGCTCGACGGATCCGGATGGGCGATGGCTCGATCGACTCGGCCTCGCCTCGCATGCCCCAGGATGCTATTCGTTTTGCTATGTGAAGCGGATATTAACTGACAAAAATACCACTCTGGGACAAATATTTTGGTGCGACTTATATTTTGTCCTAACAGCGATACGCGTTTCTTAGAAAACGTGCATGCGTCAGCTATTTTGGTCTCTAGAACGGCTCGACGGATCGGGACGGGCGATGGCTCGATCGACTCGGCCTCGCCTCGCATGCGCCAGGAAGCTGCGACAAGTACCGATAAGTGCCGAAAATGGCGAAATGAGCAAAAATCTGACATTGCAAAAAATACACCCACAACACCGACACTGCCTGTCGGTGTCTTTTACTACGCTTGAACCTAAAGGGGTAAGTAGTATACCTAAAGGGGCAAGGAAAAAATAAACGATCCTAAAAACTAAACAACTCGACGGCAATATAGCACGCGTGCGTGGATAAGGATGCGACGCGGCTCGTTCGACTCGCCATCGCCAGACTGGATGGCAGACTGGACTGGATGGCACGCTGAACAGCTAGAGCGATCGACAGGCGGACTGGACAGCACGCTGAACAGCTAGCGCGATTGACAGGCGGACTGGACAGCACGCTGAACAGCTAGGGCGATCGACAGGCAGACTGGACGGCGCGCTGAACCGCTAGCGCGATCGACAGGCGGTCTGGACGGCACTCTGAACAGCTAGTGCAATCGACAGGCGGACTGGACGGCACGCTGAACAGCTAGTGCAATTGACAGGCGGTCTGGACGGCACGCTGAACAGCTAGTGCAATCAACAGGCGGACTGGACGGCACGCTGAACAGCTAGTGCAATCGACAGGCGGACTGGACGGCATGCCGAACAGCTAGTGCAATCGACAGGCGGACTGGACGGCACGCTGCACAGCTGGGGCGATCGACAGGCGGACTGGACGGCACGCTGAGCCGGCTGGGGCGATCGACAGGCGGACTGGACGGCACGCTGAACAGCTAGTGCAATCGACAGGCGGACTGGATGGCACGCTAAACAGCTAGTGCAATCGACAGGCGGACTGAACGGCACGCTGAACAGCAAGTGCAATCGACAGGCGGACTGGACGGCACGCCGAACAGCTAGTGCAATCGACAGGCGGACTGGACGGCACGCTGAACAGCTAGTGCAATCGACAGGCGGACTGGACGGCACGCTGAACAGCTAGTGCAATCGACAGGCGGACTGGACGGCATGCTGAACAGCTAGTGCAATCGGCAGGCGGACTGGACGGCACGCTGAACAGCTAGTGCAATCGACAGGCGGACTGGACGGCACGCTGAACAGCTAGTGCAATCGACAGGCGGACTGGACGGCACGCTGAACAGCTAGTGCAATCGACAGGCGGACTGGACGGCACGCTGAACGGCTGGGGCGATCGACAGGCGGACTGAACGGCACGCTGAACGGCTAGCGCGATCGACAGGCGGACTGGACGGCACGCTGAACGGCTAGCGCGATCGAGACGGCACGCTGAACAGCTAGCGCGATTGACAGGCGGACTGGACGGCATGCTGAACAGCTGGGGCGATCGACAGGCGGACTGGACGGCATGCTGAACAGCTGGGGCGATCGACAGGCGGACTGGACAGCATGCTGAACAACTAGCGCGATCGACAGGCAAACTGGATGGCACGCTGAACAGCTAGCGCGATCGACAGGTGGACTGGACGGCATGCTGAACAGCTGGGGCGATCGACAGGCGGACTGGACAGCACGCTGAACAGCTAGCGCGATCGACACAGCTGGCCACACTCGTCGACCGGTACCAGCGTGTGGCCTGCGTCTTCTTTGATGTCAAGAAGGCGTTCGATAGTTGCGTACACGCCGAGCTGTTGCGCTGCCTCGTGCTCGACTTCGGCGTGCCCCATCACTTGGCCGCCTGGCTCGCTGACTATCTGCGCTCGAGGACGTACCGCGTCAGCGCCAACGGCGCCTTCTCAGAGCGCCGGAGCGCGGTCTCGGGCGTGCCCCAAGGCAGCTGTCTGGGCCCGCTGCTCTTTCTTTGCTACGTGGACAGACTCAAGGAGGTCGCTCTCTCGGCTGGCTGCCAGCTGGTGCTCTTCGCCGACGACATGCTCCTCTACAAGCCCGTGCCCAAGCAGGAGGACTTTGCCAGCTTCCAGGGCGACGTCGACGCCATTGAGACCGTCGTCCGCGGCAGCTGCATGCTCTCCTTCCAGCCGGCCAAGTGCAAGACGCTGCTGCTCTCCTACAGCAACAGGCCGACCAGCATGCCCAGCATACACCTCTCAGGCCAGGCCCTCGAGCGCGTTGCCCAGTATCGCTACCTAGGCATCACTGTTGACGAACATCTCAAGTTTGTTCCCCACTGCCAGGCAGCAGTCAAAAAGGCGAAAAGTGCAATCGGCGCCCTCAATCGCAACTTTCGAAACCATGCCCCCAACTACGTGCTAAAGCGCGTCTACACCACGTGCATTTTGCCCGCGCTTCTCTACGCCGTAGCCGTCTGGTATCCTGCTGCCAAATACTCTCGCGAAAACCTAGAACGTGTACATAGGATGATGCTGCGCCTCCTCGCCAACGACTTCCTCTCGCCCTATCCCTCTCTGCTAACCAGACTGAGCCGCAGACCACTTTGGAAGCGTGTCCTCACCCTCAGGATGCGACTGTTTTACAAACTGTTCTACTCCCCCCTGTACACTGGTCTCTTCCCTCGCAACACCGCCAGAAGGTCCAACAGACGCAGTGTACATAACAAGCAAGTCGAATTCCCAATGACCAAGGCCAGCACTAGTTCCGCGTTTCTCTACTCAACAAGTAAACTCTGGAACGCACTGCCCGACTCAGTTGTAAATAGCAGTCTCGCCGCCTACACTAAATACGTGTCGTCCGATGAATTCCTCGATTCCATCGCCACACACGTCACTCATATTCGGTAAACGCTCTCACCCTCGGTGCTCTCACCCCCTCAGTCCTCTGTCTGCCCGTGTGAACGTGTCGTCGGTTTTCTATTTGTAAATTGTGTACCTTACTTGTGATGGACGTCCCCGTGTACTTGTACTCGGTTTACGGCTCTGCGTCTGCAGACTGTGTCGGCCAGTTCATCAATAAAAACTTTGAACTTGAACTTGACAGGTGGCCTGGACGCAGTGGACAGTGTGCTGAACAGCTAGAATGCTTGTCACGCGGACCAGTCAGACTGCTGAACTGCTAGCGCGCTCGTCACACAGACTGGACAGCATGCCGAACAGCTAGTGCGGTGGTCATATGGACCACTCGACCGGCTAAGCAGCTCGCCTGCATTGACACGTGGACGAGTCGACGTGCTGAACAGCTAGAACGCTCGACACACGGACCAGTCGATCCACTGAACAACTAGTGCGCTCGTCATGCGGACCAGTTGGCATGCCGAACAGCTAGCGCTCGACACGTGGAGCATGCTGATTTGCTATCGCGGTTGAGACATTGCCAGTTTGCTGCGCTTGGCATGTGAACGAGCTCGACACGGTGGCTGACTCAGGGCTGGGTTGCTATGTCGGTGGCTGAGTGGCCGAAGGCCGCTACGGGCGTCTAGTACATCAAACCATTGACTTTCAAAGTGCCCAGTGTCCACAGCAATGCATTTTTGGCCCAACCACCTGCGTCGTTACAGCGAAAATTCGAGCACAACTGGACGTTTGAGTGACAGAAGGCATTTTCTGCGGATTCTTTTATCCTGGTACATTCAAACAGTAGAGTTTCTTTGACAAACCTTTGCACAAAAAAAACGACTGGTGTTAGGTCATGCGACCTTGGTGGCCAGTCAAAAAGCTCTTCCATGGCCCAGCCAGTGAAAGCGATACATAAAATGTCTTTTTAACGTCCAGTTGTGCTGCAATTTTTGTTGGGATGACGCAGCTGTTGTGACGCCAAAGCATCACTGTTGACATTGGGCACTTTGAAAACCAACAATGTGACGCATAAAGGGATAAAAGATTGTCCCCTCAATGGATTTGACTGAAACTTTGAGCACATCTAGGCTAAGGTTTACAGCACAGCATAGTAAAATTTTGGAAAGATTGGCCAGCAGAAGAACAGGTAGCGAGCAATCAAATTTGGACATTGCACCATGGGCCACCTTGTATATTCAAATGAGTGCCAAGTGCTCGTTTCAAAATGGATTCCTATGGAACAAATTGGCAATAAAACCTTGGAGTCTTGACTACCTATAGTTACAATTTGAGGCCAATAGCTTGCGTTTTCTTGAGTAATTCAAGATTAAAATGTGGCACTTTGAAAAACCCTCCCATACATGACATACAAGTATGTATAGTTTACATCTCATCAGGAGCAGAAATTTTATGGGAACAATTCATTTAACATGCATGGAATTTTTCATGCATACATTTCCATGCAGCCAACAACAGGTCAATTCAACCATAAACACTTAATTCAGGAAAGGAAAACGTTTAATTATACCTCTCACTTTACACAGCTGCCATTTTATGGGTATTTCGACATTCCTTCTGGAAATGAAATTAGAGTTGCATACACATACACACACCCACTCAAGACAGTGTTAGAGACTTACCTTTCTCAACAGAGTTTAACAGCAATCACCAAGAAAAAAACAATGTTGTGCTTGTTTGAAATAACTGGATTTGAACTTTTGCCAACAAAAACTGAAGATCATGTTGTCTGCAACATACACAAATATAGGAGTCAACAACTGTGCAGTGTGTATTTTAGATTGCAAGTTATGAGTTATGTAATTTCATTTTTATTTATTAAACTGGGCGGTTAAGAGTAAAGCAAATTGTTCTTTTAGGAATAAAAATGTCATTCAAGAACAAGTGTATCATCTGAATACTTCTTCAGTAACTTGACTTGATAGCGCTTTTTAATACCATGGGTTTTTAAAGTGGTTGACACTTTATTTAGTTGAAGTGTATTTGTAATTTGTGGTAGGTGTGGAGTTGGCAGGTGTCATGGTGAGCTTAATGCAGTGTTTTACGTGTCTCATGATTGTGCAGGCACGATTGAATTTTTACTGACCACCGGCTGGCTGCTAGCAAAAAAAGCTGTTGCTGCTGGCCAGCTGCCAGCCAGTGTGCATCTCTTCCAGAGGGGCTCTAGAGGGGCGCCTACCTGCCCACCCTTCGCCCCTCACCTACCCGCCCGCCCCACAGACAATCTGCCCAGCTATGGCGCCGATCGCCCCTTTCACCCCCCCCCCTCTAGATCCGCCCTTGCAGAGAGCACTGCTACAGTTGCGCCTAGCTAGCCCACATTATTGAAAATGAAGCAGGTCACACTGAAGTGAATAACTATGTTATGACTTTGCTGTTCACTCTTCTTGAACAACATGGTATGCAACAACAAACCATCGGCATGCATCATGTACCATTTCGCTGCATTTTGCAAGGTTGTAAGCATTCAAATTAATCTCTGGATCAATAATTAAGGAAAAATTTGCAGGCGGCTGCAAAAAAGGTGAATATGTGATGCTCTTTTGTTGGAGCCCAGTTTGAAAAAGAGGGGTATCAATTAAGGCATGCCTCATTTATGTATAGCCACTTATGCTTTGCAGCTGATCAACTTCAGTTTGAACAAACTGTGTATAAAAACCGAACCAAACGCAGCAACACGTCGCATATTCGGCATTTTTTTGTGTTTGTGTGCATAGAAAGGAGCAGTGGCAATCATAGGACCTATAACTGGACTGGAACACCCTGCATTCACATATGCCGCATGACTAAATGCCACGTGGTTGCAAGACAGGCAGGAAGGACCGCAGGGTCTTGCACATGGACCACTATGCAGACGTACGCACGCACGCACGCACGCACGCACGCAAGCACGCACGAACACACGCACGCACGCACGCACGTACGCACGCAAACACGTTGTATAGGAGCAGTGCGTTATTGGGTAAATGCCAAAAAGGAAATGACGAATGGAGCCAGTACCATATGTATACCTACACATCACTAACTGAACTGTAGTGGCAATCCACATCTCACAAATGTTAGCAAGGTGCCAATTATTTATGTAGGAACTTTGGCTGTGCCAGGTCGATGGTAATGACCAGAGATAGATGAGATGTGAAAGGATTGCTGTTGCATTTTGGGTGAGTGAGATAGCTCACACAAAAAAATGCCGAATATGTGACGTGTTGCTGCGTTTGGTTCGGTTTTTATACACAGTTTGTTCAAACTGAAGTTGATCAGCTGCAAAGCATAAGTGGCTATACATAAATGAGGCATGCCTTAATTGATACCCCTCTTTTTCAAACTGGGCTCCAACAAAAGAGCATCACATATTCACCTTTTTTGCAGCCGCCTGCAAATTTTTCCTTAATACAGTGTTTTTTCGTAAGACAAACATCGATGCGTAAAACCTATACAGGCACCCGCATGCACGCACGCACGCAGGCACGCACGCACACATGCACGCACGTACGCACGCACGCATGCACGACATATGTACCATGTATGACATATGTAGCATGCTTGGTAGAATCCCCTGAGTGCAATAGGAGACACTCATTGTATAGAATGTGAGCATGTGGTTTGAAAATAGGTACGCATGTATTTTTCATTGACCAAAGTTGTGCACAACTAATTGTCATGCAAATGATACAAAGCAGGATGACCTATCAGCAAATGGCACAGCATGCAGAGAAACTACAAACAGAAGCCACTGCGGATAATTGTGTGTGTGCGTGCGTGCGTGCGTGCGTGCGTGTGCAGTTGTGCTATATTGCTGCATCGTAGCATAGTGATGTAAAGAATCAAAATGATCGCTATAACTAGGCGGTCAACTTTTGTGTTTTAGCCGAAGTGATGCGACGTACTCACATCGAGTTTTATGTGAAGCAGCCGATTTGATGGTGTGCGTGCGTGCGTGCACATCTGCAGTGCCATATTGGTTCGTCGGAGCATAGCAGTGTAAAGAATCAAAATAATCTACACGTGCAGGCGGTCAACTTCCGTGTTTTAGCCAAAGTGATCCGACCTACCCATATCAATATTTATCGATTATTCCGGATGTGAAAATATTTTGGTGCGTCGGATCATGTTGACTTCAAGGAATGAAATGTTCGCCATCGAAGGGCAATCAACTTTATTATGGCGCCACTAGATCGAGGACTTCCCTTTCCATGGATTTTCTCGTGCCATCGCTGCCCTAGATTACAGATGGCGTTCTTCCGAAAGTCTTCCGCTAATTATACGGCTGTAGACGGGAAGGCGTCATGGAGATGGGTAGGCTACATGGGCCATTGACGGCCTCCTAGTGTCGCCCCAAATCCAACAACAACAACAACAACAACTTTATTATTGACGTTAATGCTCTCCGACGTAACCACACCAAAATATCGCCATTTTTCGTTTTCGGTATAATGGGGAGAGGCATTTTGGTGCGTTCAATTTGGTCCAATTGTCAAAAGGGGTCTATTCCAGGTCATGCCGAACAACTTTTTCCTTTATAGCAAAGCTCTGTGATAAGCCGTTAGCGCGCCTATTAAACACAAACTTTTTGGCCGATATTTTTAAGTGCTAATAACTCATTATCGGTGATGAAGTTTTAGGTTCAGTGACTTGGCATAGACTTCCCATAAGAAACTGTTCAAGGAAATCAAAAAAAAATTGGGGGTTAATTGGGCACTTTTTCGAGATTTACTCTTGGTGGAAACCACCCCAAAAAAACGACTATGTCCGAAAAAACGCATAAAATCGACGATATCTCGAGTTTGGTAGGACGCAGAGACGATTCCTTTGGTACGCAAAATTGCCATCATGGGTCGCTTACACATGCCAAGTTTCATTCCAATTGCCCACGGCACTAGCGAGTGGCGCTCCAAAAACTGGGAGGAGAACACGAAAAAAAAAAGACACTTTTCGGAAACATTTTCGGGCGTACCCCCTTAACGCGCAGCAATACTGCAACGCGCTGTGGCACGTACGGTCCCCCCGATGAGTGCGCTTCTTTTGACTCATAACGCGCCGAAATCGGTTCAGCCAACCAAAAGTTATGGGCGATCAAAAATCCGAATTCTCGCGCACGCAAGTCGTCACATATTAGGGTTGTACGCTGACGCGTACACCCTGATTGGGATGCATTGTACAAATGTTCTCGACTTTGCTTACTCAAGCAGCCATTAAAGGTATTGGGAAATTTGGATTCTTGTGTGAGAGTACCTATCAAGTCATGTGCAGTATGCAAGTGCTGGATTCTACACGAATAATGACACATGTGTGCACCCATTTGCAAAACAACACTTTGGAAAGCATGTCAAGCCCCTGTCTGAAGATCACCCATGTCCAAGAGTTATTTTCATCAACAGAGAAAAGCTGGATGTAAGGATACCATAAGTTTGTGTGCCCCTTCTGATACATTGAAAAGTGTATCAGCAATTTAGGGTGCTCTAGACCAAATATCAATCAAAGTCACAGCATTTCACCACAACACCGCCAAAGAATATGTTCAGGATACACTTCTGTTTCAAACAGACTTTTACCACATTGAAAAATATTCAAGGAATGAAACAAAGAATGACACGTTTTACTACATGGAGTCTCCTCTTGTGTATGAAGAAAATCCCATAATTGACATTGCAAATGGAAGAATGGCCAAAAATCACTTTCCACAAGACTATTTCCGACTAAACAGAAACAGCTCTACTATTGCTGCACACAATCGACTTCATAGTAAAAGTGACTATCTGCCATGTGGGGCAGTTTGTCATAAAGCGAGGTTATTACTTATTATTTTCCACAGATTTACAGCATGTAAAGAATAATACATGAATAATGCAGTGAAACTGTTATCATCAACGCCTGTTTTAGATTTACATATGCATTTATTGTGCAAGAGCAATTTGGAAGCACCTTTCTGTATGTATAGGCTCTGAGAAAGAAAATTTTGATGAAGTATGTTGCCAATATGCATAGTGACGTGTGTGCTGGGGTTATGAAAGTGGCTGCAGTGTGTTTCTTCTCCACCCACCACTTCCACCACACCACCTGTCCTCTACCACTCTGCCTGACCTCTATCACTCTTGTACCTTTCTGTTTGTGCTGTTTTGTGTTTATGCATGCCTCATGAAATAAGGATACCGTATGTAACTCAGATAAAGGGCTTGCAGGCAATGCAACACGTCCACTTGGGTGTTTTACGCGCACGCACACACACACACACAACACAACACGCAGACGGTTATTTCAATGGGCATTTGGTATTTCAGTGGACACGTGTGGTACTGGCCTTTTGTGATACACGGCCTGCTGCTGCTGTATATCTGGGCGTGCATGCGTGCGTGCGTGCGTGCGTGCGTGCGTGCGTGCGTGCGTGCGTGCGTGCGTGCGTGCGTGCGTGCGTGCGTGCGTGCATTATACACATCAATCTTTGTGTTACAAAAACACTGTACAACACAGTATAATTGCTAACTGTCGACTGATGACTACAATCAACTACGCTATCCACTGTGACATGTATACCTACAAGAACGCCCCCTCCAATGAACGTCCAGGGTAGAGGGTAGGTTGAAAAAATAAACGCCCACTCTCCAATAAACGCACAGGAGCGTACTTTAGAACACAGTTATGCTTGAACTTGCTGGTAACGCGAAGTTTACAACGATGTTTTTAAATCGACAAATAAACAAACGTTCGGGAGATTACAACATCGTGACAGTAATATGCATATAAATACTCACATGGTGCAGTGCACACACTGGCGGATCCAGGATTTTCTGACAGAGGGGGGAGAAGGTCACCGCACAAACTACACTACTATGGAGTAGACAAAAATGATTTTGACAAAAATGACAAAAAAAAAAATTGAGTTCCCTTACGAATCAAACGTGAGTTGGAAGGGAACCACAGCGCCGCAGGCAAAAATTTTACGCTTTTGAGTGCCTTACTCCAAGGAAAACATGAAAATCTGCCCATTTCTTCTTGTGCTCGCCCTTCATGCCTTCTTCTCCTCCTGATCTCTCCCCCTCCTTCCCCCCCCCCAAATCTGAGCTGACAGGAGGGGGAGACCCCCCTCTCCCCCCATCTGGATCCGCTAGTGAGTGCACAACGTACATGCATGGCTGGCCAGGTAATGCAGTACATACGTTTGTCATGACGAGTCCCACTAGGAACAAGAGCGAGGCGTTGGCAGCGACGGCGATCAGAGACAGTTTCCAGCTGTGCCAGAAGGCGACTCCATAGCCGGCCAGCAATTTGCGACGCAAAGCTTAACTTTAACTAGAATTTGCAGAAGTTACCTTCACCAACCAAAAGATGCTCGGTAAACGCGGTAAATGCTGCCAAATCAACGTAATTACAGCAATTGACGCGTGCTCAGTAATGTAGTGCTTCTTGATTGAAAGAACACGACCGTCCCTTCCAGAGGGCACCCAGGACGCTGAGGGTTCTACGGTAGTAGAGAGCAGTGTGTCCAACGAGAACGTGCAGGGCTACTCAACGGCGGTGGGTGAGCGCGGCACGCAGCTGTCGGCGGGCCAGAAGCAGCGCGTCGCGATCGCGCGCGCCCCCGTACGCCGGCCAAAAATCCTACTGCTCGACGAGGCGACAGCCGCCCTCGACGCCGACAGCGAGAAGGTCGGTGCCACGAAAAGTGTCTCCCCCTACCAAGACTGTCCCTCCCCCCACGCAAACTACCTATGACGCCGTTTTGTGGTATGCAAACTTTATTGCAAACTTGCGTTTTTGTGCGTTTGTTTGGTGAAGATTGTCCGATTTTGCAGACGGTGCAAGCAGCACTGGAATTCGCCCGCAAGGGTCGGACTTGCATCGTCGTCTCCCACCGCCTCAGCACAGTCCAATCTGCTGATACCATTGCCGTCCTCAAGGAAGGAAGAATTGTTGAAAAAGGTGCTGCTGCAAATCCATTGCTCAAACTAGTAAAAAGGACTAAAACGTGGCTGTTGAATGCAGGCAGTCACGACGAGCTCACGGCCGCAAGAGGACGCTACTACAGACTCATGAAGCGACAACGCACCCACTAGGATTTCAATTTAGGCATGCTTTCTCTCTCTTAATTGTAGTCATAAGCAAGCGATACTCGACGAAATTTGAAGAGATGATTGGTATTCGCATACTGCACTAATTAGCAGGTTACTGCTGCGCTATAGTCAGTGGAGTTGATTGATTCTGTCAGGGTGAAAGCTAAGCAAGGTAAACTGCAGATAGGGATCGCTATGTACTGTAAGAGCGCCGCAAAAGACTGACGTACGATCGTTGCTCGTTGGTCGTTGTTCTTCTGACGGTTCTGCTAGGGCTACACTGTAATTGCCGTTCATCTGACGCTTCTGCTAATTGAAATTCTCAGGACGCGCAGTTTTATTCTACAACAGTCCCAATCACAACGTGTCCAAAGCGAGGTAAAGCCTGATTATCAAACTTCAATCCAATAGAGCAACTAGACGTGCTACACCATCCTATCATTGTTGGTGTTATTACAGTGTGCTGCGAGTCACGCCTTCTTCTTCTTTTTCTTTTTGTTGGGTCCATAGAGCGTGGGAGGCTGCATGAAGCTGGGCAGAGGCCCTGAGAACGGATTGACGAGGAATGGACCGGTCTGGACACCTCCATGTGGTTCGGCGTGGGGTATTGTGTACGGCCCAGGTTGCGGCGCTGGTTCCGGGTGTGGCTGAGGATAGGGCCCAACGGGACCAGGTTCTGGGTGGGGCAGTGGGTAGGGCGCTGGCAGGGGGTACGTCCCTGAAACGAGGCGACGAAATGGCCACTCTAAGCGCCCTGGACGTTTTGTAGTGTCAGTTGTCGAACCTGGCACTCTTTGTGGGACGTACGGCGGAGCCGTGATGGGGAAGTAGGGTTGTGGAGCTGGAGAATTGACGACGTAGGGCGCCAGGGTGTTCTGCACCACGTATGGCGAAGGCGTGTTGACGCGGTATGGCGGCGCAGTATTCACGATGTAAGGGGAACGGGTGCTTGCCGGTGGAATATAGGGCTGGGGTGTAGTGAAGTAAGGGGGTGGAGTGGTTTGGTAGGGTGGTCGCGTGGTGTAGTATGGCGGTGGTCTTGTGGTGTAGTATGGTGCAGGGGCTGAATCGGCAAACGATGCTGTTGATACTCATCATGCACAGAACATTAGGGCAGCTGTGGTAGGTATAGGGTGTTTTTTTTAAACTGCACAATTTATTTTTTGAATAACTTTCTATTCCCTAATCTGATCACCGTGAAATTTGAACCAAAGACGCCCAAGACTTTAGGGTTTTGTCTAGAAAAAGAATTTTCGAAATCGGATTTGTATCCATGAAGTAATGGTCATTCAAACGCGAAGTCCAAATTTGCCCATTTTGACTGGGGGCTCTCACGCTCTCACATGCTTCTCTTCTTGGCCAATCCACTAAAAACTTGGGGATGTGTCCAAAATTGAACTGCCTACGAGTTGGCATTAACCTTTTTGAGCCAGTTTTTTTATGCTTACACAGTTGCAGATCAAAACACTGAAAATCAACTTTTTCTCCACAACACTCTAAAAAATTAAAGGTTGTTGGATTCTGTAAAACATGGGTGGCTTAGAACTGTCTCAGCTTACTCATTCGATTGACAGTACATTCAGTGCAATCGTTGTTTTTCTGATTTTCATTTCAGACTTTAAAGAAAGCATTTTGGTGCCAAAAGGCTCAACCATGCGCGATTTTTGCATCACATTTGAATTCGTCCAGTTATACTGCAAATTCCAAAACTGGCTCAAAAAGGTTAATGCCATCTTGTAGGCAGCTCAATTTCGCACACATCCCAAAGTTTTTAGCGGATTTGCAAAGAAGAGAAGCATGTGAGAGCGTGAGAGCACACAGTCAAAATGGGCAAATTTGGACCTTGTGTTCGAACGACGATTACTTCATGGATACAAATCCAATTTCAAAAATTCCTTTTCTAGACAAAACCCTAAAGTCTTGGGCGCCTTTGGTTCGAATTTCACGGTGATCGGATCAGGGAATAGAAAGTTATTCAAAAAATAAATTGTGCAGTTTAAAAAAAACACCCTTTAGTTACTGACTGGATGCTGGTGGAGCGTAGGTTGTGGCGCATGGGCAGTAGCATTGCTGTTGCCTGGTCGTTGGATACACTGATGGAGGTCTTGTAGTTCCATATCTAAGCGTTTGAAATCGGTCGTTTTGCAGCGTCTGCACAATTAGAATGGTGTTAGAATGACAGTGCGCTTTGATCCTGCAGCACGACAACGGGTGCACGCTCTTGGGCCGTCGTCGTCTGGCGTGTCGTAGTCGTAATCCTAGCGGTCGTAGTCGTAGTCGTAACCGTTTCTTGGTCAGCAGCACGAGCAGCAGTAGGAGTGCTTTTGCCGACCGTCAGAGGAAACAGGAAAGGAGTGCTTGCCGAACTGGGTGCACTACTGTGGGAGTGAAGGGTTGCAATTCATGCAGAGGTACACTAGGTAGCTTTCTTGGAGAGAGTCACAGGCTGCTTACACCCGCTTGCAGGCTAATACGAGCTGTGAGTGATTGTCTTTTTTTGGCTAAAACCCTGAACCCCAGCTCCCGTAGTAGCGGATGCAAAGATCTGTCTTAGATCCGCAGATGCCGAGTTGTCGTCGGCGTTTGAAGAATCTTCGAACGCTTGCAGGTCTTCCAGCGGCGACAGTGACTCGAGCTCTTCAGCGGCAGGCGGCAAAGTGGCGAACCGCGTCGGTGTCGGAAACGGTGGTAGCTTCCGCTGTCTTTTGGGGCCCAGTACTGCGGCTCTTGACACCTTCTCGGCGCCTCTGAACATGCGTGCACCCGCTGTAATCCAGCAGCCAGCGAGAAACGCATGCTGTGTCGGCAGAGACACGTGTGGGACCTAGAGATGAGCAACTGCAACTGTATATGTACCTGCCGAACGTCGAGTGGCTTCCAGAGGGTCCGGCGAAGGAGTTGGGGTTCGGCGGTGGGCCCCTTTGAAAAGTGTACTTTGGAAAGCCGAATTGGTCGTAGCGGATTTGGCGCTTCTTCCTCGTCTCAACGTCCGTCCGGTTGTGGCTGCGCGCCACAGCCGCACCAGAACAGCAAGCCGCCGCCAGCAGCAAGACGAGCCATTTTCGTCGTCGCCAGCACATCGCTTGTTCAGAGAGCGCTTTGAGGAGGCGACGGGACAGGGTCCCGTAGTCAAGTCTATACCAGCAGAAGGTTAAGGGCCGATGCGCGCGCGCGCGCGCGTCGGGCGTCTTTCAACCCAATTTTCGGTGAGGGAGGGGCATTGGGCATTGTGCCGGCGGCCTCAATTCGCGGAAACAGCGACCGTGCGCCTCCTTTGACTCCGCCGCCGGTGACACACTGCTCGCGTCAAGCTGACGGAGCGCTCTCCTAAACAACTGCGTAATGGACACCCGCCGGTTGCGACACTGTCACACTGTCATGCGGTGACCTGGTTTGCACGCTTGCAAGAGTCCGCAGGGCTGCATGATGTAGGGGTGCAAATGGCGTGGACGCTGAGGTTTTAGGTAATATAGGTAATAGGTATGCACGTGACAAACCGATGGCATTCTACATGTACTGAGGGTGGAATGTACCTATTAGGTATTGTTCGAACTCCAGATGAGTTGAAGTCTCTAATGCTACCGGTACCTACCATATTTCCTTTCAATCCACAGAGCCACTCATACACAAAAGTCAAATTACAGTCAACTGCGTTGCACGGAGAGTAGTCGTGCGTGATAATGCGCGTGCGTTCACCCTGCAATCTCTCGACTGTAGGAACCGGCGCAATCACATTAAAAAAATGCCGGACTGTTGGATTTTTCATGAAAATAACATTTCAAGAATCGCCGTCGCTCGTCAGCTCCGGCGACGCACTGTTCCAGGCGACCATCCAGTAAACGACGTTAAAGGCCGTAAACTGAACGCACCAAAATATTCTGGGTGCTAAAAGCGCAAACGCTCACCAGCGCCGGAAACGCTGCCCGGGAGTATCGGTCGCACGCGTTGCCCTCCAGATCGAACATGTCGTCGAAAGAGCAGCTGAACCACTTCTCCTGCAGTCGACGCAGCCGCTCCCAGTCGACGTCCCAGCAGCACTCCCAGGCCCTCCTCCCCCTCCGTTGTTTTCTACGTCGAATGGGCGGGACACAAAGATGACAGGTCGTCATGCTCGTGCGCGCTGGAAGCGTGATGTCCGAGCAGCACGGACAGATGGCCGCGTCTAGAACCGAAACTCCGAAAGCCAAACGGGTTTGTCGCACTCAAAAGCGCGCGTTACCGTAAGAACTGCGTTCTTCAGTGGAGTCTCGCTTCAGGTTCTGCTTGGCACGAGCTCTGGCATCCTGTTCGCGCTTCAGTTTTGCATTCTCGCTCTGCTGACCCGAGTGGCCGACTATGGCGTACTCGAGCAACGTGCCAAAGACCAGCAAGTAGCTGAAGCCCAGGTAAATGTCAATCAGCTGAAAGTGGGGCAGTGAAAATGTAAAGAATTCTAATAGACAACTGCACGACCTTGATGTATGAGACTTTAGGCATGGCGGCGTTTGTGTTGGTGACGACGGTGGTCATTGCTAAGACGGTCATAATGCCCAGAAGAACCCTAGCGGGAGCAGAGTCCTTGTTAATCCAGAACGCCACCCAGCTGATGATGACGATGAGCATGCTGGGCACGTAGATTTGCATAAAGTAGAAAGCCAAGTTGCGATCGTACGTTAGCACAATCCATAAGCGGCTGTAGGTGCCTGTAAAGGGTTTGTTGTACGAACAAGTTCACAACTTTAAGGAGCGCTTCTAAAATTTTTGATTAGTTTAAAGAAAAAACAAATTATGTAAGTTGATACCAGTTGACGTGGTGATATTCTTCTCGTCTATTCCCAAATCACCAAAGTTGATCGCCTTCAGCTGTTGATCGCTCTTTACACGAAGTGATCGAGAACCAATCGGCCAGCGCAAAATAATGTCATCAACACTGTAGGCGTCTAGAACGCATTGTGTTTGCGTGTTTGTGTTTGTCCGCATCGATTGTGCGTTTGTGCGTTGTCTTGTGATTGTGTCTGTTGTTGTGTGGTTTGGTAGGCACATGCATGCATAATTTCGTGCATTCATTGTTTGCCACAAAAAAAAACGTATTGTTCTCAGAAAAAAAAGCAGAACAAAGTGGGTGTATAGTTCAAAGCGATATCAATCAAGGCACTAATGTCGCTAATGAAATTGATAGGGAAGGCAATGACAGGAATAAGCGATGACTCATGATATGGAAATGAGTTTGACATTCAATTGAATGCGAATACTACAGGACAGAAATCATCGCATCTTATGTTCATGGTAGGCTTGATTGGCTTTCAAAATCGTGGCCACCCAATAAACACCTGCAACGGTTTTTTCAATTGTGAAATATTGTTTCATTGCATAGGTACGTATGTGGTTGTATGGATCGCGGGTGGAGGCCTCGCTCTTGGTCCAAGGTTCAACACTAGCCACAGTGTCGCGGTACGGTCACGAAAGAGGTCGAAAGTACAGTGTCCCGGAACACTATTGGAGGACTTACGGTAGGTACACTGTGTGACTTAATTATGGTAGGTACTGTGCCAAGAACAAAGTTTGTGTTGGTATTGTACTTTGCTACTGCAATTGTTGCATTACAATATTTCGGTATGTGCACCGTTGAATAGCGCGAAGAACAGCGGGAAGAGCATTCGGCTCCACTTGTCGATGTCGCTGGGCGTCAGCTGGACGTTGACGCGTGGCAGTCGAGGGCGGCCGGCCGCCTCGCGCCCCAGCTGCTCGTAGGCTAGTCTGGAACCGGTGAACTGACACTGGCAGTGCATGTTTTCGACGGCGCTGCTGGTCAGCGCGGAAAACTGCAAGCCTTTGGCTTTCTTCTTGGGTTCTTCTGGCTGAACGGACGCACTTGCTCGTCTACAATCGTACAATCGAAACTTGAAACCGTTTGCGCGTCGCTGCTACAGCGTCCAACGTTGAAGACCCTCCCGGATTTCTTCATGTAGGTTTTCTGCAGATACGCCACGATGGCGTACTCGACCAACGAGGCGAAGACCATGCCGAAGCAGAAGCAGAGAAAAATGTCCAGCGATTTTATGTACGCGACCTTTGGCATGGCCTCCTGTAGCGCACGTTCTCAAGCTTTGCATTTTAACGTTCTCTCATTTCAAAAATTTCTAATTTGCGTCACGTTGGTCGTAGCCATAATCGTGGTCATGGTCAGCACGGCCGTGACGCCCAGGGCGACGCGCGCGGGCGCCGCTTCTCGACTCAGCCAGAAGCTCACCCAGCTAATGACCACGATGAGAATGGACGGCAAATAGATGTTCATGCCGTAGTAGCCCCACTCGCGTTGGAAGATCAAGCTCACCGAAAGCCGACTGTACGCGCCTGCAGAGAGCGCAGAGCACAAAGCGTTTTCTGCACCCGGGTGGGTTTCTTAGGATGGGGCGTTTCTCTGGCGAACGTTAGCTCTCTTCTCAACACCCACAGCATTTTTTTTCATAAACTCGTTCAACCTCTCCAGATTGATACTTTACAGTCTGTATCATATTATGGTTTCATTTTCATAAATACTAAGATGCCATACCATTTTTTACGAAAAAAGTGCCAGGGTCATTTCGTGGGCCAATGACCGTTCTAGACACCAACCCCCCCCCCAATTTTAAATTTCGCGATTCCACCCAAAATGGTTACTAATTCTAGCCTACTCGGCCTGACCCGGTTACAGGTGCATGCACGTTGTCCGATACTGCGAGACATGCAGCAGCAAGCGTGCACCTGTGGACGTCTCGGCCACGTGACTGCCGACCATGTACTTTTCGTTGTCGACAAAGAACTGGGGCAAGTTGAGCGGGTCCATCTTTACCGCGGTCTTGTTGGCCGCCCAGTAGAGGTGGATGTCCTCCGTTGTATAGCCGTCTAAACGACACGAGCACAACTACTCAAAAGTGCTGGGTGCGTGCATTATTAGAACACACTCGTGGCGCACAGAGACGTGCAGTGCGAGGTGGCCCATTCGCGATATGCGTCTGTGAAATCGACTGCGTTGCGATGCGACGTGCTGTACATTTCACAGCCGCACAGAGACAAGAGCGAGCGAAAAGCGTACAGAGAGGGAGAGAAAGAGAGAGAGAGAGAGAGAGAGAGAGAGAGAGAGAGAGAGAGAGAGAGAGAGAGAGAGAGAGAGAGAGAGACAGCTCGGAAAGCGTGGCGCTCTAACTCGGCTTTACGTCATTTATGTACGTGGTGTACGCATCAAGGTGAATTTGGTGGTCACCGATGTGGAAATAGGTCAGCCAGTAGATGGCGTTGAAAGCCACGAAGCACTAAACTATCAAGCGTACTGTATCGAGCGCTTTTGAAAAGCAAAGCAAAACTCCAATTTGACCTACCAGCGGGAAAATTACTCTTGAGTGCTGGTCGATTTCCGATGGAGTCACTCGACAGCCGTACTTCTTTTCTTCGTCTTCTGCTTCCGGTTTGTCGGGTCTTGGCAGTTCCATAACGTGCAGAGTGTGAACAGCCATTTGCTCTAAACATACGCGCCAGTGCAATTATGCTGTGTCAAAATCTCAAATACCGCAAATCCTTCAGTAGTGCCCACCACAACAACACCCCACTCATGGCGATGTGGGTATGCGTATACTTGTACTATTTACTTGATTTACATTCCTAAAGTTTGAGGTGTGTGTGTTTTCCAACCCCAACGGACTGTAACAACCCCCTGCCCCTCCCTAAATGTTGCCCGTAACTTGCCCCTAAGTGTTGTTTGTGAAACATTAGGTCTCGGGGTTGGAAGATTTATACATACGAAACCGTTTGTTGGCTCATTCGTTTGTTTGCAGGTAATACGCACCTCTGGCGCCCAGGTCGCAGTGGCACTCGCCGGCGTAGTCGACATCTGGGACGGGAGGCGTGGGCAGTAGCGGTCCCCTCCGAACCGTCTCCTGCAGCAATTCGAGTCTCGCGAACTGTTGACGAAGACGACAACGACTGCAAGGCCAACAGGAGAAAAGTTGACTGTCGGGTGCATGATCTTTTTGTTCCTATTGAACAGGGATCTGGGCGGCTGTGCCTGGATGGGTGGTCTGGACTGGTAGGAGGAGGACCGCCCCGCGGCGAGCAGCTCCGCCTTCCTGAATGCACAGACGGTGTTCGCATACCTACAAGAGAAGCAACCTGAAAAGGCAAAGTGTCAGTTCGCTCACCTTTTCTTCTTCTTGTTCTCGCGAATGAGCCGGAGCCGTTTCATGTAGAAGCCGACTCCCGCGTACTCGATGAGCGAGGCGAAGACCATCATGAAGCACGTGCCCAGGTAGATGTCGATCGCCTTCACGTAGGAGACCTTGGGCATGGCGCTCTGCAAGCAAGCCTCCTCTCCTAGTGGAATGCTTGCGCGCATGCCGGTATAATTGCCAAAAATACTCCTCACGTTGGTGGTGGTCATGAGGGTCGTCATCGTGAGCACGGTCGTGACTCCGAGCGAGACGCGCGCCGGCGTCGCGTCCCGACTCAGCCAGAAGCTCACCCAGCTGATGACGACGATGAGCATGGACGGCAGGTAGATCTGGATCATGTAGAAGCCGATGCTGCGCGTGAACAGCGTCGACAGCTGCAGCCGGTAGTAGGAGCCTGCATGCAGCGGCGGCCGGGCTCTGGCTGGGCCATATGGCCAATCGATAGAGACCGACCGGTTCCCGTCTTGACCTCCTTGCGGCCCATTCCGTACTGTCTGATCGCGAACTGCGGCAGCTCGATCGGTTCCAGCTCCACCGCCTCGTCCACGGCCGAGCCATTTGGACCGGACGTTTCGTACCAGCGCAAGATCAGGTCCTTGGCGTCGTAGCCATCTGCAACGTGAGCGAATCTTGGGTCGCCAAATGTGGTTGCATGCATGCATGCATACAGGTGCATGCCAAGCAGCAGTTGTAGCGTGCAATGAGCGGAAAACACAGACGGGAAAGTTGAGAGGAGAGTCAAAAGCACAGAACACAGTTGTGACGAGTTTCACCTTATTAGCCAGGACTCGCTTGCTCCAGATGCAGCCAGACGTGTCGATTCCAACTTGTTTCAAAACACTTCTTTTCTGGTTTCAGGATTTGCACCAAGAGGTTTCGACGGATTAAACAATGGGATCATGGGAGATCGACAACACAGACACACAACACGGGACCGCTAGTGCCAAGGACAATCAGTTGCTCGCTAACTATGCCGCATCGTTCGATTTGTAGTTGAGTGCTGTTGCTGTTTTGCATATGCATTTTCAGTCACCACCACGCATGTTTTTGTGACTGCGCGTGTGATGTGTTCGTCGAGCAAAAAGGATTCAAACAGTACACTCACAGCTTTCCAGTTCGAGGGTGCACTTTTGCGAGTCGAGTGGGAAGTGGTGCAGCTTCATGTGGCAGGTCGCCGTCACGGTTAGTCTGCATCGTCGCGATCTTTTGCGCAGTGGTGCGCGCAACTCAACTCTGTCCAACAAAGTCGCTGTACCTACCGTTGACTAATCATAACCGCACCGTCGGGTGAAATTCTCAAAAACGAGTTCCTCGTGGTGGCGTGGTGAAAGAAGGACTCCTTTTCGTTGGGGAAGAACGTGTCTGGCACCTGTAAATGAATAAATGGCTCCTCAACGCGTTAGAACACGTTCAACAGAGAAAAGGCGAACAGCAAACCCAAAGCTTTTCGGCGTAGTCGAATCCAACCTGAAACGGACATTTTGCATAGAAAGAAAAGTTTTCAACTCGTAGACAATTGCTGAAACCGTTAAGGCTTGTGGATCCTTTTCGCCGGCTCTTTGGAACGCGAGTCGTGGGTCACGCCAGTACTGGCGCAAGTAGAAATCCAGCGTAAAGTCCTGAAATAAAAGTACATGGTGTCCCACGGTGGGTTTCTCAACTTTTATCAGTTGCTGTGCCTTGCTGTGTCGACAGATTTTGACCATTTTTGGACACTACCAACTTACCAAGTACAACTTGGCCCTACTGTATGCCGAATTCTGGAAGAATCCACCAAACCCAGCGTAGCTTATTTAGCGCAGAACAAAATCACTGATTTTCAAAGTGGCCCCCGTCTTGGACAGTGCACTTGGCACACCTGTATATCTATGTACGTTGAGCTGACATGAAAATTGTAAATGATGCACTGCGGGCACTGCGGCTGCACGAACGTACATGTAGAGACGTACATACCATGTCGACTTCCGAAACGGCACTGATGCTTGACACGTGAATTGTGACTCCGACTTTCACTGGCTTGCCTGGAAGTGTACTACCGCAGTAGTGATATTTTCTTTGCAGCATGCAAAACCGTCCAATACTAAACCTCCATAAAAGGGCCTCAGTCGCTTGTCGTAGACCGTTGCATCCACGAGTCTGTTCAACACCTTCGTCACTTCGGTTCCATTTAAATTGCTGTTCCTGCAAAGGGATTTTGCTCCAATTCAGTGTACCGCGGTCCGACTACAGTGTCGTCCATATCACAGTCATGGTCGTGTCTCGCTCACTGTGAAGGCGTCGTCGCAGCGGTGGAGCCGAGGCTAGAGACGGTCAATAGTACCATCTCCCACGCGTGTCTCATGTCGTGCAACTTTTAGGTGAAGCCGCTCGCGTCAGAGTGCTTTGGCAGTCGGCGTCACAGGCTTGTGCATATTTCAGAGGGCCTCGAGAGGGTCTCTCTTTCTGTCCCTCTCTTCTCGTTCCCGGAAGCTCTGGCAAAGGTCGAGAACCGTTCTACGCACACACACACGGTCCGTATCTCAGCGCGGCACCAGACGTCAGGCCTATTTGCCCGCGTCAGCAAAGAAACAAGAGTGGGACGTCAAAAAACTGGGGCTGTCTGACGGGCCCGGCCTTCTTTTCCCGCGGCTCACCTCGGCATAAATTACGGCTGTTTAGGAAAAGTAATCCGCTCGCGCAACGGTCGAGCCGCCTCTTCCCCTCTCCTCTCGTCCCTCCGTCTCCCGGATGATCCTTTTAAGACAGCCGACCGCCGGCGGACATCCTACGCGACGCGCGGCTGTCTAATTCGAAAGAAGGCCAAGTAACCAACCTCGATGGAAGTGTGGCGCGGCCGTGTGTGTCCTAAGCAAGGTCGGAGACCGCGTCGAAATCGAATTCCGCCCCTCTTGCGCGGCGCAGGATGCGTCAATTTGAATTGCAATTATTCGGTCGGCAGATGGGGTCCGGTCCCGGGACCACTCCGGTCTCCACCGCCGGTTCGCTCAAGTTGGCAGCGCTCTTGAGAACTCGGCCTCTCGAAAATGCCCGGGGCGCCAACGAGAAGAAACTCACTCGCTCGCTGGAGAGGCTCCAACCGAATTTTATTTTCCTTCTCATCGGCTTATAATCTCATCGGAGAGGTGTGGCGGGCTACCGCGTCGCACTCGCCGCAAAACCCAACTCGAGAAAGGAAACGTTACAAATTGGGAGCGAGAGGGAGGGCGCCGTTTTACGAGGGCTCGTTCGGCCGCTTCGGCTGGTCGTTCCTAAGCGCAGCCGCCGGCGGAGAAATGACCGTTCCCACCGTTTCGGTTCGCTCCGGCTTTTCTTAGCCGTCAGACTGCGCGCACCTCTTCATACCGACCCATCCAAACTTGCAAAAAAAGCGCTTAGGTGTCGCTGCTGTGGAGTAGCGCAAAAGATGTGATGAGCGGTCACAGACACTCAGAATTCTTTGGTGCTATGGCATGTCCAAAGCTCTTCATCGCTTAACATCACTCTGTAGTCCCAATTCACACCACAAATCCACAACCGTTAAAACAGGACGAATAATTCACCCTTCTAAGTCACACTTTCACACACGCAAATTTTATTTTGATTCTCGTAAGAGAGCAGCAACCACATTGTGTGGAACTGGTATACGCTCGTCTGCTACTGTCACTAGAATACTGCATTGCATACAGGCGCAGATGTCGCTCTATGCGCACAACACAAGCACACAACAAAGAGTTCTGCATTCAACAAATGCCATTCAACAAGTCAACAAAAACAGCAGAGAGTTCCAGTCCAACACAGAGTCAGCACAGCGCTCAGCGGTCAGGAGTAGCGATAGTTGCGGGGGTGCAGGGGGTTGGGGGCCGAGTAGCGCGGCCTGCTCTCGACGTAGACCTCGTCCATGGCGCGTCCGATGACGGCGCAGCCGACGACGACGTTGAAGTCGCCGTTCTCGCCGCGCCTCACGACGCTGACGGCGCGTCCGATGACGCCCTCCTCGATGTCCGTGATGCCGATGTCGCGATCCTTGAGACTCCGCCAATACGTGCCCCTCGAGTTTTCCATCACCTAGCATGAGACGTACGGTATGTACAAATACAATAGTCTCGAGGCAAGCTACACGGCACGCACGCAGCTACCGTAAAACCCGCTAATTACAGATACTACCTATCTCCTACCACAAATTGTCCCACCCCCACTAAAATCGAAATCTCAGATTCATATTTTGTGCCACATCCCACCTTCGAATGGTGCCCGCGGGATTATTAGAGGATTTACGATATGTACTCATAAATGTACATTACCTACTGATGTGGGCAACGCTAATTCCAAGGAATTCTACTGAAAAGATGGAAAGTGCAACTCGTTAGAATGGTGCAAACAAGGGCATTTATGTAGGTACGGTACATTCTCTATTAGTACGCCGGGGGCACTATTGTTTCAACCTGGAGAGCACTATCGGGAGGGGTACTGCAGATTGGACTGTTGTTCCAACTTTTGGCTACCCGTGGGTTCCAGTTAGAGGAGAGTGCTATTGGAGGTATGTATAATATTGGAGATTTTCGGTATTCCCCATCTATATTGTTGTCCAATGCCTGGATAGACGGCGGCGACGAACCTGGAACTCGTGCAGCAGGTGGTAGCGCGTGCCGGTCGTCCAGCCGCCCAGGCAGCCGTCCTCGATGTCTCCAAAGAAGTGGATGTTGATTCTGTAGTCGCCGCTCTCCAGGTCCTCGAGACTGATCTCGACGATCGTCGGCTGGTGGTTGGGGAAGTTGCGCTGCGCGAACGTGATGTTGCCCTTGACCGTGTTGAACAGCTCCGCCGGGTCGACAGCACTCGGAGGGACCGGAACGGTCTCGTTCTGGGCCGCCAAGTCCAGGATGGCAATGGAAGGGTCGAAGCGACGCCGGTTGAAGCCGCTACTGCGCGAGTTGTCGAACGCCGCGACGGCACCGATGGGAGTGACTGAACCGATTGAGCGAGTTGAGCTACTGGGACGATCAACAGTGGTTCGTTTTCGGGTTTCAGTTTGAACATTTGAATGCCAAAATGTCGAGCCTATGGTGCACCTCTAATAGTGCCCTCCTGGTGTGGCGAGGTTGAAATTTTAGTGCCTGCCTTTTCCTATGGTACAGGGTATATGTATACCTATGCATACCAGGGTAGGAAACTAATGCTACGTATGTGCCTGTTGCTATGGCAAAAAATGAAGGCAAACCAACCGCATTAATGAAGACTAATGACTAAAGTGGCTTCAAAATTGGCAACTTTGACTAATTTTGACAGCGATACTACTTAGCATTACCATTCAAAATTTTTAGGTTGAAATAATAGAAGCCCCCTCCAATAGTGCCCCCGGGTAAGGAGAGGTTGAAAAAATAGTGTCCCGGGGCCACTATTGAAGGATTTACGGTATGAAAGCTTTTTTGCACCGCTCGGACAAAGTTCCCCCCAGGATTCCATTCTATACAAGCCACCAGTCTGGGAGGCGGCAGCTCTTGTGACTCATAACGATGTTAAACAGTGGATGCTTTTCCTTTTTCGTGACTCATCAACGTCTCCAATGGGCGTTCATGCCCGTCTATATGCTATATGCTTATCCCATGCGTCGTAGTACGAGCAAAAATTGATCCCTTTGAACGAGTAGGGTCGTGTTTTGACAACGCCTGCTTTTAGGGAAGGGGCTCATCTCATGTGACATCAGGTTGTTGCTCGCTCGTTGATAAAGCGGTCGGCAACGGGCGCGTCGTCGTGACGTTGGCCGGGAAGCGGTTAGCTGGAGCGCAACAAGCTAATCGACTCACTGAACTTGACGCCACCCGACCGCTTGTAAACATCGCCCAAAGCCGGCGGCGTCATCGAGCAGCCGCAGACGAGCGCCAGGCACGCCGACACCAAGAGACGTCGTCGTCGGCACATCATGTTTGCGCGCCGTCACAGACGCATACACTCCGTTCGATCGTTTAGAGTTTGGTTAAACGCGTCCGCGCGACGACCCCGGTCGCCCCCGCAACAGCAACATCAAGTCCCCCCCCCGCCCCGAACATCGAAAATTAGGCCGGGTCACGTGTCACGATCGCACCCAAAACTGTGTCATCGTCGTCTCGTAATGAGCGCGACTCGCGTTCACCGCTCGGATTTTTTGTTGATACAAATTCGTGTTAGAAAGCGAGACTAATTGGCCACACAGGGCGAAAGTGCGGCCGAACCATCCGCCCCCGCGCGCTCGCCGTCTAAAAGAAGTCCCCCATCCATCCATCCGACTGCGAGTGTAGGCAGCCGCCGCCTCTGTGTTTTGTTTGCGCGCCTCCCCCCTCTCTGGAGTGTTCAGCTGGCGAGCAGAGCCTGTCGAGTGAAAAGAATGACAGGAGAGAGGGAGAGAGAGAGAGAAAGGAATCGGGAGGGAGTAAAGGGAATGGAGAGGGAGAGAGCGTGGCCGAGCTCTGGGACGCAGGCACGCGCCCCGTGTATTGACTTTGCTCCGAGCGCGCACGCAGCCGCTATCGGCAGTCGGCCGGCTGGCCCCTGGGGCCGCCGTCATAGCAATAGGCCACAACAGGCGGCGGCTGAGAGAGACAGCCGACGAATGGCGGCGCGCCTCGGCCGCCGCGTTCCTTCCCAGGCTGGCGGCGCCGTTGCGTCGTCGCCGTCGCTGTCGACGGCAGCAGCGCCCGCGTCGCCGCTGGCCCAGCGTCGGCGGTGACGCCGATGCCGACGACGACAACGACGACAACGTCGACGTCGAGAGAATTTTTCGTCGACCGAGAGCGGGTGGGGGGGAGGAGAAAGCGACGGCAGCCGCCGACCAGATAGCGGGGCGGAGTGGGGAGAATCGATTGCGGCGCTGCGGACTGGGCAGGGCAGGGCGAGCGAGCGCCCCTTAAAGAGCGCACACGTCGGTGCCGCGCCGATTTGGTCGGACACGTCACGCGCTGTCGGCAGCGCCTCTCTTGTGACGCAGTTGGCAGCAGCAGTGGAAGGAGGCGGCATGTTCCCCGGCGGCGGCGGCGGCGGCGGCGGCAGCGGCGGCACTGGCGACGGCGTTGGCGGCGGCGGCTGCGCCAGAGAGGCGCCCGCGCCCTCCAAAACGGCAGGCGTCATCCACGTCGGACCGGCCTCTGCTGCGGCGGCAGCGACCGGTCTGCTGCTCCACCAGCACGAACAGCGTGCGCTCCTGGCCGTTTCCACGGCCGCGACGACGATGAGCGTCGGCGGCGCCGTCGACTTGCAACAGCGATCGGTTGGTGTGCGTGGGCGTGCGGCGCTGCGCGAGTAGGGGCAGCAGGAGGACGATGGGGCGAGGGGGGAAGGAGGGGTTGATGCACGCACGCGCGCACGAAGCGAGAATAACAACTGCTGGTTGTCGTTGTCGTCGTCGTGGCGCGCGCCGTCGCCGCCGCAGACCGCGCGAGTCATGTTCTTTCAGTTTCCGCACGACGAATCGGCGCCGAGCGCGGCCGGCTTTGGGTTTCACGACGAGAGCGAAGAGGCGAAGCTCAAGCGGGAGAACCTCGCCAGAAGGCCGTCTTACAAGTGGGTCCGGCAGGCGCAGCACTACTGCTAAACACACTTCAAACGCCACGCACGCAAGCTCGCCGTGCGTATTTATAACCGCACGCGGTCGAGTATTTACTGACGCAATCGCGCAACAGACGCTGGTGGTGGTTTTGCTGTACACATCGCTCAGTCGTTTGCCTACGCACATCCTCTACGTGTTGCACGGGTCGTGTTTCCGCAAGATTCCTCACTTCAGAAAGATTCTCAGCGACTTGGCCGCGGCGGACGAGCAGCGGTCGCGCGCGTCGGCCGCCGGCCTCGACGCGGTCGACATGAAGCCCGTCATCAACGGACTCCGACCGCCCCCAGGCTCCCATCCCGGCGCCCTCTCCGTCGACACCGGCGGCGGCTCCGCGGCCTACGCTGCCAGACGTACGAGCCTCTTGCTCTTGCTCGGCCACAAAATGACGATCCCCTCCCATCATGAGCCACCTTCGCAGATCAATTCGTTGCTTAGTGTTAGTGTGTGTGTATGTGTGTGTGCTCTTGTGGGCGTATGTGAGGGTGTGTTCAACTGTGTACTGTGTATGTAGGTATAGACCAAACCTCTCCTTTGGGCAGCCTAACAAAGCTGTGCTCTCATCGACCCTTCCAAGGTGCAAGCCCCCCCCCAATTCCAATGTGATGATCCCCACTCTAAAACACACCCCCCCCCCTCCTTCGGCCTGGATGAAGCAATTAGAGGGCTAATTAGAAGGTTTACTGCTCGAAGGTAAACAAAGACGAAAAATCAATAATTCATCTTGTTACAAGTCCACCATTGTATGCCAACGATCCAGGGTCGAACTGTAGTCTACGCATCTCCTGACATCCATTTTTGGAATCGTCAGAAGAGTGTTTGAAGAAAATATTGTAATGTGGTAGGTATGTACATGCACTTGTTGTCATGGGCATGGCTCATGCAGGCATGTATAGCAAGGTCCAGGGCCAGTCAGGGGTTCATACCAACAACGAACGACACTTCAATCTATTTTTGCTTGTCAACTGAGTCGAGAGTTTACTTTCAGTGCTCGGCGAAGGCCACCTGGGACTGCAGGGCGCGGGCGGAGGTCAGTCGCTGCTGCACCCCGGCCCTCCCTACACGTCCGCCGGCGAGCCCTCGCCCAGTCAGCAACCGCAGCAGCACCTTATCTCCGCAGGTTCGGAAACTGCCGGACCCTCCCACCCGCTCATGCAAACACACACACACACACACACACACACGCGGGTCGTTCGCTTATCGCCGGACCGCAGCGGTGCACTTCCAAAAGAAAGGAAAACGCAAGCATGCAAATGGAAGATGCACGGCGATGGGGGGGGGGGGGGAATGATGGCGGCATTTAGAGTTCAACAGTTCCTTTCCGATTTCAGAGCAGATGGCCGGCATGAACGGCCTGGGCGAGGCGATGAATCTGAAGCAGGGACAGCTCGACGGAGGCTCCTTTCTTAGTCAGGGTGTGTGGACGGACCGCACTGACAGTTCAAATGTTGCGCTACAGTATCCGGTCACATCGCAGTGATGAACGCGTCCGGGGGCTATTGCCACTCGCCGGGCAGCTCGTCCAACAGCCCGGTGCCCAGCGAGCGCGCCTCCGCAGGCATTCTCATTCATCAGCCCACCGACGTCGCAGGGAAACGCCAGCTCAGGCTGCTCAAGAACCGGTGAGTCACACATTCAGCATTCAGCACCGTATGACTTGACGATTGTCAAGTACCGTAAACCATCCTCATATTAGCTCCGCTCTTCAAGCTAGCCCCCCATGGGCTCAGTGTTCTCAGCTGTCAGCAGCAACAAAGCTCACATCGATCCTTCCAACCTATAGCCCCCCCTACTTCATAGTCACCCCCCCCCCCTTTACTATATGGACAAAACAAAGCGATGACTCGAACTTAGCTACTTAGAGGGTTTACGGTATTTCCGTTCGCTCTCGTCTCAGTTCGTCGCCGTCAGTCGCACTTCTCCATGAGTACACACACACACACGCACACGAACACACACACACACACGCGCGGACACACATACCCACCGCTTTTCTCTCTCTCTCTCTCTCCACTCTAAACTCAAGTCTGATTCAAGGCTGAGTTCGATTGCTGTCCGTGTTGCAGGGAGGCTGCGAAGGAGTGTCGGCGCAAGAAGAAGGAGTACGTCAAGTGTCTGGAGAACCGCGTCGCCGTGCTCGAGAACCAGAACAAGGCGCTGATCGAGGAGCTGAAGACCCTCAAGGAGCTCTACTGTCGGAAGGAGAAGACCGACCATCCCTGACGTTCGGCCAGCCCTTGGCGTCCGCCCGCCGCCCACACGGAGCAGTACAAGGCCCGTGCCGAGCTCTCCGCGTCTACTCCTGTCTACTACACAGTGCCGTACTATTCTACTAGTACTACCATGCCTGTAACCCGGTCTGGCAGAGTGGGGGGACGGGGTCAATGGCACTTTCCTGGGGAGGGGTAACCGGCTATTCTGTGACTTGTGTTATTTAGCTGTTTTCTTGTCATACATATGACACTGAAAAGCACTGAAAAACACCAACATTCACTCACTTTTATCGTTTTAGACAGAGTGAAAATCCCTTTTGAAAATTGTGGGGGTTGGGGGTCTGGGGTGTTGAAAAATAGTAGTGCTCCCCCCCCCGCCAGTTACAGGTATGACTACTACTACTGCTGTATGAACCACCACTCCCGTGTACTCGTCGTATTATTAGAGCCGCCTACGGTGGCTTGGAGCTTTGACAGCGTAGGATTCGTTGTGCTTTTCTCTCTCTCTCTCTCCCTCTTTCTCAGTTTCCAACAGGTAAGCCTGTGAAGATCGCTATCAGTGAGCAGTGAGCGCACACCGCGACGCGGCGTGTTTCCGGTTATTGTCCTCCGGTTCATTCAATCGTACTTTCAGTCTCTCACTCAGCCCGTCCCGTGCACTAAACTGCATATACGTTGTAAGGTACAGTGCACCGCTACCGTAGTCCGCGCGTGCACGCTGTTCGTTTATCCTAAACGGTTACCATGCATATATACCTCTCTCTTCTAGTGGTGTGACGCGAGAGGGAGCCCCCACCAGACCACACACCCTGTACAGCGTCGGGTGAATGTACCGCGCTGATGACGCGTTATTTGGAGACTACGGTGTCTAGTAGAGTTCTAAATGAACCGAGCTATGTGGGAGTCTCAGAGATGCGGGTGCATGAACACAAGCACGCACGCACGCACCCGCAGCCAGCGACCTGGGTCAGGGCGGACGCTGTGGACCGCGCGAGCGAAACGGCTCAGAACGCAGCTGATATTTAGGTATTCATGCACGCTTTCGCACACACTCAACAGCTAGTTGGGCAGTGAGGTGCTCGGTCTCACAGTGGGCCCGACTGCGGAACCGCTGTGCCTCGCCTGCTGCTATCACCGGCCAAGGGAATCAGCACAGAACTTTTGCAGCAACCTCATGGACTTGCTACACCACACGCGCACTGTGCAGCGTGACTGCGTACAGGCACAATCTAGCGTGCCCCCCTCTGTTGCCCTGACAATTGATCTAACGTCCTTCTTCTCGGTTATCATTGCGTCAGTTTTCACTCTCTCTGTTTCCACTCATTCGATCGTTGAAGCGATGTGTATATTAGAGCGAGCGAACCGTGGAGGCCGCGCCGTGCGGATTTCAAAGCAAACGAGTGCCCATCCCGTTATAGGTGCCGCCACCCCCACGTCAGTGCGGTGTGTGTGACACACTAACGCACCTTGAAGCGTGTGTGGTGCGTCTCTATCAGAAGCACGCCGACGACTTGGCCATGAACTCGACACCGCTGGCCGTGCGCGTCGGCGTCCAGGTGGTCGAGCCGTACGTGATGGGCTGCGTCGAGGGGACGCGCAGTCTGCGCCCAGCCACCGACTGCCCCTTCACGGGCGTCGACGCGTCCACGCTGCTAAAGATTCTCTCCATAGCGGGACTGCACTACGAATTGGCATTCCAGTCCCACCTCTTGCGAGACTGCCCCGACCACTTTGCCGAAGGACGGGCGATGACGACTAGAGATGGTTTAAAGAAATTACTATACCTTTGTCTTGTGAAGGAACTTAATTTCAAATTTGAAACAGGCTGTAAAACGATTCAAGATTTGACCCTTGTCTTGATTAACCGCTTGGCCGTTTTACCCAGATATTTGGCCAAGAATTTTCGCGGATGGATTTGAAAACGTTCTATCATTATCTCTATCATGAAGTTCTATCATTATCACGCATGTTCCCTGACCTAGAATTCACGCTCGCAGATTTGGAAACGTCTGGGTCCTCCTAACTAATCTTTAATTAAAACCCTCTCTAACGACCACGTACATGGCCATGGTGGAGTGCCTGTACGACGGTCACGTGGATCTGCTCTTGCCGACGCAGAGACTGACGACGGAGCTGGTCGACAGGTTCGACATCGGTCAGCCGCTCGTCTTCGGCACCTACGTTTTCCTGACCGGCAGCCGACCGTCCGTCGCCGACTACTGGAGGATTCTGCAGATTCTGACGCCTTGGGTGTACGCCATTCTGGCTGGAATTGCTTGCGCTAGCGCGTGCATTATCTTCCTGCCGAGAGTCTACGTTCGCGTTCCGCTGCGGACGTCGGCAAAGTCGGCCAAACTGCTCGCCTGGCTCGTTCTGACGCTGTTCTGCAGCCTCTTTCAAGCGTTCCTGTTGACCGCGCTGTACGTTCCTCAAACACCCCCGCAAATATCCAACGAAGGTGACTTTTTGACGGCGCTGGTGTCGAATCAGTTACGATTTGCGTATTGGACGAACGCAACGGTCGATCAATACTTGGATGTGCTGCCAACGGAAGGGGCGTCGGCGTTTGAACGACGGCTCAAGTCCATACTGGCAACGCATCCCCCTCTACAAATCGGCACAATGTCCGAACTGGTCAACTTGCTAACGAGTGGACGCTACGTGTTTGGAACCGATCCAATATCAGCTACAAGCCTAATCTCGGTGCAGGCGGGCTGTCAGCTCTCAATTCTCCCTTTCCAAACAGGAAGTTGGTTTAGTGACGGATTCTCGAAAATCGAGTAGCTCAAAGACCGTTACGAGCACCGTTTCAGCCCTGTCGGCTTTATATGGTTACGTCTTTCCGAAGAACTCTGTCTATCGCCAACCGATTTCCTCGGCGATTCGAGAATTATCGAGCTTCGTTCTTGGAGCAACAGAGAGGTATACCGCTACCCAATCAAAACGAACTCGAAGTGTTGCCGAGTGCCGTCGAGTCAACGATTTGAGCACTCGCAAAGGCAACTTAAGACTCGAGAATTACTTCACCGTTTTCGGGATTTTCAGTTTGGCACTTCTGTCAGCGATCGGCGTTCTTTTGTGTGAAATATCGCTGACGTTTCGGACCTAATAAACTCAGAGTGGCGTTGAATTGAACACTGCTACTGCGAATCTTCCAAACGCCCCCCTCTCAAACGGTGGACCCCTCCTATAGTGCCCCAACTGTGCGTGCATTCCACTGCGTTTCAAGCTAGGCTCGTCCATAAAAGAAATATCATTAGTATAGGTATTCTCATTTGTAGTGGTTGTAAGTTACAAGGACCGCGCAAAAATTCCTTTTACACGCGCAGGGTCCGGTAAAACCGACGCGAGAAGCAAACACTCTATGAAGTCGTTGTGACACTGGATGCACACCGAGATGATATTTTGCGTTGCGACTAGTCATAAAGCTTTGGGTTTAGATTTCACGCAGCTGCTCATGTGATGTACCTATGCCTAATCGGAATCCCCATGCTAAGTCTAAGCTTAAGCAACTGTGTGATATCCGGTTTTGAAGCAGAGGAAAGGCGAACTATACGAGAACGCATACCTGTGTAGGTATTATTATTTCGGTGCGTGTACCGCTACGCTTTTCTCTGCGCCTTCCCGAAGAACGTTTCCACTCCCTCAGGGTTCCCACCGAAAGGGATTTCCAATGGTGTGTAGTCATGTGTGTACTACTACGTGTACACGTGTGTACACATGTCCTGATGGACGAATTTCCTTGTTCTGGACGCCATACCTGTAACTGGGTCTGGCAGAGTGGGGGGGGGGGGGGGGGTAGCTGGCCGATTTTGGGGGAGGGGGTCTCCGGAGCAAAAAGTGGGGGGGGTAGCTGGCCATTGTTTGAGTTATAATGGTACTTTTTGGTCTAAAATGGGTATAAAAAGGGTGTAAAAAGTGTTATTTAGCTGTTTTATGGTCATATAACACTGAAAAGCACTGAAAAACACCAACAGTTACCCACATTTATCGTTTTAGACATGACGAAAATCCTTTGGGAAAATTCTGGGGGGGGGGTCGGGGGGGGAGTTGGGGGTGGTTGAAAAACTAGTGGGGGGCCCCGAAAGCCCCCCCAACCACCCCCCCCCCCCCCAGTTAAAGGTATGCTGGACGCTGGAATAAAAACCCGGTTTCTCAAGTCCCAACCTCAATACGAATTGGCACCAGAATGACAAAAAAGTCACAGACGTTTGCTAACGATTGTACAAACAGTATGAGATCAAGAAAAATCGGATCAGATCATGAGTTCATTAAAATCGAGCAAAACATTAAACAGATGTCACAACTTCAAAATGCCCGCCAGAATTGCGCAGATATACTGACGGGCGAGATTTCAGTTCGGCGGGCGGCGCGTCGCACCTGCCGTAGCCCCCTGGGACGTAGACAGCCCAGCCGTTGTCAACTCCGTCCGTTCTGTAAGCGAATAGGTTGACGTCGAGCCAGTTGGCGACGGCCCAGCACTCGAACTCAATCGCCCAGGAGCCAAGTTTACGGAGGTCGCCACGTTGCGTCTGCAATGAGAATCTCTGATTGAGCCGCAACCTCAAGGTCGCGATCGGTCGCAAAGACTAGAACTCCTTCATCCCTGTTCAAGGCAAGGAGCCAGCTGTAAAAGCACAAATTACTATTTTTTAACTTTTTTATAAAAAAAAAGTTAAAAGATAGTAATAAAAAAATAAGAAACAATTTAAAAAAAAAACTGTTCACAGCACCGCTCGTCTAAGCCGAGTTGACGACCGCGGAGAGTAGTCTTGTATGCGCCAGTGTCTTCGAAAGGGTCGCGAACGGCACGCGCTTTCTTATACTTGTGTCGAGAGTAGGCGCCCCTGCAGTTGGTCCAGCCCGGCAAGTGTGAAGCCACGCTCGCGGGACCCACAAGAGGAACAGTGTCTTTCAAAACGTTCGCCACTCTCAGACACTCCAATTGGGCCTAGATTAAAATAGAATTCGTCAAAATAAAAAAAAACAACGAATTTCACATGAGATAACCTGCTGATGCGCTTGCCGAGGCTCCATGTCGTTGGTAACGATCGCCCGTCTGAACTTGCGGTCGATCTTGGTGGCCTCCACCTGCTGTCGACTGAGAAGACGGCATTTCGAATGGTGACGGCTCACTTGCCCCTTCTTTCCGCTGACGATTCTGCCGCTGCTCCTCAAGATCAATGTCGGGGTGGAACGCCTCGTGGAGACGCCAGCGCCAGTGTCTTCAGGACAAGTAATGTTGTAGTGATCGCACACCCGACAGCGGTAGTAAGCGTCGCCAGTTGCTGTTAATCGGCCATATCTCGTGAACAGACGGAACTTGTCACCGTCGGCAACTATGAGAACGCGGCCCTTCAAGTTCATGGCCAGCATTGTCCCAGACTTCTTGGAAAGATCTCCAGAAGACGGGCCTTCTGTCGGCTTTACCGTCTCAGTGGTCTCCGCGGCTCCGCATTCTTCCGGGTCGGTTCGAACGGATGTGCTGGTCGTCGCCAGCAGCTGACGAAATCCGTCACTGACGACTCGCCGCAAACCACGAAGTTCTCCGGACACAGCGTCCATTTTGGCAGCGAGCAAGCGCCAGGAGTCATGATCACGAAAACCTCCCTCACCGCCGTCAGCTCCACCGCTCTCGGCCCAGTGGTCCCCGAAACACGGCTCTGTTCTACCCTGGCCAGAGACGCTGGTGGGCGGCTGGACGGCGGTTTCAATTGTTACATCCAGGTGGGCGGTGTTTGACGCCAGGCAATGCCGGCTCCGCCGTTTCTCCTGGCTTATCATGCGTGATTTGTGGAATAGGAGGCGTGCAAGTGTGGTGTAGCGGTTAGCATCCAGGACCGGAAACCCTGAGACCTGGGTTCGAATCCCAGCACTGCAATCGCCTTTTTTCCACAACTCTTCAATTGCAGTCGCGCTGGCAAATTGTCTACGTGAAATTGAGAAGGCGGACGCCGCTTTTTGACCAAAGAGTTCTTCTGCAAAACCTGTCGCCGTCTGCCGTGGTCACGGACGTGGTTCAAAACCGACGTTGCACACACAGGCTGATTTGCAATAGTCTGCAATAATACCCACCTAATCGACTAACTAAACGTGCAAAACCGTTTATGAAACCGAGATTTCCGCCGCCAATCGACGAAGAGAGAAGCTAGACCTGCCAGCATTGTAGTCCGCAATTAGTCGCTGAACGTCCTGCCTCATCCAGACGTCTGACTTAAACTTTCCGCGACGACTTCTAACCATTTCTGCAAAGAAAAGGAAAACGACGATTTTTAAAAATTTCTTCTCGACTGTTCAAACTCGGCCGACGCGCAGATGCACAGTAAATCTTACGCCTGTTCAAACTTCTTACGTCTGTTCAAACCACGCCTGTTCAAACCCGGTCGATGCACAGTAAATCTTACGCCTGTTCAAACTTCTTACGTCTGTTCAAACCTAGTGTGTACACGTGTACACACTCGGGTAAACGCGTTTCCAATTCTCTGGGACGGCGGGTTGTTGTTGCGCACTGTTGGTTGAAAAGCAGCTGTCGAGCAGCGAGAAATGTCGCCGGCGATCAAGCCTCGCGAGGAAACCGAGACCGAGTTGGACTACACCGACAAGTCGGTCTCGAGCTTTCGAGAAATGCCCCACATTTGTGCGAATTTTTCCAATAATTTATCTATTTTTCTTGGTCAGTTAGTTGATTCTCTTTTTATGAATTGCAGTCCAAATGCCGCAGCTGACGCGACTCACCTTGAGCCACAACAAAATCTCTCGTACGTCGTCCTTCATTTTTTGTTGCAATTTTACACCCTTTGAATTCTAATTTCTGATTTTTGTTTCAGAAATCCCACCACAAATCGGAGATTTGGCCTTCTTGGAAAGTCTGAATTTGTGGAACAACCACCTCGAGGAACTGCCCACGTCCATGTCCGCCCTGCCGAAGCTGCGAATTCTGAATTTGGGGTAGTGTGCTTTTAAAGCATTTCGTAAAATCACTACAAGTTTCAATTTTAAATTCGTTTTAGAGTGAACCGACTGTCGGTGCTTCCTCGCGGCTTTGGCTCCTTTCCCGCGTTGGAGGTGCTGGACCTGACGTACAACAACCTCAACGAGCGCAGTCTGCCCGGCAATTTTTTCATGCTCAGTGGGTGCTTTGTGAAATGAGATCTCTGAAATTTTATACAACTCAACTGAATATGGCCATTTTGAGGTTAAAATGGCTTTTCAAGGGTTTTTGAGTGGTGGGTGGGCCGAAGCCTTGCTGGTTGGCGTCTGTCCTCAACGGGCAGATAGATGGTATTGTGGCGTACGAACTCGCTGACAATGGTGGTGTTGCTTGCCCGGGGGGGGGGGGGCAATTGCATAGGTGTAGATTGGGTCAAAAGACGGGGGTGTGGGGGGTTTCCCGCCGGGATCGAAAATTTTGGAGGAGGGGTGGTCGAAGTGGAAGATTTCGTACCAAAATAGCGCGTAAAACGGTGCGTTTTGGTCGAAAATGTGTCAAAACAATGCCTAAATAGCACTTTTAAGCGTTTTTGGGTCACACTACACTGAAACGGAAGGAAAAACACGCATATTCAGCCCATTTTTTCGATATTGTCGATGGCCAGGGGGTCGCTCCCGCAAAAAACGAGGATGGCCTTGGCCAGGGAGGGGGCTGACCCCAGAGGTGTAACTGGCCATCGAAGGGGGGGGGGGGGTGAATCTCGGATTTTTCAAAAGTCGATGGGGGTGACCTGCACAGCCAAATTTGATACAATTTCTCGTTTTCCAGCCTCAATAATGACCTAGAAAATGCTTCGTGTATGCTGAAAACACAGCACCGCAGGCGAAATTTGGTGAATTTTTGGCCAAAAACGCGCTCGAAGGACTCTAAAATGGTCTGTAGGTGCGTAAAATACAGCGCGCAGGCGAAATTTTTAATATTTTGACTACAAATACTGCTCACAGGCCTGAAGAACACCTTGGGAAGTATGAGAAACACGTTCAGCCATAATGGTAACCTGCAGTCAGTGCAGGATTGACTAAAGCTGGGGGGTGCTCCTACTTTTCGTGCAGGATTGACCGAAGCTGGGGGGTGACCCTTACCTACGCCCTACCCAGTTACACCTATGGCTACCCCCCCCCCCTGAACCCACCTATGGGCAGGTCGCCGTTTTTTGCAAGAGATTTTTCATCGCAGAATGGCTCTAGACCCGCCCGCTCTGCCCTCTTAGGCAGGAACACCCTTGCCCAGTTTCAGCAGACCTAGCCTGCCCCGTGTGTGTGTGTGTGCGTGCGTGCGTGTGATGCTGCGAAGTTGCTAGTGTGTGCCCGTCCGTTGCGCAAAGTCTCAACGGGGGCCCATTCCTCATGCAGAGAGCCTGCGCGCGCTGTACCTGGGCGACAACGACTTTGAATTCTTGCCCGTCGACATACGCGAGCTGGTCAACCTTCAGATCGTGCGTTTCTTGCACTCTCAGTTGCAGAACTGCTGCCTGCATACACTGCCGCGCCTCACGTTCATTGACACCTAGATCCAGAAGAGGGGGTCAAGGTGCACTCTGTCCCACCCCCATCAGAAATGACTTCCGGTGTGGTAGGGCTGAGAGACAGAAATGACTGGCGTCGCAGCTCTTTTTGACACTGAAACCTTGCAGTTGCTTTAAAACACACTTTTGCAGAATTTTGGCAAACAAAAGTCGAAACTTTCTCTCGCCTGCGCCCTCATTTTGCGTGCGAAACGTTACTATGTCAGTTTTCTCCGAGTAAAACCGTTTCGATCTACCGAACACTGGCCAGTGGTTACCGATAACAGTATCCCCCTCCCCCTGGAAATACCCCAGTATCCGCGTCTGCACACGTACGCGCTCCGTTCTCTTGGTCTAGCTGTCGCTGCGCGACAATGATTTGGTGACGCTGCCCAAGGAGCTGGGCGAGCTGCAGCGTCTGAGAGAGCTGCACATTCAGGGCAATCGGCTCGCCCTCATGCCCCCCGAAATCGGTGCGGCCCTCCTCTTTCGCGATTGGGCGTCCGAGCGAAATCGATTGTTGGAAAGTGGGGACGCCGCTACTATCCCGAACGGCTTTCGATTCGAACCCCCTATCCTGAAATTCATTTTTTTCGGTCCTCAAATAATTTCTCCTGTAGAAAGTGCGACATAGCGCCTTCGGTGCCGTTTTTTTTTGTTTTTAAGCGCACTTTGGGCCCTTCTACCGTCCATTTTTTCCAAGTGCCATTATTCATCCATGAATTCGCAAAAAAATTCTCGACCTACCTTTTCCCAAAATGGTCCCTGCCTCCAATTTCCATTGGCCCCTGCCTATGTGGTTTTGGGCGCTTTTTAGGTCAACTAGAGCTTGTGGGACCCAAGCAAGTGTTCCGGCTCGACAACAACCCCTGGGTGGCGCCCATTTTGGAGCAACTCCATCTGGGCGCCGCCCATGTGCTGGACTTCCTCAGAACGGACACCTACAAATAGTCCGTCTTTTTAACTTATTGCATCGTGCTTAAATTTTTTATTTTTTTTTTGTGAAATTTCAGCTTGTACAACCGACAGGACGCGGTGCACGCGCCGCCGCCTCCACGACGCAACAAGGAGAAAAAGCTTTCGAGAGCGCACGCCAAGCCCGGCTGCTAACTCCCCCCCCCCTGTCGGATGCCCCCCCCCCCGTTGACAGCTCCACCCAAGCATCGGTTCTGCTGAGTCTGAGAAGTGCCGCTTTGCTGCTTGCTAACTAAAGCTAAACGTGTCATTTTGCAGGGTTGCACAATTGAAAAGTTGCAAAAAAAATTGAAAAATTCGAAACTGTTCATGCAACCTACGTCGTGTTAGTCCCTTTGTCCTGCGGTGTGTTAGTGCGTTCTTCGGACGTGCCTTTCTTGCCCACTCCCCCCAATCCCACACGCGTTCGTGCTTGCGCTTAAATCAAGCGTCAATTTGTCTTATATTTATGGTTGTTGTCGGCTAGGTTTCCACTACTACTACTACTATTATTGCACTAATTCGACTTACGCAGGGAAGGTGGCTTTATGTATCCATTTTGTTTTGATTTGAGTCAACTTGTAGTACAGTGTAGTACTTTGGTAGGTTCAGTGGCGGTGCTGTGTGCATACCTGTAGCTCGGGAGGGTTGGGGGGGGGGGGGGTATGACACTGCAATACGGCGTATTTTTTTCGGCAAAAGTGCAATATAACAGCGCCAATTTTAGTGGACTTTTCGCCAATATATTTGAGGTTCTAAAACGTCATAGAAATTCGATGCACTGAAGCTTCGGTTTCGTCCCCGCCCCCCCCCTTCCCCAGCCACAGATGAGGTGCTGTGTACGCTTGGCATATTCGGGATGGTCTTGGCTCTCCATAAGCCATGCGCTTTTGATTGCGCTGCGAAATAAACGTTTTCTGCGCTTCTCAGCGTTTCCCGTTACTTCGCCTTCCTTACATTAATTAATACATTTTGTAGAAAAATTGCTCTTTTTCCTGCGTATTTCAAGCTAGCTAATCGTTTAGCTGCGGCGTTCAGCTATTGCGACCGGCGAATCGACGTGCCATGGTGAGCTCTTCGTTCGCGCAAGCGTTCCTTGGTTGCCCAACTGCCCCATAGCTGTAAACTGACGATCTGAGCTTGGGGGGGGGGGTCGTTTCAATTGCGGAACTTTGGGAACGTCTTGGGAGTGTGGCCATACCTGTAACCTGGTCTTGCAGAGTGGTGTGGGGGGGGGGGGGCGGGGCTAAATTGCACATTTTGATTGGGGATATTCAGAGCGAAAAGTGGTGGTAGCCGACCATGTATCCCCCTATCCCCCGGAACCTTGCGCCTATCCCCCGGAACCTTTTATCCCCCCCCCCCTGCGCAGCTGGTGCTCGTGATCGGCGACTTCCACATTCCGCACCGGTGTCACAACGTGCCGGCCAAGTTCCGCAAGTTGCTCGTGCCCAACAAGATCCAGCACATCCTCTGCACGGGCAACCTCTGCACCCGCGACACCTTCGACTATCTCAAGTCGCTCGCCAGCGACGTCCACGTCGTCAGGGGCGACTTTGATGAGGCGAGCGTATGACCCCCTTCCCCCCAGCGAACAGACCCCCCCCCCCCCAAAACGGGGCTCCCCCCCCCCCCAGCTTCTGCATTTAACCCTACCCACCCCCCACCCCCGAGATTTTGGGAGCTTTCTCCTAGAAAGGGAGAGAAGTAAATGCATTTTGTATAGTTCTTAATTTGACTAAGGAGCGCTTTTTTGCGGTTTCACAGTGCTTTTTTTGGTAAGAAAATCGACCAAGAAGTACGAATTGTTTTTTTTTATTTCCGACCCCCACACCCTTCTCCACCATCCCCATTCGGCCGCAGGAGGTCGCGTATCTCGGTTATACGGCTCATTCTGTACGATTCGTTTCCTCCTTTTCCAGGCGACCAACTATCCGGACACGAAAGTCGTCACGGTCGGCCAGTTCCGCATCGGCCTCTGCCACGGACACCAGCTCGTGCCCTGGGGCGATGTTGAGGTAGAGGAGGACGGCATTTTTGTGTAAAGCATCCCCATACACTCGAGTTCTGTCCCCCCCCCCTCCCCCAAGGAACCGTTCTCCCTAACGCTGTCAAACCGGTGCATACCGGTATGGGATGGGCATCTTGCGAATGAAGTATCGCTTGTGCCACTTAGGTGCTGTCGTTGCTGCGCCGGCAGCTGGACGTGGACGTCGTGATCTCCGGGCACACGCACAAGTTCGAGGCGTTCGAGCGCGACGGCCATCTCTATCTGAACCCCGGCAGCGTCACCGGCGCATACAGCCTCCTAGAGAGGTGCCCACGCACGCACGCACGCACCGGCACGTATCTGCTCGCGCTCGCACGCGCGCGTACCGTACCGTACCGACACACACACACACACACACACACACACACACACACACACGCACACACACACGCACACACACGCACACACACACGCACTGACGCGAGTAGAGGCGCGGGGTTGCAGCGAGGTGACTCCGAGCTTCGCTCTGATGGACGTGCAGTCGCAGGCGATTGTCACCTACGTCTACCGACTGGTCGACAACGAGGTCAAGGTCGAGAAGTTGGAGTACCGCAAGAACAAGAGCTGACTCCGCTGCCTTTGCTTGCTGGGATGGAGTAGAAGCAATTCACTGTGCATACGCGCGGCGCGCTTTGCCCTTCGATGATACTGTGATGCGGCAAAGTACGTATACGGTACAGCACGCGACTTGCTATAGTCCGGACGGTTTATGTATGTCGTGCGCCACGAGTTGTGTCTCAGTTCCGGCAATGAAATATTGGAGTCGGCATCCTCATGCTGCAGAGTGCACCAATTGTTGTGTGGGGCCGCTTCTACGAAACGAACGGGGCGGTTTCAATCTCAGACCCCCTCCTCACGTTGATTATACAAGAGGAGCCCAATTCAGCGCAGTACAATGTGGGTGCGCGCCACTCGTAATGTATGGCATCGGCACGAGAAATTGCACTGGCACTGAAGGCAAGGATGCGGTTTGTGGCGTTTGGCCGCGCAAGTTTGAACAAGTGCTGCTTGAACTGCTCAGATATCCCAGTCAGTCATTCGCTAAATTGTGGCCGTTCCACTTTTTCAGTTGCAAGTGACTGTTGAAGATGACACGATCTAATACCGAACCATCTTTCAGAAGGCACATTACGAAGGTTATTTGGTGTGACACCTTTTTTGTGCGAAATAGTAGACCCACTACGGTTAGCCACCCCCCCCCCCCCCACCATCAACATTCATACGCCAAATTGCTGACAATTCGAAGCACCTTTCTCGTCTCCTCCTACTCACTGCACTGCAGTTTGAAAACTGTTGACAGACAATGATGGAGAGGGGCAATAATAACTGCAAGGATAAGGGTACGGCCGTCGTCCCAGGCTGCACAGATTGTGCCAGCAAGCGATGTCCGGTTGAATAAAGCAACTGTTGACTCGCAAATCTCCAATGCCTATAGTGAGAAATGGACGGGCACTGTAGCGGCGCAAACGCAGCCTTTGAAAAGAGCTTCCAAGCGTCAATTCGTCGCTGTTGAATGAGCTGCTGCTTTCGAGTTGACCTCGATCTACAGCTAGGCTTTAGCTTCTGCGACTGAGCAGTGAGTTGTTATAGCTGAGAGTGGCCAATATTGCGAGATATATTATGGGAGCGACGAGCGTGCAATAAAATATTCTAATATATAGAGTAACGGTAACAAACCAACAATGCGTGCTGCCACGGCACCTAATTTCAGTAGAAAAATGTGTGCAAATTCACAGTACCTATAGTTTTATGTAATTCCAATGTGAGCAGTGCGTACTTCTTTCGCCGAACAGCCGCATTACTGGCCGCTTGAGCTTTTGTTGACGATCGAATGTGACACTTCGAGCAGGCGAAATGCAGACGCTGCGCTGTGTCGCCTTTCTACTTGTACTTTTTCCTGTGGATACCTCGGGCTTTTTTAATTGGAGCTGGAGCATCAATTGGGTGCCCTCCTTCCTGAGGCCGAGAAAGTCGACAGAGAAGGGAACCTACGATTTGAACGAGCTTCTGCCTGAAGGCGTCGACGCGACCGAGTGGGCCGAGGAAGGGCAACCCTTTCTGGAATTGTTCTCCGAATTCGAGCCGTCGGATTCGGAATACACAGGTGCTGGGAGCGGATCTTGCGACTGTCACAACTAATTTTTGGTTTTCTCTAGAAGACGAAGAGCGCAACTTGGACCCAAAGAAGATGAGCCCCACAGAAAGAGCGACGCGATTCAAGGAATTCAAAAAGATGGCGGCACTCCTTAAAGACGTGGAAGCGGACGACGAATTCGAAATGGCCACCAACGAATTCTCCGTCATGGTGGGTCACGCGCAGACAAACGCAAACAGTCAACAAAGCTGTTGTACTGATCAACTGACCGCGCAAACGCTGGAACGCGTGCGGCTCAATTGGAACATTCGGTGAATGATCAAAAGCGCTAACTTCAATGACATTGCTTTGATCCAGCAGCGTGCACGCACCCACGCACGCACGTCGCACCCGCTACAGACGGAGGAGGAACGGTTGGAAACGAAGGGTCTGACGGGGCCTTCAGTCGACACTCGCATGAGTATGTTCGCCAACGGCAGCTTCCAACGGCGCAAGCAGGCGGGCGTCGTCAAAATGGTGACTTCGGGAAGCGACCCAACACTGAAGAAGCCCCGAATAAGTGCGTTAGTCAACAGATGTGGTGTCATTCGCGGCATGCAGGCAACATCAGAAAACGCTAACGGTTGTTTTGAGGCCGATGCATGTCATAACAGATTGGATGGGAGAGTGCCTAAAGCTTCCCCCCAGCCGAAATGGTGCAATGGCGAAAAATTCGACAAGGTCTTCCCCGTTTAAAAATTGAGATTTTGACCGAGATTGCACTCCCCCCCCCCCCCCCGAAACCAAGTCCTGGCTACGCCACTGGACTTAACGTTGCGTTCATGCATCGCGCATCTAAACACAGGCAATTCTAACTGCACTATTAAAATATTCGTCTGTTCCGTGCAATTTTTGCGTGCCATTCAGGCCCTCTCAGCGGGACGCCACATTACTACTGCGTAGGTGGGTCTGGTCGCTCAACTATTTTTGTTTGTTAAAATTTTCCCACAAAATTTTCTTTCCAGGATGTGCACCGTCACGGTTGATCACGACTCGCGGAACCAAAATAGGCGAACCGCGAAACCTAAAGCCGGCGGCAGGGCCGATTAAGAACTCTGTGTCAGTCGTGAAGGGGTCACCTTCGGCCGACGGTGGGCCCCTTGCATCGACACCGGTCCTTGTCGACGCCAAGCCGAAAGCCGAGGGCGAAGACGCAGCGGAGACTCCAAAACGCCGGAAACGTAGAGAGAATAGTCCGGTGTCGGTCGCCACGACTGCCGCCGAAACGGTCGGAGGCCCGAGCAGGTCGGTGCTACCAAGGCGGATTGGAGCCAGTCATTCCTTCACATATAGCTACCGGCCTGTCGATAAACCCGCGCAGCACATATGTTGTTGCTGCTGCTGTTGTTGTTGTTGTTGTTGGATTAGGGGCAACGCTAGGAGGCCGTCAATGGCCCATAGAGAATACCCGTATTCTTGCCGCCTTCTCGTCTAGAGCCGCATTATTAGCCAAAGACTTTGGGACGAACGCCATTTGTAATCTAGGGCAGCGAAGCACATGTGTACATTGATTCCTTTTGATGAGAACAATAACAATGAATTGTCGCCTGTGGTTCACTTCAGCACGGGCAGTTCGGGGGCGATTCTGGATTGCGCGAAGCTCTGTGAAAAGGAGCCAGGTTGCAAGCTGGCCCAGGTGCTGGGCCGCACCTCCTGCCAGCTCCTCAGACTGCAGCCCGCCCAGCCGAGCATGGAGGACGAGTCGATCGCCTACCACGACCTCGATGCCACCAAAATACCGATGGAAGCCGATTTACACTCTGACGTCGTCATATTGGCCGATCCCGCCGCGATCGATTGGACGGCGGTAAAGGACAGCAAGGGAAGACCGAGAATCCAAGTCAAGGTCAAGAACCAGGTCGATGCACTGGCAATTCTTTCGTTGTGTGATGGCGTGGCGAGGAGGCGATCTTGTGACTCTGGACGCTACTTCAGGGCATTTGTGGCTCCTGTTGGGCATTGGCCGCGACCACCGCCTTGTCATACTACACGCAACTCTTCGACCGCAACAAGAGACTAGCCAGAGAAATCACGCCCAAGCAGCTACTCCGTTGCGACCGACAGCGTGAGTCATTTGGGCGTCACTTCTGAAAAAGCGTGAAGTTTAGCACAACAGGGCTATAGGTACATACCTACCTATATGCAGGTATTTGACGAGGGGCAGGCCGATTGTCGCGGTTAGGGAGAGGTAGGTTAAATTGTAGGTAAAAGTGGCTAATTTAGAGTTTAACATTCTTGCTTGCTATTACACACCAGTAGGTGGCCAAGTGTTGCAGATATTTATCCATACTGCGACTTGAAGAGCCGGGGCTGCAAGGGCGGCTATTTTGCCACCGCTGCGGAGTACTTCAGACTCGCCTACATGGCGCCCAAGGGCAAGATCCCCAAAGCCGATGACGAGGTGTATTTTTGGTGGTGCACACTTTTGATTTGTTTTCCCTTTAAAAGTTTGCAATCCTTCACGCCACTATGTAGGCACGGTGTATGTCTGTTGTATTGTGTGCTCAGTACATTGTGTATTGCATTGAATGTAGAATACTCACTCATCCCTTCTGCCTGTTTCTCCCTCCCCCCGAAACAAATTTCTGGATTCAACCAGCAAAGCAACTGGCAAATCTCCTATGTTTCAGAAGAACCGTTGCTCCATCGAATCAAAAAGTAGCTTGGGAATTGACGACTACGACGTCTTCTACGACCCAGACGCGGACGGGGATCACCTCGAGAGAATGTTGCAGGCGCGAGTGGCGCACGGGCCCGTCGCCGCCGGAATCGCCGTCACCGACAAGATGTTCCAATATAAGAAAGGTGCCGTCTCGAGGCCGCACGCACGCACGCACGCACGCCAAGCACGCACGCCAAGCACGCACGCACGCACGCCAAGCACGCACGCACGCCAAGCACGCACGCCAAGCACGCACGCCAAGCACGCACGCACGCACGCACGCCAAGCACGCACGCACGCACGCACGCCAAGCACGCACGCACGCACGCCAAGCACGCACGCACGCACGCCAAGCACACACGCACGCACGCACGCCAAGCACGCACGCACGCACGCACGCCAAGCACGCACGCACGCACGCCAAGCACGCACGCATGCACGCACGCACGCCAAGCACGCACGCACGCCAAGCACGCACGCACGCACGCACGCACGCCAAGCACGCACGCACGCACCGGCGCGCACGCACGCACCGGCACTCACGCACGCGCGCACGCACGCACCGTCAGTCACGTACCTACAGCTCGCTCAGGCGTGTTCCGCGACCGCAGCTGCGGCCGGGTACCCAACCACGCGGTGGTCGTGTTGGGCTACACGCCGCGCTACTGGCTCGTGCAGAACTCGTGGGGCGCCAAGTGGGGCGAGGCGGGCCTGATGCGCCTCAAGAGGGGCGGCAACGCGTGCGGCATCGCCTCCTACTGGTTCCAGCCGGTCGGCGTCAAAGCCGGCGGACACGCCTCGCCAGGAAAGTTCCCCCCTCGTGTCAAAAGCGACCGCGCCCTCCAGCTGGGCGACTACTATGCCAGGAATGCGTTCGACGAGGACGACGACGCCAGACCCGCAGGTTTCGTCGACAACGCCAGACCCCCTGACCTACCTTACACCCTCCTCTCCATGTCTCCCCCACTGCCTAAATGAGCCAACGTAGAACTTTTTCATTGTTTGGGTGTATGTGTATGTGTGTATGTATGTATGTATGTACCGTATGCGTGCGTTCCTGTACCCTGAAGTTCAGACTGCAAGAAGCTGAAGGTGCCCAATCCCGTCGAGATCGGGCTCTTCGCCTTCGGCTGAAGAAGAACCACTGCGCATGTTGTGTGCAACAACGTGAATCGCCGCATGAAACCTTTAAACACACATTTCGACTCACAAGTGTTTTGTTTCGATTTGCCATGTGGTCCAAGTGAGACATATTAACGATTTGTTGTCAATATAATCGACTGCAAGTCGTTTATCACGTTTTTACGCGGATCACGTACGGCATTCCATGCAGTAAAACGGATTGGCCTTGGATAGCTTGCAGTAATTAAAGAATTTCTGAGCCAAACTGTACAAACAGTAAAGAGAAGAGGGCGAACTACGTCTACAAGAAAGAGCTGTATGTACGTACATAAATAGGAACGCACACACGTGAATAGTCCTTGCGTTTGTGCGCCGCGCAACACGTGACGTGCGTGCGCAGTTCGGCGCTGCTCCCACGCGGCGCCTACACGTGTTACACAAGGGGCCGAGGGACGTTTATCAGCCGTGCTGGGAGCCCGTCAAATTGCTTAGTGCTCTCTCTCTCACTCGGTTCGAAAGGCGCTGCATACTCAATTTGTACTGTTCCGTTGTTGGTGAGGTGCGTTGTACTTGTCAACTAAAGTCATGGCTGCCGCTGCGATAGAGCAACTGAAAAGTTCGGACACGCTACTCGAAGACAACGCTGAGGTGTGGCTCGACTTTAGGAGACACTGGCATTTTTCTTCTAAATGTAATTCCAAAAGACGTAGAAAATATACCTGCTTGCAGAAAATGCTTGCTTGCCCTTGTGTTTGCACATTTGCCTGTTTGCAAGAATATTATACCTACCACCTACATAACCTGTCAGTATATAGGTAGGCCGATGGAAAACGAAAACACACTTTCTAAATTTATGTGGAGCGTTTACATAACCCAGACTGGACCAAATTTTGTCTCTAGCGCTGTCTAGAACTTCCTAAACTAAGCACTCACTTTACTACAATTTTTGTCCGAGTCAGTTTCGTTGAAATTCTTAGACTCCAATTTCGAAATCAGAGGTCGGAATTTTGAAGGCATCCGATTTCGCTGATAGTGATATTCCTGGTCCCGTTTAGTTCGCTCGTCTGCACCAACTCGCACTGGACGAGTTGCAATCGGCGATTGAGACTGGGGAAAGCGACTCATTCAAAAGCTGTGACGGTTGGAAACTGATCAAAGAAAAGCGCGGCGACACTGTTCATCAAAGGACTAACAATTCAACGCCGTTTCATGATTCCCGCACCCAGGCTGGTGGCGTGCTTGTGCTTGTGTGAGTGAATCAATCTAGTCAATTGCAGGCTCAGTTCGACTGTACTCTGGAAGAGTACTTCCACGCCTTCTGGCACACACCGGATGTAATTGCCGAGTTTAACCCAAACATCTCGTTCAGCGAGGTTGGTTCTTTCCGGGGCATATGTTTGCAAGAGAAATTAATCTAAATCTACTTTGCAAAGTAAAGTTCGCAGTAGCAAGAATAATGCGGTTTTGCTAAGTAAATTTGCGGACCGCAAAGTGAATTGGCTGAAACTTATGTTGTTNGTNCCNANGNTNTNANTNCNCNANANANNNGNCNGNGNANANTNCGTNANGNTNTNGNTNGNTGTCAGCGCTTTTAGCGGATCGCGTTCATCAGCGAGCACGTTCAACTGATACGACAAAAGACGGCGAGCCGATTCATGATTAGCCCAAGGTGTGGAATGTAAAAACAACAAAGGATCACTAGCGGATCCAAAGGGGGGGGGGGGGGGGGCATGCCCCCACCTGTCGTGGTCGGCAAAGGGGGGCAGGGGGGCAGGCGTTGGGGGCAGAGAAGGGGCTGGGGGCAGTGGTTCCGGGCAGAGAACGTCGCGGGGGCAGGCAAAGGGGGCAGAAGGGGCCAAGACGAGAGGGAAGAGGGACAAATCGGGCTAATATTGGCCTATTTCCCATGGATTTACGCACTCATAACCTGAAAATGTTTGCCTGCGGCGCTGTAGTGTATGGACGACTGCGTTTGGACTAAGGCTTTGGTTCTATATATTGTGCTTCAGCTCGCCCATCCAAAATAAAGATGCACGTAAAGCACGTAAAGGGGGGCAAGGGATGCAAGCTGACCTAATGTGACTGTTTTGCCCAACAAAATAATGTTCATGTAGGTTGGGAAACCCAAAATTTCGCCTGCGGCGCGCACTTTTGTGCATACTTTTGGCCCCAACTAATTCTAAGGAATGCAGCAGCTAAGATTGAAAATTTTCGCCTACGGCGCGATTTTAAAAATTCGAACAAAATGTCTCACGTGTTCTACCAAAAACAACCTAAAGAACCGCAAAAATACAAATTGTGTGTTTGTACCGCCACTGCCTGTTTTAAGTGTTAAAAAGCATGCGAAAAAGTGGGCTGCGGCGCCAAACGCGCGAAATCTAGCTCTCCAATTGAAATTTAAGCCGAAAAAAAATTTTGAGCTTGCCCCCCCCCCCTGTCAAAAAATCCTGGATCCGCCAGTGCAAAGGATCGCTATTTTGGCCATGTTGCGCCAAAAGTATACTTATTACCTACATATATTTACACGCAACAGTGCTGCTTTTCCATTCTGGCTGCACCCCGTCGCCATCCCTACCACAGTTGTGTGCCACCCCCACAAGATCTCAACTCAGACCACGAGCCGAAATGCCCTTTTCACGTATCTGTATATGGTACGTGTGTCCTAGAGAGTTGGTGTACGTCATGTCCTACGCGAAGATCGACAACTCGCTCTACTTGTCCATCAAGCCCGTCAACACTGCCCTCGTGCCCGAGACGCCCGGCAGTGTCCGCATGACCGTGACGTCATTCGTAAAAGTCCAACCCGTCGATGGCGCTCCGAAGATCAATGCGACGAGCTTTGCAACGGGACTGGACTTGAAGGTATGAATGCAATAATACCCGTAATCATACCAACGGATCTGACTGAGTGGTTGGGGGGGGGGGGGAACGCCTGGGGAATACCGTACCTGAAACTGGTAGGTGCGGTTCGGAATTTTCCACGTAGAATTTTTTAGGGGATTCTCGCCTGTCTAAAACGATCAAAGTTCGAGCAAATTTTGGTGTTTCTCATCATTACTGTTGAGTGTTATTTGACCACAAAACAGCTACATACCTAACGCTATTTTGGCCAATGTTTGACCAAACGTACCTATTTTGACCCTATATGGGAAACATAGTTCCAGCCCCATTTTTTTACTTTTGAATCTCCGTGTTCAGCAGTTGTGAACAGTGCAGGATGTATCAAAACTATATGCACCCCCCTAGGGAAATACTGGTTGGACGGATTTAGCTGAAATTCAACATGGATGTAGGCCAAACAAAGATACACGACCACGACGCTAATCGAACAACCGAGCGTCGAGATAGGGGCAATCATCCAATCTTGTCAGTAAGCTTGTGGCAGCTTGATCTTTGGAGATTTCGACTGGCCGTCACCACTTCACGCGTTTCTTGACGAATCAGCGTGGTCGGCCGACGTCAGATCGGTCGGTGATGGCCAAGTCATGCAGCTCTCTGTTCCAGTGCTCGGTGACCCATCGTTCCGATCGCTTCAGCTTCTGAGCCACCCATTTTCTGGTGAGGAACGTGCCATTCGGAAAGTGACTGCAGCCGCTTCATCGACGAGACGCACTTACCGTCAGTGTCGTTGACCTTTCGTAAGCGCGACATGCTCTTCGACATTCGCTTAAATCAATTGTTTACCATTCAACGAGAAATTGTTGCCATAAGACATGCAGTAATTTTTTTTCACTGTACCTTGGATGATTGCTCATATCTCGACGCTCGGTTGTTCGATTTGCATGAAATTTAATTTGGCCTACATCCATGTTAAATTTCAGCTAAATCCGTCCAACCAGTATTTCCCTAGGGGGGGGGGGGGTGCATATAGTTTTGAGACACCCTGCAGTGTTGGAGTGTTGCAAGTCCAATTGCGGCACATGCTAATTGTATTTTAGGGGAACATTCCACATATTGCGCTGCGATTCTTTATGAATGGATCCATGGAAATTGAAGATTTGGAAAGCTTTAGAAAGATTCTGCCGCAACTCAAACAAAGATCTACTTAGCTAGTTAGGTAGACCAATCGCTGTAAGAACGCCAGCGAGTTGAAACCGGTTCCATATCATCTGTTCAGACAATCCATCTAACAAACGGTTGCCGTGTGCCAATAATACACCCGAAGTGCTCATGCGATTACCGTAAAATTTGGCATTCAGCCCCCAACTTTGCTGCAAATCTGTTTGAACCTGAACCAAAACTTGAACCGGAAACCAGGAAAGAGAGGCTGCTATTTTGTTAGCCACAGTACAGTCCCTTGATACACACTAGTCTTGCTAAAGGCTGTCTTCTGTCTTCCTTAAGCTTACCTATGCTAACTAAGGGTTACCTAGGTTTGAAGTCTTGCTCGAATTGGTACATATGTAGTGTGCGTGCGCACCTAAAAACCACTCATCAAAGGCTCTGGAACGCAGGAAATCGAAAACGCAGGAAACGTGGACCCTTCAAATGCTATTAGAGTTTGCAGGAACATTAAACATTGCTAACCCGCGGCAGGTACAAGTGTGTATTTGCAGTGTAGGTATTTAGTTCTTTCACAACGTATATCAAATGACCAGCTAGCACGTCATGCCTGTCGACTCTTGCGTGTTGTTGTTTTGAATTTTGATTCATGGCGATAGTTTGAGTGTTTGTTGTTTGTCGCTTATGCCATGTACTCTTACGGGTCAAAACGTGCGCACTGTACACGCACGCGCCATGTACCCGCCGCCCCACAGGCATCGCGCTGTCAAACTACACGAACCTGTTTTAATGAGCTTCGGTTACGTGTCTCTTCTCTCGGCGCAATACCTTTAATGCAAAATGGCGACACTCCCGCACATGTCAACACATAATTCCACACGCGATGAAACTGTATTTGCACAGGGAAAGTGGAAATTTGAGCCGCCAAAGGCAGTCTACTTGGCAATTGTCTCTCTCTCTTCGGCCAGTACTGACTGAACCGTGCGAAGAGTGGCGACTCCTGCTACAGCTCGAAAGATGAACACGACTGCCCTACCACCGAATGTGTGAGTAGTTTTTTTTTTTTCTGACGCATTGCAAGCGACTACGTATGCTTCAAGGGTGGCGACCCTATGATTTCAGTTTCTAACAAAATTTCCACTTCAATATACTGTGGTTTAGAAAGGTACAGGGTAAAAAGGTACGGGTAAAAAGGGACATTTACAACTTTTTACTAGACTTTTGTATGATTAAATCTAACAATTTCGTATTGTTAAAGTACAATTCTTGTGTTTTCTCTGTAATTTTTCTCTGGTTCATGTGTGATTGTGCCAATAGTAACTATTGCCTATCGCCTATACAGGGTGGCCCGCCGATCCGTGTCCAACTTTAATCGCTCGCCATTCCTTGGTCCGGCCGTCGATTTTCCCAAAATTTTAACACGTGGTGCTGCAAACCTTTACTTAGATATGTACAAAGTTTCATTAAAATCTGCCCAGCGAATAACCTTATATTTGCTCATACGCCTAACCACCAGTTTTCAAAGTTTCCGCCGCCTACAGCGATGCATTTTTCACAGCGCTCTGAGACAGAACAACAGATTCTCGAGCAGAACTAAGCGTTGAGGTGGGCGAACGCGTTTTCTATCGCAGGCTTCAGAAGTTGCCGCTTTCTTTCGGTGAGAGAGCCAGTTTCTGCAAATCTCTTGACGATTTGCAGCACCGATTTGTGGTTGCAGGTTTTCCACTCCGGAAACAGTTTCGACAGACGTCTGACCGTTTCCCGGGCATTTTTCGTCTCGTAATAAACTTTAACGGCACTAACTCTTTGCTCAAGAGAGAGAGGCGAACTTTCAGCCATAACGGCGCACTAAAAAACAAAGTAGTTTGGCGCGTTACCGTAAAAACGGTATAGGTTACAGTAATTGTACATACGTTTTTATTTTGTTTTGAAAACTGCTCAAAGTTTGTACGTATCTTAGCAAAGGTTTGCAGCACCACGTGTTAAAGTTTTGGGAAAATTGACCGCCGGACCAAGGAATGGCGAGCGATTAAAGTTGGACACGGATCGGCGGGCCACCCTGTATAGGCATTGCCTGATTGGTGTGACTGTGCATTCGCGGTAAAATTTTTTTTTTGCTTACATAAAGCACGTCTTCCCATGAGTTGTCCCACTGTAGGATGGTTGGGCAATGTGCATTATGACTTCAAGCTCACGGCACTATCGGATAGGAGGATAGGGAGATGGTATGAATTACTGGTACGGTACATTTGCCCGATCGATTTGCAGGATGTGCTTTGCAAAGCTGCTAAATGAAAGCGTCAATGGGAACGCGACTCTGTTAAACATTTTGGGTCAGTGGAAGGATTACTACGCTTGGAATGGCTTTGAGCTCGTCGACAACGGCGAGGTCGCTGTGTTTCGAGGCGGTGGCAGACTTTGAGACTGAGACCAAACATTTGAACGACTACTTTACAGTACCTACAGTGGACTAGTGTGTGTTCAAGATTGTTATTAGTGAGCTGGGCTCTTCGGACGTCTTTCAACATGCGCCCACTACTAATTTACAACTGTAGTAGTCTAGCAGATATTTGCATGTGAGCTTGACACGTTGTTTCTGCTAACTGGCCTAGCCGATTGGGCGGGGGCAAATCGGCCCTTTGAGCCGGAAGGGGTGTGGGGTCCCTGGAGACAAAATGAGGGGATGACTGCATTGGAAAGTTTTTTTACCAAATTAGCATTTAGTGACAAACTTTTTGGTCAAAAAAAGGGTTAAAGAAGGATAGGGTCAATGTAAAGTTATGTGTTTCGCTGCTTAGCATTAGCGTATACCGGTAGCATACAGGAAACACAAGTAGTCAAAAAACTACCATTTCTCACTCTTCTTTCCCCAGTTTTACCACGCACTACCCCCCACGCCCCTCCCAGTTACAAGTGTAGTTCCTGCAGGTTGATGGTAGTCGTGCGGAACACTCCCAAACAGTAGTGTGCCACCGCCATCTCAGTACGTCAACCCGGTGAACATGCGTCTGCTGGCGAATATTGTCCCCATGCTGTGTCTCTGCGTCGTCGCCTTGTTGGGTTCTACTCTGAGCACAGTCTCGTACGCACAGCGGCGGAACAAGAACTGGACGTCACGACTGCTACTGTACTCTTTTGTCAAGGACATTTTCACGGGCATCTTTGTCGCGGCCACTACGTGCTGTCTCTTCTACATCAATCTGACGCCGCCTCGGTCTCCGACGCCGCTCCTAGTCACGCTTTCCGTGACGTATGCCGGCAACTCGTTGCTCAGCGTTGGAACGCTCATACAAGTGGGCTATGGTACACCTAGTGTTTCCCTGTTTGCATAGATGACACTACGTAAATGTGTGGCGAAGACCCTAAGCCTGCAGCCAACTTACCTATAATCTTTCCGGTACTACTGTCTTCACCGTAGTATCGCTACCCCGTCCCCACCAGAGTGTAGTGAGTGGTTTGTACGCGCCACAGCCCATTTGCACGCCTCCGGTTCGGTCTGCTCCGGTTGGCACCGGACCAGCTGGTTCGCACGCTCCCGTAGGGTGGGCCTTTGGGCCCTGGTCAATCTGCATTTATGTACAGAGCTCCTTGCATGCGGGCCGCGGGCGGGGCCTAAAGGGGCCGACCGGAGCCTAACGGGGGCGTGCAAAACTGCCACAAAAATAGTTCGACCCTTCTTCACTTTCCAGCTCATGGAGGTGGGCACGAACGCCATGTATGCTGTTGGCCTGAAGCGCGTGGTGGGCCAAATCGAACGGCTGCCCGTGCCTCTGGTGATGCTCGTGGAACTGGTCCTACATCTCTCGCTGGGCGTGGCCTTGACCCTGCTCAAGTACGCGATCGTGGAGCAGAACGGGGTCTTCACCTTCGTCCCGTCCTCCTTCTACTACCAGCCCACCTTCAATGTGCTGCAAAACGCCAAGGACTTGGCCGAACTGTCGTGCAAGCTCGCGTCTTCCGTCTTGACGGTGATTCTGACGCTGTCGCTGATCTGCGAGACGCGCAGATCAACGGGATCGACGACGAGCGATCGGTCGGATCAGTCGGCGACCACCAGCAGTCGACCCTCGTCCATCATGGTCTGCATTCAGGCCATCACCCTGCTGACCACCGACCTCGTGACCTTCGCACTCAACCAGGGCTGCGTTTCGCAACATCTAGTCACAACCTCTGTTCCTTTTGTGTCACTGTAAAACCCTGCAAGTTAGCCACAGGGGGCCACTTGGGCCGGAGAGAAGGGGCGGGGTAATTTGGGCGAGGTTCATTACCATTACCACAACCACCATTGTCCCGCTAGTTGTCACATTCTTTCTACATGTAAAATGATTCCCTCCTCTCACAGTTTGCGAGGTTGCACGCACCTGTCTCCACCAATGTGCCACTACTCTAGTAGTCCTCTGACTGGGGCTTTATTGGAGAGGAGGGCACGGTATGGGGGTTCGCGAGACGCCGCCACACAGACGTTCACGTCGCGGCCTTTGCTGAGCGAGTGCAAGAGCCTGGAGGAGCAGCGAGAGGACCTGGCGGTCGTCTGGGTCTACATGTACCTCGAGTACGCGGCCAACTACCTGGACTGCGTCCAGTTCGGCCTCTACTTCTTTCCCGCACTGCTCGACCCCGCCTTCCGGGCCAACCTGCGCAAGGGATGCCGTCGTCACTGCGTCACGTGACGTCACTCGACGTGACGTCATGACGAATTGCGATTGGGGTGCATGCAAAAGCCATGCTTGTATCCGAGGCAAGTGGCAACGCGTCGACCGACACTGTCCTATCCGATCGAAAGCGCGTTTGTAGTAGGAGTCGTAACGGTCGACTGTGTGCGTGTCTAACCTCTTGCGCATCAGTTATATATAGCTGCGCGGATTCTGATTTCTGATTGGGAGCAAGCAACGTCTACTATATACCATTTGAAACATTTCGCAATGCCACATCATTCTCACGTACAATACATACACATACTGTATGTACCCTTCTGGTGTAACTGTGGTCGATGTTTAGAGGAAATTCCGTAAAATCGCGTCTACTAACCCTTCGTCTGATACAGCGGCCCCTTCAAAAAAGTACAATACATACCTACACTCTTGCAATCAATTTGACTGACAAAATGAGTGCAGCCAGCTGCAATGCAGTAGACTCGAGCAATGCAATTGAGTCCCACTGTGCGATTCGCGCTTTTGAGCGTGCGAAACCCAGCCACGGGTAGACAGGAGTCCGGAGCCAGGACACAACACTTGGGCACACTCACACACCGTAGCAGATTATTAGCTTCCCATCCATTCGTAATTACAGCCCCTACAATTAGCCTCCGGGGTGCCCTTCCATCGGGCAGGTACACTGTATGTATGCCGGTGCCGTGTGTACATGAGAGTATGCGACAGTGTGTGACTGCGCTGGTGTACACAACCTAGCTGTTGTGGTTTGGCCTGGGGAGACATTTGGGGGGGGGGCTAATTCTAGGGGGATGGCGCCAATACCAGTAAATTGAAATACTTCCACGTAGGTGGCTAATTGTAAGAGGGTAATTAGAGCGTTTACGGTATGTATGTGCATACCTATGGTATGTATGACGCAAGCGCTTGTCGTGTCCATATGGACCGACTCACAGATGTGCACTGACTAACCTTTGGCTAGCAATTAGTGCGTCTTTGTCCCCTAGAGCGTGAGAGCTGAGAGCCAATAAATACCGGTTGAACGCTCCCAATTTGCAACTTCGTATCTGGGCATTCGGTAGAATCGAACGTGTAAGCGGCATTGATGACTGATGAGCGCCTGGGATTCGGTCTCTCTTTTTTATTTTTCAAAGGGGCCTTAGAGGAGGCGGTTATGAAGGGGGTGGGGAGGTATATGTACTTTCGTATATGTATACTTTCGTGGACATGTATACTTTAATAGCAAACAAACAGCAACAACGGGCTGTAAAAATCGGCAGAATTATATGGTGAACGTCGCTCCCAGAAGGGCATCCAAAATGGTAAGCACCCGAGGCGCTCATCATAGGTTATACGGTACATAGTGCAGCGTCAGTGGGTAAAACAGTTGAAAGAAAGAGAGCACAGCGGGTGCCTGGGGTGCCTGATGGGGTGCCTTCCAGCGTTAACGCTTATCAACTAAAATGGCTCTTAAGGGGCTTATAAAGGGGTGCTCTAAATTTATAAATTCGAAGGCAGGAGCCCGCTTAGCAGGTTCTATGCGTCACAGCCTTGCGTTACGTTTTACGCGTTATACCGTGTCGACGACCTTCGTGGCACACCTACTTTTGGCGGGAATTATTTCGGCCAAGAAGTTTTGTCAGCTATACAACGGGTGCTTCATCGGTTTCGCGCAGAGCTGTGCGTGCTACATGCATATGATGGTGAAAGTGGCTCGCCCGTACTTGGGAATACAGGTAGGACCCTTGCCAGTGGTCAGCATACAGGACCGGTATTCGTGAGAGCTCTGGCTCAAATCCCAGCACTGCAGCCGCCTTTTTTTCCACAAGTCTCCAATTGCAACGAATTAGATACCATAGGCAAAATCCCAGCACTGCAACCGCCTTTTTTCCACAAGTCTTCAATTGCAACGAATTAGATAGGGCAGCTCGAATTAAATTTGCGCGTCCCTGCCCGATTTCCTTCGCGTCTCTCTCTCTTGGCACGCCAGCATTTCGAGCGATATTTGAAACTTTTGATCGGCAAAGCATAACTTACCTATGCTGTATCGGGGTGTGGTAGTTGAAAAGAAGAACCACCGAATGGTAATGGGTAATCGGTCGAGTTAAATCACTGCAGGTGGCGCGCATTGCAAAGGGTCAAGCGGAGTGGTGAAGACAGACATGGAGCCGTTAGTGGCGGGACTTGTGCTGCTGATCTGGCCGCTCCTCTACTGCGCTCTCTACGCGCCGCTGCTGGCGACGCTGTGGCGCATGTCGAGGCAGCAGCCCTCCTTCAGGCTCTTCTTCAGCTGCTGCACCTCGGACGTGCTCGCCATGCTCATGCTCGCCCTCTTCGGCGCCTCCATCCTGCTCCGCGTCGACATCTTCCCCGCCTGGGCTGCACCGCATCAACATGTTGACCATGGGAGCTTGCGTGCGTGCGTGCGTGCGTCTCGTAAGTCGTAAGACGTGAGCAGCTGAGAGATGATCGATGCAGCTATGCCCAGGTCGCCACGTATGTCTCAGCTGATCTACGGACTTGTGCTGTGGGGGCCGATGTCGTGGCAGTACACGGCGCTGGCCGTGTTGCGCATGTGCGCCGTCGTCTTTTACACACGTTTCAACGCCTGGTTCGGCAGGCACACGTGGCGCTTGTCCCTCCTGCTTCTCCAGCCATGGGTGTCTGCCATTCCAGTGGAAGTGTACACGGCGATCCGTTTTCAGGACGACGAACTTTGGATTTGGTGCGTTGTTCACCGGAAAAAACCTACCGTGTGGGCCTTCTCTAGCGCACCACTTGTCGTGGTTACCTCTCCAGGGACCGCGCGACATTCGGCAACGCGCCGGTCAACTACACGGCGTACGAGCGGTCGGGTCTGGGCGAGCTGTGGATGGCGGTGATGGCGGTGAACCTGGGCGTGCCGACGCTCTGCTACGTCGCGACGCTCGGCGCCGCCCTTTGCGCGCCCGCGGTTAAGCAGGCGCTGGCTGGCTCCTCCATTGAGCGGCGTCTCCTCGCCAGCTGCCTCTTCAACTTCCTGCTCTTCATCTACAGCAACTACAACGCGTGCGTGCGTGCGTGCGTACGTGCGTGCGTGCGTGCCTGCGTGCCTGCGTGCGTGCGTGCGTGCGTGCGTGCGTGCGTGCGTGCGCGCGTGCGTGCGTGCGTGGCGCTGAACAGCGCGTGCGGAAGCGTCGCGTTGCAGGACGTACGGCGACTACAGCGTCGACTGGGCGGTGATGTACGCGAACGCGCTCGTGCTGCACGTCAGCGCCTCGAACGGTCTCTCGCTGCTCGTCTTCTGCCCCACCGTCAGAGAGCAGTTCTTCGCGACCATTTGGCCGCGCAAGACGCGCACGACGACAGTCGCTGGAACAACGCAAGCCTCGCGCATGGCCCAGCAGCAGCCGAAACAGACGGAGGCACAGGCGAAGACCACGTGAACCTTCATATGATGGGCCCTCCATTTGTCGATAAGTGATCCATTGGCTCTCGACACCACAAGTACCAAACGTGGGATTCGATCGACAGAACCCAAGCTTCACCAGTCGGCTTTTCGGTCTAAAAATCTAACATTGGTCCTGTGCTACATAGGAGAACAATGCAGCAATATGTACAGTACGTCAGATTCATGCAATATCGCAGTAAAACGCGCTCAAACGTACAACCACAAAAGTCGACAGGAAAAAAATCGCCTGCAAATCAATTTCCCAATACCTCCAGAGCACTACTACAGCTCATTTACATTTCTGTTTCTTTCGCTCCCCGCAGTCATTCGTCTGCGATAGTCAACAGACTGACTGCACTTGCGGACATTTTCCGAAGCTGAAGAATTAGATCTGACCGATCGCGAGTGCGCAGTCTGACTCCAAAAGGGGAACAATTGAAGGCAAAGCTGAATACAATTGGGCCAATTTAGCTGCCATTGGTAAAACTGGGTGCGAGCTGAAAACGTTGCGTTCAACAACTCCCTTTGTGAGCCAACTGTGTGAATTGGGTGGGTGTGCGACAACTCGCCGACAGCCAACTCGCCACCGCCGACTCGCCGCTGGCGTCTCGCCGATGCCAACTCGCCGACGGACGACTCGCCGCCAGGACAACTCGCCGACACCAAATTTTATTTTTGTTAAGCCGTAAATTGAAACTGCATTCCGCAGCACCTCAATTTACGTATGCCTATTTACGTATTTACGATGCCTCTTAAGAAGTCGTGGGGCGCGCGTTCCTCAAATTCTGTCACCAGCTTGCGGATGCACTGGTCGGCGCGCCGGTACTAGCGCATCTCCTTGGTGGGCTTATGGCCGCCAACGAGCTTCTTCAGGCAGGCGGCGCCTTTGCGCTGGATCTTCTTGACAGCATCGATAAAGCGCCAAATGGTGGGGTTGTTCTCTCTCGCCGATCTGGGCTTGAATGCTGCGGTTGGCAGCCTCGGCGAAGTTGTTGATGCGGTGGAGGTTGTTGGGCACGCGCTCGTGCACGTTCCACCACTGGCAAGAGAAGCGCGTTGGGTACCAGCTGCTGCCCTGCCAGTTCAGCATGTCCATGTAGTGCTTCTCGAACCAGCCGACGGCGTTCGCCACAGCATCGAACCCTTGGCGGCTCTGGACGAGCAGCTGCACGTGCGCTCCCTGCCAAAGATGAGCAGGCGATTGTTGCCAGCAGCCGCTCCGCTGTCAGAAGAAAAGCCCCGCGTCCGTCGCGTCTTTCTGGGCGTCTGTCCGCCCATCGTACAGGAAGTCAACCCCCCTCCCCCCTCGCCCCCCTCACTGCTGCTTGAATGCGGGAGCCTATGCATTGGCACTGTCAGAGATGCAATCTGACAGGCGGCGGCGAGTTGTCCCGGCGGCGAGATGGCAGCGGCGAGTTGTCCCCGCCGGCGAGTTATCCGTCGGCGAGTTGGCGTCGGCGAGTTGGCGTCGGCGAGTTGTCCTATTCCGGAATTGGGTTGCTTGCTCAGCTTGGCTAGCCAAAAGAAGTATCGCAACGGGCATGGCTATGAATCCAGATAGTTTCCTAGAACTGAGCGTAAAAGGAGTGAGCGCTTTTCGGCAGAAGCACACTGAACGTCTGGTGAAACCAATTTCTCCAATTTGCAACAACTGTTCTGCCGCAGTCAAAATCTCCCAACATGCAGTGAGTTTGAATAGACCTTTATAGTGTAAGTCGTCATCCCCTTCTACAGTAATCATCCCTTCGCTTGTAGAATGCTGACTACCCGGCTGGTCGTGTCATTCCGAGCCATAAATGCCATTTATTTAGTGAGGCGAGAAATACAAGAAAGTGAATACCTGTGTATGAGGTTAGACAATCCAACGTACCGTACCGTAAATTTTCACTCGCACCCGTCGCACTGTTCTTTCAACCTCTCCTTACCAGGGGGCACTATTGGAGGATTTACGGCAAACAAAAACAGGCAAAATTTGCATACGGTACCTAATAATGTACTTGCAGAATCGTGTCTCTGCTCGCCCTCTGCAGTTTCGCCGTCGCGGCCGCGCAGGAGTACGGACAAAAGACGGCCCCGATCACGGGTGCAAAGGTTCTCTCAATCACGCTGCAACACTTGTACTCGTTAGAAGACTGACACAGCCGATACAAGTGGGAACAAAGCAAAAATCGCATTTTACAGAGAGACAGCATTTACATACGTACCGCATTTTACGTACCACAAATCCTCCAAATCCCGTGTCCCGTGGGCGCTGTTTGAAGGGGTCCGCTATTGTTTGAACCTCTCTGTACCCACGTTACACTAAGTTGGAGGGGGAAGGGGGTCGACTATTGTAGAGAAAGCTTTATTGGACAATTTTTAAGGTACCTCCCCTTCCCACTGGAGTGCAACAAACAAATACGGAACCCTTCCCGTCCCACAGGGGCGCTTACATAGAATGTACCTACCATATTGGAACACTGACCAACATATTGGTCTTGGGATGGAAAACGCTCTACATAGACGCGCATTCAGTGGGTTGGCGCCTTCGACGAGAAGGTCGCGTCGATGGTTTCGCTGAAGCAGCAACTCAACCGAAAGACCGAAGACTGCAAGGAGACCGGAAGCTGCGCCGACTACCAAGGGGAAGCGACGCTGGTCAACGAAGCGTACGGGAAGCTCTATGGAGAAGCCCTGAGACTGAAGAACTTTGTTAACTCCGACCTGCAGCAGCAGATGCACCTGCCCCAAGAGAGCGACCTCAAGGCGTACATCGACCAAGACCTGTGAAACCGATTGGGGCTCGCAGGCTCGCAGCCGTTATTTCTAGTCTTTTCGCGCACTTTGGAATACTATGGCCCACGCCTATTCGCCATGACCGCTTCTCGAATGCTGCTGTTTGTAAGCTCGAATATACCGCACGTTAAATTTACTAATTCATCAGCTGTGATCAAAAGCTTTGACCAACGCACAAATGCTACATTTGGGAACGATTTTATTCGACGCAATCCCAACACAACACACACACTGTGAGACATTGGGGAAAGGCGAAGCGCACTATCACCGTATCCCAACGGCGTTCTTCGCCCGCGAGAGAAGGTCAGACGCCCACCTCAAACCGGATTTCGGACCGAAGCCCCCGTAATTGCCCCTACCAGTTTCCCCCTAGACGTTTCCCCCCTGCCGTTTGCCCCCCGGTAATTTCCCCCTGCCAAAAAAATTTATATAGGCAGGTGCTGCTGCTAAACGACAACGAAAATTTCGCATTGAGCAAAAGCGACCTGTCTCTGCCCAGCAGAATGCGATGCGTATTCACAAAACAGTGACCACCGCGCGGAAGTTGCAGAGACAGCACGAAGCACCTCTGCCCTCCTCCTCAGGCAAGGGAATCCATCCGAAGACGTCTCCCCCGGGCACCTTTTCACAGGCCGAAGCGGAGGGGAGGACGTGCTCAGCCCGAGAGCCGAGGTGCTGGAACCCCAAACCAGCTGCACCAACCCCGAATGCGCAGGGATGGGAGTTAACTTTTCCGCACGGTAGCGCATCGTTGCTTTTAAAACACTACTATATATACCCAGAAAGCGGATTGCAACAATTATTCAGCAGGTTTGAACTTGGTGAGCATAGCGCCGAGTCCCGTCGGAAATCGATAGAGTGAAATCTGACGGAATATTGATCGTCAGCTTCCCGAGCTCTTCGTCGAAAACCTGCGTTACGAATGCTGCGAACCGGTTTTGCAACTGTTTCACAGTAAAGATGTCCACCAGCGGCCGGGCCGGTGAGAACGCCGGCCGGCCGGTACAGGCCACAGGCTGGCCGCTTCGTGATCTCACCAGAAAATATTTTGAACAGGCCGGCAACTGGCCGGCCAGACGCGTCGAGTGCGGAGGGGAGTGTTGCTTTGCATGCGTGACGCACTGACGCACCACGTTGTGTCTGCCTGACTGAGCTGCTGCTATACACGCTGAATGCGCCTGCCTCCCTCCCTCCCCCCTCCCACATCGCTTCCACAAACGCCGCCATGTTGCGTCACTCACTCACTAGTGAAATGCGTTTAAAGGAATACGCAGCGCAGATAAACAATGTGTATACCAATGCGCCGAGCATAAAAATGCAATATATACGCAGCAAAATGCAAGTACCTAAATACCGGCATGTAATGCACCGCACAGCATAGCGCCTACCTACGGTAGGTATAGGATGTTTTTTTAAATTATCACATTTCTTTCTTGAATAACTTTTGTTTCCTTTGCCGGATTGTAATCAAATTTGGAACACATATACCCAAGACTTTAGGATTTTGTCTGAAAAAAGAATCGTCGAATTCGGTTGAGAATTCCGAGAGTTATGGCGCTCCAAATCAGATGTCTCTTTTTGAGAACAAAAACACCATTGCTGGGCTGGTGTTGGTGCTGTGTTGGGCTGATGTTTGAAAATCATGCTCGCAGTGCCCCCCGCTTTGTCGCCTCATAAAAGAGACGTTGCGCCCAGGCATCACCACGTGGAGGCGCAGAGTAAGACTTGAACCCTGTTGAGGTGGCCCAGAAGAGGGCCGTTGGGTGGGTAATGGAGTGGGGGGAGGGCGGATGGAGAGGGGAGGTTTCAGTCGAGCAGCACTAGAGAATTCTGTACGCCGATCATATTAGACGAGCCCGCGCAAAGCAAAAGCAAAGTTTTGCGTTTGAAATTTTGCATACAGTACTGATCAGTTACGATACGACCGATTTCGTTCGTAAGATCTGCCAAAAAACGAGACATTTGATTCGGAGCGCCATAACTCTCGGAATCCTACACCGAATTCGACGATTTTTTTTTCAGACAAAATCCTAAAGTCTTGAGTATAAGTGTACCAAATTTCAAAACAATCCGACAAAGGAAACAAAAGTTATTCAAAAAAGAAATGTAATAATTTTAAAAAAACACCCTTTATATGCGAGTGAAATGCGCACACGCACGTGCTCGACCGCACGCACACACAGATGCACGCACACACGACCGCACGCACGCATACAAAGATAAATCATTGGGAACGAATGGCGCTGGGATGATAGGCGGTTCGGTTACGCTCGACTGGTTGCAGCAGCGCCAATACATGAATACTCTCTGAATACATGGCTCTCTCGCCGAAAGAAAGCGGCAACTTCCGAAGCCTGCGATAGAAAACGCGTTCGCCCACCTCAACGCTTAGTTCTGCTAGAGAATCTGTTGTTCTGTCTCAGAGCGCTGTGAAAAATGCATCGCTGTAGGCGGCGGAAACTTTGAAAACCGGTGGTTAGGCGTATGAGAAAATATAAGGTTATTCGCTGGGCAGATTTTAATGAAACTTTGTACATAGGTATCTAAGTAAAGGTTTGCAGCACCACGTGTTAAAATTTTGGGAAAATCGACGGCTGGACCAAGGAATGGCGAGCGATTAAAGTTGGACACGGATCGGCGGGCCACCCTGTACATGAATACTCATACGCATTGAAGCACTCATGTTTGACCAAAAGACCAGCAGTGAAAAGTGCAAAAAAAAGTATAGAAATGCCTCATTCGTACAGTGCGTGGTCAACGGTCAAGCCCGGAGGGGGTGGGTTGTATCCAGGGGGGGGGGGTGCCACTCCGCGCTTTTATAATGGGCGCGCGCAAAAAGTTTTTGCGCACTCGCCGCCGCTCGCCAACGCGCTGGCGGATTTGCTTCAAAATTGGTGGCTAAGTAGGAAATTTCACGGGCTACAAGATGGCGTTAACAGTTTCTAGCCGCTTTCGGAATTTTCGCGAGAACAGTCGCATGCTTCCGTCGCGGTGCAAAAAACGCGCTTTACAGTAAATTTATGGCCAGCGTAAAAGTTTTTATTAAAGGCCAAATTTAAAAATCTAAAAGACTAGGATTACGGGTATTGCCCTGAAGTTAATTTCATCCCATTATAGCTCCGCTCCATCTCTCACCCCCATGGCGGGCCAGGCCCAAAACTGAAAATCCACTTTTCGCGCCGTTTGGTACCAAAACTTTGGACGTCCATTTCTAAACAAAAAATTGTTCAAATTAAGTGAAATATGGGTTACCTATAACCGCCTCGACGTCCTCTTTCGAATGCCGCATCGTGCGCGCCGCTGCGACCTACGGTTCGGCCGCACGGCGCCGATAAGCGATCGCCGGTGTCAAAATTGGTCAAAAATACAAATCTTCTGAGTTCAGGTTCTCAGCGCTGGGGAGGAGATTCGAAAATCCGGCTCGCACAAACTTTTGTACCTACCTGGGCTACGGACTGCCGAAGTTTCATCCTTGGGCGACAAGCATGCCGACCTGTCCATTTCGAAACGTGGGTTTTTGCCCATTTTACATTGTAATTGCAATCTTTTAAGTCTATTTTCTCACGCGTTTCTTAATTATATCCAAAACGTTTGTGCAATTTAGATTCGCCTCTTCATGCTGAACAACCGGACGTGCGATTCGACCAGGTTTGAAAACTTTTTATTCTTCATAGCTGTTCCAACTTCCAGAATTGGGGTGCTCAAAACCCAAAAAAAATAAGCCAAAGTTTTGGTACCAAACGGCGCGAAAAGTGGATTTTCAGTTTTGGGCCTGGCCCGCCATGGGGGTGAGAGATGGAGCGGAGCTAGAATGGGATGAAATTAACTTCAGGGCAATACCCGTAATCCTAGTCTTTTATATTTTTAAATTTGGCGTTTAATAAAAACTTTTACGCTGGCCATAAATTTACTGTAAAGCGCGTTTTTTGCACCGCGACGGAAGAATGCGACTGTTCTCGCGAAAATTCCGAAAGCGGCTAGAAACTGTTAACGCCATCTTGTAGCCCGTGAAATTTCCTACTTAGCCACCAATTTTGAAGCAAATCCGCCAGCGCGTTGGCGAGCGGCGGCGAGTGCGCAAAAACTTTTCGCGCAAAACGGCGGAGTGGCACCCCCCCCCCCCCCTGGTTGTATCATACGGATAGTCACACCACCGTTCGCTTAATCGCCAGCAGTGCCTCATCAATAGCAAGTTACAGTATCCTCATTCCCAGCGTCTCGTTTTATTAACGCCACGTCCGTCTACAGACCGAACACGACAAAGGATAACAACGCACTCACAACAATGAGCAAACAAACAAAAAAAAGAAGAAACCAGTCATAAACACATGTATGTACGTCTGATACCTAAAGGCTGATTCACAATTAACGGTCTTCCCATCGGTCTCGGTCTCGGTCTCGGTCTCGGTCTTCGCATCGGTCTCGGTCTCGGTCTCGGACTTTTTGACCCATGCCAAATTGACGACGCGTTGCCTCCGGTCTTTCAATGATCTTCGGTTAAATGCGCGCCTTTCAGCGTATTAAAGAGCGTACTGTGGCCCTTGTTTGCGACCTGTTTCATTTTTTATGTAACTTTTGTAGGAAACAAAAAAAGCACACGCAGTAGACGACGGGAACGCACTACCACCAGACAAACAGACAGACATTGTGCGGCAGACGCAGACCGCCGCCAGCGCTTCTGGCCGCCGCCAGGGGCGCGGACGCCGCTACAGGAGCTGTCGTCAGCGCCGCCGTCGACACCGTTGCCGCTGCTGCCGACGCTTTCGCTGACGCTGCCGCTTTTGCCGACGCTTACAGAAAATGTAGGACAATGCCGTCGTGCCCGTCCACCTTGACGTATGCAATGGCGGCGCAGATTTTCCCGCCGCCGTGTCTTTAGAGACGTGCAGCCATGCCGCCGCCCATTTTTTTTGATTTTTGGTATAAGAGCAGTCGTCAATTATCCAAGGAGACGGCGCCGCCTCCACCTGTTGAATACGACGCATCGTAAACTCTTCCTTGTTTTCAATTTCGGCTAATTTCCTAGTCGCTTTACCCTTATGCGAATACCGACAAATTCTTTGAGAGTGACGGCTATAGTAAAGCGTGACTACGGTAGCGCGCGCGTTCAACACGAGTTCAATGAAGACCGATGAAGACCGGAGCAAATGTTCAAAGTTCCCAACATCGTCGGTCTCGGTCTCGGTCTCGGTCTTCGCATCGGTCTTCGCTGTTTGGCATGGTAAGACCGCCCCCGACACCGAGACCGAGACCGAGACCGATGGGAAGACCGTTAATTGTGAATCAGCCTTAAGCGACGCTTGTATGTAGTCGCAGTGAGCCTAAGTAGTGCCCCATTTACGCGAATAAATCACCCAGAAAACACGTGGTCTTGTCGTCTGCTAGCGGCTGGCGCTATGCAGCAAGCATTAGAGATACACACCGCGCAAACGGAGACGATTTTGACTATTCTTCGGCGGCTCTCATTTGAAGAGGAAACTAAAACAATGGCACGTGGAGAAAATCAGAACTGCGATGCACCGCACCACAGCACTGCGATGTCGCAGCCACCATACCGGTAGTAGGCAGACCCAGTTAGGGGTGGGTGAAATGGGCCTTACGGAATCGGGGGGGGGGCAAAATGGAAAGGAGTAGATGTCCAGAAAAAGTGGGCCAAACAAGCGTAGAAATGGGTAAGCATTCGTCAAAATAGACGCATTATGACCAACACAATACTGTCGTAAGCCTAAGGGACACTGAAAGGGTGTCTCTCTTACCATTTTGGGCAGGTTAACATTAAAAAATTCTAGATTGATCCCGTCTTTGCCCCCCCCCCGGGTTACACCTACCCACGCACGCACTTAACATAAGCACGCACGCACCTGTAGGGATATCCTTGATACTTGGCTCGGAATATGCTGAGCAGGATGCTGAACACCACCACCACGACGCCCAGTCCCACGAATGCCATTACTGTAAGCGCCAAATTTGCACAATTACCGCACACCGCGGAATAAATGCAATCAGAGAAACGATACTTCTGCGCTTGCTCGGTTCGTCTTTGCCGTCGACCGCCTCGATCATAATGATGAAACCCACGGTGATTGCCACGTCTGAATTTGCATGGAACGCATGGTACGTTAGCTTTATAGAGTTACCCCCCCCCCCTCTGATCGGTGGGTCGCACGTACGCGTGAAAATTTCTTAAATCTATGTAGATATCTGCTCCCCTAAACCATTATTATGGAGTCTTGACCTATCTAACCTTTGGGGTAGGAACCATCCCCTCCCTCGAAGTTTGCTCCCCACCCTCTCTCAACCATAGCTGTAACTGTAGGTTGGGGGGGGGGGGGGGGGGGGCCTGCCCACCTCCACGCCAACAGTTACCCCTCCTCAGCCACCCCCCCCCCAAGAATTTTTCGAAAGTTTTCTAACTTGTCTACAACTGTAAAAAGTAGTGTAATTTTCGTCTTTTTCAGTGTCTTTTTTACCCTAAAACAGCTAAATAACGGTATTTATAGCCTATTTTAACCTATTTTTGACCAAAAAGTGCCTATTTAGACACTATTTAGCTACACTTTTTTACACTCTGACACCCCCCTCCCACTTCAAATCTGCTTACCCCGCTCCCCTCCAGAATGTTCTCCGACCCTACCCCCCCCCACTTCAAAAATCCGGTTACATGTCTGCAGTCTCAAAACGGACTGTCCTCCGGGTTACAAAAATGCTTTTTAAAAGCAACATGGAAAGCAAAGGAAGGAGGTTTAGTGCCCCGGTCCCCCCGCCCGCCCCCCCCCCCCCAAGCGCAGTTACACTGATGCGGGGCAAATATTGAAAGCACCACTCAGGGAACAACACTGCAGGCGGTGGCTGCCAAAGCCGCTCAAAACACTCACAAAGCGCCGCGACGATGTACGTCTCCAGCACGAACTGCATTTGGCTGCTTCCGGCGACGAACGACTAAATAATTAATTCAGTAGCAATTAAATTCTTTAGCCAATTCACGAAACCGTGGTTCCCAACCGTCTCGCCAGTGTGCGGGTTCGAGTGGACGAAGGGCGGGCCTCGGATGTGGTTCCACATCTGGCCGCTCATGAAGACAAAGACGATGCCCTGAATGAAGAGGCAAACATCGAATGAATAAATGTAATGTGCCAACGTAATGTGGGCGCGCACGCACGCACGCACGCACGCACGCACGCACACGCTCGCCGCACAACTCTCCACTCCATATTCAAACGTGGTAGCGCGAACTATGCCAGAGTAGGTACCGTAAATCCTCCAAAAGTTCCCGCCCCAGGGCGCTAGACCCTTCTTCAATCTTTCCTTGCACAGGTGGAGGGGGACCATTGGAGGGGGTCATTTGCTTGAGAGGGGGGTGCACTAATTACAGGATTCACAGTAGACACGTAAGTATGCAGCTACTGCACAGTCCTCTGTATCGCATGGGCACGCACCAGACAGATGACGCCCCAGGTGGTGGTGTTGTAGAGGAAGTCCAGATTGTTCCTACGCATGTAGAGCAGGCCGCCAATCAGCATTGCCAACAGGCCCAACACCACGGGCGCCGCGTAGTCCGGCGGTCGCAGCACGCGGATCTGCAATCTCAGCGAGAGAGACTCCATTCGAGAGAATTATCAACGAGAAAGACCAGCTTGTTGTTGTTGTTGGATTTGGGGTGACGCTAGGAGGCCTGTCAATGGCCCATGTAGCCTACCCATTTCCATGACGCCTTCCCGTCTACCTACAGCCGTATAATTAGCGGAAGACTTTCGGAAGAACGCCATCTGTAATCTAGGGCAGCGATGGCACGAGAAAATCCATGGAAAGGGAAGTCCTCGATCTAGTGGCGCCATCAAGAATCGAACCCAGGACCTTGCGCGCAAGAGGCCGGTTTTTGCCACTAGGCCATGCTGCTGCCCAAGACCAGCTTAACAATTAACGCATCTACCACCGCTGCCTTTATATGGACAGCGTGAAACGTTTAGCGCATAGCAGCCGACCTCTCAGCCGAACAGTTTCGCGGAGTCTGCACCTCCCCTCCCGCGATCCCTTCCATTCACAGATGCTGTGCAACCATACCTGTAACTGGGTCTGGAAGAGTGGGTGGAGGGGTAAACGGCCGAATTCTGGGGGGGGGTGGTGTCTGGAGCAAAAAGTGGGGGGTTGAAAATGTGGTGGTTGTAAAAAAAGTGGTTGAAAATAGTGGGGGGAGGGTAAATCCCCCCCCCCCCAACCCCACCCCCAGTTACAGGTACGTGTGCAACTAATCCCAAGCGCGGGCAGTCAGCTAGAGCAACCTAGCACGTCCCCCTTCCACTCAACAGACACGTTTATCATCTCGTTTTCTATCCATGTCCCATGCATGTAACCGGGTGTTTGAAGGGGGGGGGGGGTCTGAGACCATTCTAAGGGGGGGGGGGTAAGCAGATTTGATTGGTGTCAGAAGGAAAAATGGACCTAAGTAGTGTCTGAATAGGCACTTTTGGGGCAAAAATGGATTTAAAATCGGCTAAAAATAGCGTTATTTAGCTGTTTTAGGGTAAAAAACACTGGAACACGAAAATACACCACTTTTATAGGTTATACACTTTTTATAACTGTAGACAGGTTGGAAAAGTTGAAAAAAATTCTGGGGCAGGGCTGGGTAGGGGGTAGACTTCCAACTGAGATAGCAACCCCAGTTACACGTATGCGCTATCCGCACCCAAAGAAAGAGCCAAAGGTACACCCTGCGTACCTGTACGCCGGTGCGTTCTGCGACGAACTTGGCGACGGCGTCTGCGCTGAATCCGACGCGCTGAAAGTCCATCTGATCGGCCTTCTTGCGGTTGCCCTTCGCCGGGAAGTGGAACACCACGGGCGCCGTCTGCATACTCAGCTGCAAGCAACGCCAACCGCCTTCCTTACGCCACCGTGGAAAAAAATTGAAAGAAAAGAGAAGAAACAGTCCAAGTTGACGACAGAAGGCCCTCTGAGTATTAGTAGGGCATCTACCGTAAATCCTCCAATACACCCCCCCCCCTCCAATAGTGCCCCCGGGTATGGCAAGGTTGAAATAATAGAGCCCCCCTGCCTCCAATAGTGCCCCCAGGGGGTAAAGGGTATGTTGTGCCATGTGCCTTTATGGGCAAAAATATAGTGGTAGGTACATTTATATCGTGTATACACACTACTACTAACCACTAATGGTACGTTTCAGCAACTATTAACGGTAAATCAACCATTAACTGCGGCAAAAGTGATCAAAATCACCGAAAAATCGGCAATTTTGAGAGCAAAACTAGCATAACCATTCCAAATTTTTAGGTTGAAATAATAGAAGCCCCCTCCAATAGTGCCCCCCGGGTAAGGAGAGGATGAAAAAAGTGCCCCGGGGGCACTATTGGAGGACTTACGGTAACTACAAGAGTATCCACCCCACCCTCAAATCTGCTAGCCAAACTTGAGCGAAAATCCGTCAAAAAGGTTTTGCAGCTTTCGAAGACTGAGAGGGAATACTGGTGTGCAACGCGTATCGACGACTCAACCAACAGCACACCACATTCTGAGGAAGGGTTGCTGGAAGGGGGGGGGGTCCAGCCAGATTGCGAATGAAGAGACTTTTGGCAGCAAAATTTCGGATAATTGGGCACTGTAAATTGATATGTCATTGACAACACCTGTCCGATTAATCACGACACAACGCGCACAAACATTTAAAATATGCAAATTCAGTCAATAACTCTACTACCGTACCATCTGGAAGACGTCTTGTCCCTCATCGTAGTCGACGAGCATGAAATAGAGACTCTTGAGGTGCATCGAGCTGTAGCGCATCGAATTCGCTACGATTTCGAATTCCTCATAAGCCGTTCTGAAAAGTCATGAAATTTCAAATTTCAATTTCAAAAAGGAAATTTTCTACAATAAACATTGACAAACCCTATGCACAAAAACATGCTGTAAGCGCAAAGATAAAGGGGAAATGTATCTACATAAAGAGAAGAAGAAAAGTAGAGGCCATATCATATAGGTCAATAATAATGACCCGTTGAAACATTTGCCAGAAAAAGGTACACTCATGTGCTTAAAATATTTGACATTGGTTTGTTATTGATGTTATAGTCCAACTCCATAATTGTGCAACTGCAATCCTGAGCATACAGCCATGAGCCGCTTCACTTGTGACGCACAGCACAAGACTTTGCGACTTCTGGCGTCACTTATTCTGAATATATAAAGAACTTTGAAGGACTGTCAGCCCAAAATGTGGGCCACAGCCGAAATGGGCGACTTTTTGGCGTCACCGTTAATAAAAATAAACAAAACTCACTAAATAAATTACGCCAATTGTTAATAATTCTGTTCTAAATGTTGTGTTTTAAATGTCAAAGCTGTGACAAGGATGCGTACGCAGCATTACCTCACGAAAAGCAGAAGGTCATATTACGACAGGCCAGACGTTTGCCAGACGAAACCATGCAACAGGCATTTCGAGCGAAAGCAAGTACCTTGTCTATTACTTCTCTTTTAGTCATAGGTAGGCTCAGGGGGGGGGGGGGTTTTGGGGGTTACCCCCACTGGTTATAGCCGTCCCGCCTTTTGCAGCAGGAGCACCCCCACCCCCCCCCCCCCCTGGACATCGCCATCCTGAATGAGTTGCGTGAAACCCTCTCTCATTAATTGAAAAAATTGGTAAGTAGGCGTGTTTTTGTGTCCTTTCACAGTGTAGTGTGACCCAGAAACGCTTAAAAAGTGATGTTTGGGCGATGTTTTGACACATTTTGGACCGAAAAGCACCGATTTGCGCGACCAATTTACGCAAAATCTTCATAGGTGTAACTGGGTAGGGTGTAGGTAGGGTTCACCCCCCCCCCCCCCTCAGCTTTGGTCAATCCTGCACGAAAAGTAGGACCACCCTCCCCCCCAGCTTTAGTCAATCCTGCACTGACTGCAGGTTACCCCTATGGCTGAATTGTGTTTCTCATACTCCCCAAGGTGTTTTTCAGGCCTGTGAGCAGCATTTATTGCCCAAATGTCAAAAATTTCGCCTGCGGCGCTGTATTTTACGCGCCTAAAGACCATTTTGGAGTCTTTTGGGCGCGTTTTCGGCCAAAAAACACCAAATTTTTGCCTGCGGCGCTGTTTTTTTGCTCCAACTGAACACTTTTAGAGTCACTAAAGCGCGTTTTTGGCCAAAAGTTCAAAAATTTTTGCCTGCGGCGCCCTGTTTTCAGCATTCACGAAGCATTTTCTAGGTCATTATTGAGGCTGGAAAAAGAGAAATTGTATCAAATTTGGCCGTGCAGGTCACCCCCAGCGACTTTTGAAAAATCCCAGATCCCCCCCCCCCCCCCCAGCTTCGATGGCCAGGTACACCTCTGAAAATCTTCCACTTCGACCACCCCCTCCAAAATTTCCGATCCCGGACGTTTTTCCCGGGACCCAGGTGGCTCTAGACCCCCTCGAAACCCCACACACCCCCTACCCTGGCTTTTGAACCAATGTGTACACCTATGCTTTTTGTAACTGTAAATCAGTGACAGTTACGACCCGCATGGGCTCAAGGGACCCGCAAAAAAGAATAGGGACCCGCGAATTACAGTTGCGCCGGGTTGGGGAGGGGGGTGGGTGTTGGAAAAATAGTGGGGTGGTGGGTGGTACCTCCAACCCTCCCCCCCCCCCGCCAAAAGAACCAAGCAAGGCCTGTAAAATCAATGCGATTGGCGGACCTGCAGATCTGACAGCCCCTGTGTCCGCCCAGGGCGGTGAGCATGACGACGGCGCTGTAGTTGCGCGGCTGCTGTCGAACGTACGTCTTGAACTTCTCGCCGTTGAGCCGCATTATCGGCTTGCGGTACAGCGAGTCTTGCAGATTCGAAATCTTCTCATCCAACGTCTGAAAAGAATTAAAATAATTGAAGAGGCTAGAAGATGGTCAAGGAGAATTGCGGACCAAAGCGGAGAGAGCGCCCTGGACGAATAAAAAGGCAAAAATGTAGCGAATTAAAGCCATTTTGATCCGAAATTGATTTTGGAATTTAGGCTATTTCCAAAATATGCAACCGATACAAGCACAACCGATACAAGGGATCACTGTAGCTTAGGCTTTAGCTTAGGCTTAGGCTTAGGCTTTTGCTTAGGCTTAGGCTTAGGCTTAGGAGGCGGGAACAATAATCCCTTGTATCGGTTGTGCTTGTATCGGTTGCATATTTTGGGAATTGCCGGAATTTACACGTGGAAAGCCCGAAAGCGGCTAGCAAAAAAGTCTAACTTGGCAAGCAAAGAAAACGATGCAGCAGCGTTCGTTCGTGAAGTTGTTGCGCGCATGTGCGTGCGTGTATCATCGGTATGAATTGTGATTCTGAATGCGGTGGGGGGTCCGTAACTGCTTAAAGCAGTCTGCTTTGCCTGCGTGTGGGACGCCTGATGGTTGGTCTCTGCACAACACTCTGTCGTCGACGGAGAGGACTGCAGAAATGGTGGTTTATTGGGCTCCCCGCTGAGCACACCCACCGTGCCCACGCATCTTGATTGGTAGAGATCACATCGCGCAATCACGCAGAGAAGGGGAGGAAGGAACAATCTTTATTCTCGTCCCCCCCCCCCCTCGCCGCCGGAACAGAAGGCAGTGCCGCTTGTTGTACTTGTTAGGTCTGGAAAAGGCAGAATAAGAGCCGCTGACGTCAGGCCTCTCAATCGCTCAACTCCCAGAAAAGGACAAGCGATGGAGCGTAAGCGTCTTCGCTTTGACTGCCGCTTGAAGTATATGCGCGGCACACCAATAGGTATGTACTGTTCGATTCAAACAAACCCTTGCATCACAATTCGACCATTACCAGTTCATTCGGCACATTCTCAAACGCAATCTAACCTGGCAGCCCTTGCCGAAAGCGTACTGAGCGCAACGCAGCGTTCAAGTCACCGTCATCTGTAAATGTTGCCTCTCCAAACATCATTTTGTCATTTCAGTCGTGCTCTCTCCCACGTGGGCCTGGGTGTCGGCGGGGTCGGCGGCCTTCCTGCTGTCGTGTCTCGTGCTCCTGCTGTGCGGCTGCCTGCTCTGCGGCTGTCATCGCCTTCTCGGCCTCTTCAAGGGCGCCGAGCCTTTCGACATCGAAAGCCTCATCCCCAGCGCGCCGCGCCCGCCCCCTCCCTACTAGCCAACTCTCCTCGCCTCTGAAGAATCCTCGCCTATGAAGAATCCCTGAAAAATGTAGTTAGCCGACACGTAAGAGGTGAAACTCGGAAATTGTGCGCCGTTGTTTTTCTGTTCCGTCGTGCGCGTGGCGTGTATTTATCGCGAGGCGAGGATACTGAAAGTGCACAGACGAATGCGCTGCACCCGGAAACTCGGTGAATTATGCGTAGTCAGTTCAAGTGAGCCAGGGTTTCCCTATCAATACACCGACACTACTCCTACGCCTCACATTATGTACAATTTGAACAGCAACGCCGTACCAGAAGCGTAAGTGGTGAAACGTTGCTCGGTGTTCCGTAACCCAAACGTCAGCACTCGTAGTGTAGTGGTTATCACGCGTGTCTCACACACACGAGGTCGCCAGTTCAATTCTGGCCGAGTGCAGCAGCTTTTGTTGCAAACGACGGCGCCGTATTATTTTTTTTCATAAACGCTTGACGAATCTATTTCCAACACCGGATTGCTATAAAACTCAGCAACATGACGAGAAGAGCAAGGGGGATTCTGGAACGAATCCTTTCGATTCGACTATAGTTTTCAGCATAAAATTGCTAAAATTGCTTGTAGGTGGCCGAAAAACAGCAAAATTTTCGCCTGCGGCGCCGTTTATATTCGTTAATCGTCAAAAATGTACCGATTAGGTGTCCAAACCACTCCCAAAATGGCCCAACATCCAAAAAGCTCAACACGGGTCCTCTCTTCTGCAAAATCCCCCCCTCCAAATTTTTTTCTGGATCCGCCAGTGACTACAACTAGGCAGGGTTGCATAAAAAAAAAAAATTTCAAGTTTTTTTTTTTTAAATTAAAAAAAAAATTTTTTTTTTAAAAAAAAAATTTTTTTTTAAATTGACTTAGGAGCCATCATTGGCGCCAAATACCTGTACTATAAGATACTTTTAGCCTATTAGAGTGTCAAACACAAGTACTAGTGCTTCCCTAAAGCCTTTAGAAGCGTATTTAGCATCGTTTTAGTCAAATGGTGACAAAGCCGCTGCCTCTAAATGGTCGTGTACGGTATCGCACTATGTTGGGAACCAGTTGGGAACCCCAAAAAGAGCTTGGTTTTGGTGCTAATAACCAAGTTTATGCATGAATAACTACTAATTGTACCATCTAAACACCATTTAAACGCCTTTTTGCCACTCAAAAGCAAAATTTTACCCAAAAACAGAGAAATTTTTTTTTTTTAATTTAAAAAAAAAATCCAACTTTTTTTTTTTTAAAAAAAAAAAATTTTTTTTTTAAAAAAAAAAAACTTTTTTTTTTAAATTGTGCAACCCTGCAACTAGGTAACAGATTGGTGCTCCGATCATTTTGAGGAGCTTTTCTTTATTTGCTTGAGCAGTAGAAGACACAAATGGCGAATAAACGCCCAACATATCTCTTCGCTAGCTACTAACACTGCACACAATGCAATCCGTGACTAACACAGTGCGGTGATGCGACATCTCGCCCAACGACAATTCGCCCATGCGACATTTCGCCCAACGACATTTCGCCCAATACAGCGTACTTTTAAAGCCCGCGCCACAATGCTCTGTCATCTGGCTTGTATCATCTGTATTCTGGCTTCTGGCTTCTGCACAAATATCGCTACGCCACAATGAGCTCTCTGACTCGTTCATACTTGTAGTTGCGCGCAGTCCTACAGCGAATTAGGTACGCGTAGGACCGCAGTGCAGAACACGATAAATCTGTAATGCATGCCCTGCAGGGACGCCTAAACCATTCCGCGCACAAGAAGACGCGCGTGTTTGAACGCCTGCCTTCTGGCTCTGGACAAATTCAAAAATCTAGAACCGAGGCAGAAACCAGAAGACAGAGCATTGTGGCGCGGCCTTTAGCAAGCTCACGTTTACTTTGCTTGTGGACGTGTATGCCTTACACGTAGGGCACTCGGCTATTGGTCAGTTGTGACTTGTCCTTGCCTAGCGCTTTGAGCGTGCGTGCGGCTAAGCAACGCAAGCCTATTTTGAGTATATCAATTTCTGAACATGTACTGCGACATATCAAGCTGTTCAGTTTGCTGCTGTATGTGATTGATTTTTCCGACATGCCTTGTAAGTTTCTTTGCACTGCCACCACGCCACAGCCGCGACACCACACGCTGCATTCGCGCCAACATTGCTGACAGCGTTTTGGAGGCGGCGGTCAAGGAGAGCTGCTAAGCAACGGCGCGCTGAGCCACATGATTCCACGCCATGAAGCCGACGCGATCAAGCACCTGAGACCCACAGGCAAAAAAAACACTATCGTGATCGCGATCTCTCAGCGCTTTCGCGAAACTCTGACGGCCACGACTTCCTCATGGTCGACTCGGGGGTCAACGACGAGCAACGAATTCGCATCTTATTGACGGAATTGTATGAACTTGCATTGAAGTAGTTACTACATGTATTGGGCGAAATGTCATTGGGCGAGATGTCGCATGGGCGAATTGTCATTGGGCGAGTTGTCGCATGGGCGAAATGTCGTTGGGCGAGATGTCGTGGGCGAAATGTCGTTGGGCGAAATGTCGTTGGGCGAGATGTCACCCAATCCACAGTGCGTGTGTGGCTCAATCCGTGAGTGAAGCATCATCACTTTTTGCAGCTACTGACTCTTTCGCTCGTCTGTCCTCGTCGTCGATGTGCTCAAAGAGCTCTCGTATGGTCGTGAAGTCGGACCTGCCGCCCCGACCCTGGATCGGTGGTAGGAGACTGCCCTTGAACTGGCGCTCGAGCCGCTCGCGAAAGTCCACTAGCTGAACGGCCGGGGAAAGGAAGGAAGGAGTCAATAAATAAAAGACAGAACCAACCCAGGGTGTTCGGCGCCGCGAAATATATAAAGGGTTGTTGTATTAGGGGCAACGCTAAGAGGCCGTCAATGGCCCGTATAGCATACCCAGTTCCATGACGCCTTCCCGTCTAGAGCCGCATTCTGGGCCAAAGACATTCGGAAGAGCGCCATCTGAAACCTAGAGCAACGACGGCACGAGAAAATCCATTGCGAGGGAAGTCCTCGATCTAGTGGGTTCATCAACAATTGAACCCAGAACCGTGAGCACAAGAGGCCGATTCTCTACCACTAGGCGATATGCTGCCTCATACAGGCAATGCCAAAATACGGTAAAGGATTTTTCACGTATTCTCAGATGCTACAGGCACAGTGCACTTATGCAAGGGAGGGCGCGGGACGGGCCACGCTTAACTTGGGAGTGGGGGGGGGGCAACGGCAACACACATAAAACTGGACCCCCCTGCAGACCCCAACACCACCCTCCCCGCCACCTCCACGCAGAGCTTTCCGAAGTTTTTTTTATCAGCGGCTCCAAATTGACGAAATCGTTCTCCACCTTGCGCCCCACACTTTGGGTCCAGCAAGTCCCCCTCCCCCACCCAAACGAACCCACAACTATGCTGACGGGGTTACAAGTATGCCTATCCCCACTGAAAGTGACAGCCCAAGTTACAAGCACGTCATTGAGTAGAAGTAACACAACACATTGCACAGACACCCGGATTCACTGGGCGCTAATGGGTGTTCTCAATCGCTCTCTGGGTGTGGTGGGTGGTGTGGGTGGAGGGTGACGCACGGAGGTCGCTCCCGAGAGCTTGTAGACGGAGAAGCAGACGAGGCCGACGCCCGCGCACGCGTAGACCGTCGCCAAGGCGAACGCCCGCCCAGCGTAGCCCGCCCCGCTCTCCAGCGCCTACGAGCGCCACTAGCACCCAAGTACCGAAACAGTGAACACTTACGCTCACACCAGTGGAAGCGTACCTGCAGCCACGCATGCAACTGGGCCAATCGGACTGGGTAGAGAGGAGAGATATCGATATAATTCAAGATCTTGTCGTCGAAGCTCCAACTCCTGACCCCCCCCCCCCCCTCAAATGGTATCCAACCAGCTGCGAGTGCGAAATGACAGATGTGAGTGGCCTTTGCCTTACATCCTTTTCCCTGTATTTTTTTACGATTAAACGACAAAACAACGTTTTTTAGACCATGGATGGGCAAGCTAAAAATTTCTGCCTGGGCAGAATCAGTGGCAAAGCGAAATCCCCTATTCAGGCAACCTGTCATATTTTTTTTAATTCACTACATGATGGTGAGGTATATTGACATTGGTTTGTTCCAAACAAATACTCTCTACCCACTTTGCGAAATTCCAAGACAGAGCTGCACACCGCATTCTGCGATTTCGCTATGACAAATCGAAATGACATTATATAGGAGCCAGGCTTTTGCAAAACCCAAAAAAATGACCAACTGACTGGCCTGCACTTCGCAAAATCGTCATCGCAGTGCTGTTCATTGCAAAGTCTCATCTCTAATTTCTTATCTGCCACACACATCACTAAGCGCGGCGAAATCGTTTCGCACAGCGCTGCGCACTGCGAAATCCTCCCCAAAAACCATAGGTGGGCTCACGTGGGGTTCACCCTTCCCCTGGCAGCTGGCTATAGCCGTCCCGCTTTTTTTGCGGGAGAGAGGCCCCCTGGCCATCTCCAATACCAAAAAATTGGCTAAAGATGCGTGTTTCTGGTTCCGTTTCAGCGTAGTGGACCCAAAAACGTTTAAAAAGTGCTATTTAGGCATTGTTTTGACACATTTTCGACCAAAAAGCACCGATTTATACGCCGCTATTTTGGTGCGAAAGCTTCCACTTCGACCACCCTTCCTCCAAAAATTTTCGATCCCGGGGGGATGGCGGGAAACCCCTCCCGCTCGAAGAAACCCCTCAGCCACCCCCCCCCCCCTGACTTTTGACCCAATCTACACCTATGCCAAAAACCCATGCGATATGCGAAATCCCCTATGATTTCTTCCCGGGAGCGTGCCTGGGCTAGCCCGGGCTATGCCCATCTATGTTTTAGACTCCCTTGCACTCATGTAGACGATATACTCATGCACGCCCCCCTCCCCAGGGTACTCTGACTGACCCCCCAATTGTCCAAAAACCGTTCACACACATGTACATGCCATGCCCTCCATCCGCATCACCTTCACCTTTGCCACTGATGTGTGTCCGTGTTTCTTGGCCTGCGAGAAGCCGAGCGCCGCGCCGGCGATGGTCATGACCATGCCGAAGCTGCCGCAGACGCCGACGCCGACCAGCGCGCGTCGGTTGCGCACCGCGTCGGACACTGTCGTCGACTGCTCGACAGCTGCTGCTGCTGTCGACAAATCGTCCGCAGCACCGACAAAAGTTGCCGATGTCGACGACGACGACGACACGACGCCCTGCTTAGGCTCCCGCAAAAAGTCCATTAGATCGCGAGAATTTCCAACTCGAGCCAGAACCTCCCAAGCCAAGGATAATGGCTTGAGAACAATAGGGAAAACCCTTTTGGGGTGAACGGTTCACCCGGGTGAACGGGCAGATCCTCTTTGGGGGAGACAGCGGAACAATGCACACCGAAATGTTATTTTTCGCAAAACCGCTTCCGCCAACCGCTCCCGTTTACAATTTGTGTTTTACTGGGACCGTTTTCCCGCACTATTGCGAAAATGGCGGCCGTTTCAAAACGGTTTGTGAGCGATATTGAAACGGCTAAGTCCCTGTTGCTTGGCAAGGATGGAACTGGCGCCGAAGAAGTGGAATTCCAAAGCGTCCAAAGATTTCCCCCAGAGTGTCCTGCCACGTAATGTCAGGTGCGCACGCACGCACGCACGCACGCACGCACGCACGCACGCACGCACGCACGCACGCACGCACGCACGCACGCACGCACGCACGCACGCACGCAGGGAATGCGCTCACGGCAATGTGCTCGTCCGAAAAGCCGAGCTCGCGCATCTTCGTCTTGCAGTTCTCTTGCACGTGCAGCACGCAGGGTATGAACTGGGTGCGCTGCTTGCTGAACAGGGACGTGGACTGGAGACCCTTGAGCTGAGCCTTGTCCGCGTCTCCCACAAAGGCCCACACGTAGTCGGCTTCGCTGAGGCCGCACTCGCGCCTCAGCCGCTCGCCCAGGTAACCGTAGGCGCTCGCGTCTTGCGTCGACGTCAACACGAAGGCGACGGGCACAAGCGCTTCCAAGCCTAAGGGAAAGGCAACAGCGACAGTGAGCACGAGGATCGAGCCCCAGTCGACCAACAGTCGCTACAAGGGGACATAGGATCATAAATGGATCGGAATCTGGGAGGGGCAAAATCTCATCTGAAGGAGCAAAGAAAATCCCAACCAAGTTTTAAGGAGATCGACACAAATATCTGCTGGAACTGATATCTGGCCATCTGAGAGCGGCAATAGTCCATTGCGGCATTGCCCTCCCCTGGATACGCCTACGAAAAGACACATACCGTTACTTTTGTTCGCCACAATTGGGTGCTTCACCCAGCAACCGATGAGACCGACGTGAGGCCCCGCGACTTTGTACGTCAGGTCGATGTGGACGGGTCGCTTCGAGTCAGCGTTTTTGCCGCTCGCATCCGTCACGCAGACCCGCTTGAAAGTACTGAGCATGTTCTCGCTTGCTATAAATAGACACATTTATGTACAAACTGTGGTCTTATGCAAACAAAGAATACCCAGAAAAACGTAAAAACAGGCTTCGCCCTTGCTGTTTTTGTCTGGTTGTGCGTGTCGGACGAATCCGCCTATGGCTATGGAATCCAACAATTTGTTAAAGTCTGGCCCCGACCGCCGTCCCGCTGCGTCAGTCCGCGCACCGCTGGCGCCGACAGAGAGTCGCGCGGCCTAAGTGCCCAGCAGAGGCTTTTGAAGGTTTTTGAACAGCTTTGAAAAAAATATACCTGCTTCCGATTTCTGGCAGCAAATATGGGGCTCTCGATGGCCGCGAGCCCTGCGGCGTCCTCGAGAGTGGCCTGGACGTTCTCTCTGGGCGCGAGGTGCGCCGCCCTCTCGCGCATCTGGGACAAGACACTGGGTCGCGTGTGGTAGAAAGGCGCCTTCGAGGCACTGGACGCGAATGGCTGAGGAACAAGCTCTTTCAGCGGCAGGTCACTGTCGTTCCTGCCAATGAAGAATGGTTGAACAAAGGATAACGATACACAAGACGCGAATGTACGCAAGCGCATGAGCATACTGGTGTGCGAAGGCGGCTCTACAAGAGAAAAAAAGAAATACCTGTACGAAATGAGAACGCGCAAGGGCTCCACTCTGCCGCCGCAACGCTTTTCCAGAATGAAAATCCATTTCATAAACTGCCCTTCGTCAACTGCGGGGTGGACATACTTGTACCCCCTAAGGCTGTAGACCCACTCCTCGTCGTGGGCCTTGCGCTTCCTCCCCGTGGAGTGCATCGCTGAAGATCGAATAAAGTAAATTTAAATCAAATAAAAATAGAGCAACCAGCAATTGTACCTAACCTTCGTCAAAGACTCGTCGATTGCTGGCGCAGTGGTGGCCCCACTTCCCGTAAGAATCCACATAAACGTCTTTGGTGTCCTTTAAGGCGCCACAGTCGATAAAGAATGACGCTTCCTTTTGTCCAGACGGCAGGTGGTGAGGGACAGTGGAGACGAATTCCACTTCTTCGGCGCCAGTTCCATCCTTGCCAAGCAACAGGGACTTAGCCGTTTCAATATCGCTCACAAACCGTTTTGAAACGGCCGCCATTTTCGCAATAGTGCGGAAAAACGGTCCCAGTAAAACACAAATTGTAAACGGGAGCGGTTGGCGGAAGCGGTTTTGCGAAAAATAACATTTCGGTGTGCATTGTTCCGCTGTCTCCCCCAAAGAGGATCTGCCCGTTCACCCGGGTGAACCGTTCACCCCAAAAGGGTTTTCCCGAACAATAAGACAGCGGATCAGCAAGTCAGCTTCTTTTGTGGTTCCGTGCCGATACGCCAAAGCGGATACGCCAAATGTGCCGATACGCCAAGGATGCGCCAAGGATACGCCAAAGTTTGAGTTTGTCGTCTGCTGGCAAGCATGCATTCGCTATAAGACCCCAATAATTTGAATTCGACTACGATTAGACATGCCTAATAATAGCGATGTAATAACGACAAAGGAGTCAGTAACAATACAAAACTTTAGAATTGTCTCCTTGAAAGAGAGGTGAAAGTAGCTGCAAAAGTTCAGCGGAAAAGTTGGTCAGATGTACCGAACCGATCTGTTCTACAAAACAGCGCCAACAAGAGCCAACAAACTCGACAACGTGTACAACGCGTACGCTGCAACAAGGCCAACGCACAGTAAACAAACACACGCCAGAAACAACCGTACAAAGCGAGAGGGCTGGGAGTTGGCGGTAGTAGGCTAGCACGGAGCCCCATCCCACTGTTATTCATGCAAGGAATCGATCAATCAAAGAGGCTAGTGAAAACGGGAGGGGACGGGGGAGGAGTACTAATTCCAGTGAGGCAAACGTGACACCCCTCCCACTTCCAGCGTCCCAAGATAAAGCCTCGAGCCTGAAGCGCAAGATGAAACCGGCGGCGGTGGTAGTAGCTGGCTGGCTGACTCGCAGCTGTACGGCTGCTGCCACCGCCACCAGGTTCTGCGTTTTTTCATGTGGTCGACTTGGGTCAATCGGCCGGCAGCAACTGTCCGGGTCTTTGACGTGACGGGATACGGACGCGATTCTTGCAGCTGCTGATCGAAAATTGTGCGCCCCGTCGCGCGGGCGCAAGCTATCCAGAATACTCTGCACGTCGTCTCGCTCCCAAAGTTCGGGGCGGTACGCGCTGGCTTTTTCGCTTCATTTTCTAATAGCTACTAATCAATTCTTGCATTGTAAAACGACTATCAAATTAACAGAACAAAGCGATTCCGAGCCAACAAAAAACAGCTGTATGTAAATTTGCAAATTGTACCGTACCCTTTGTAACACTTGTAACACTTGTAACACTTGTAACACTTGTAACACTTGTAACACTTGTAACACTTGTAACACCTTTGGCGTATCGGCCCGACGCGTCTTTTGGTTGATTTAAGGCTAATAGCATTCTGAACCCCCAACCCCCCAACCCCCAACCCCCCGTTCTGCATGTTTTTATAAAAAGTTCAGCACATCATCGCGCATCACAAAACAGTGGCGGGTAAATGGTGGCAGCGTTTTCAGTGTAACTCTAGTACATATTTCTGCTGCATGTTCAAGTGTGGAAATGTGCACGACTCTTAGGAGATGCGTGTGCGTGCGTGCATCTGTGTGTGCATGGTGGGTGTGTGTGCGTGCGCGTGGGTGGGTGGTTGCGTACGCACGTCACGCGTGCGCGCGTGCGCGTGCGCGCCGTGCGTGCAGGTTTGCGCGTACAGGTGGGTGCGTGTGTGCGCGCGTGCGCCCAGGTGCGCGCGTGCAGGTGCGTGCGCGTGTGCGCGCGTGCAGGTGCGTGCGTACAGTTGCGTGCGCGTGCAGGTGCGCGCGTGCAGGCGCGTGCGTGCGCGCGCGCGTGCAGGTGCGCGCGTACAGGTGGGTGCGTGCGCGTGTGCGCGCGTGCAGGTGCGTGCGTGTGTGCGCGTGTGCAAGCGTGCGCGTGCAGGTGCGTGCATGCCTAAGCCAAAGCCAAAGCCAAAGCCAAGCCTAAGCCTAAGCGAGCCGGCCGACTATGTGCGCGCCACTCAAAACACTGCCACTAGTTATCCGTACTGTGTTGTGCCACAACTGCGCTGTGCTGCAGTTTTCATTTTAGACTGGGGGTTAGGGGAGCTCAGAATGCAGCAGGCCTGATTTAACGGCATTCAAAAATTTGGCGTTTGCGTAAACACGCGTTCGCGGGGAAAACTTCATGGGCAGCGGCGGCAGCGGCGCCAAACCCTCTTTTGGGGAGACAGCGGCAGAGCTGCACACCGAAATGAAATTCTTCGATCTGGATCTTGCTTTGCTTAGGCCAGGCTTTGCTTAGGCTTTGCTTAGGCTTTGTTTAGGCTTCGCCTAGGCTTCGCTTAGGCTTAGGCTTAGGCATAGGCTTAGGCGTTTGCTTTTGCTTTTGCTTAGGCTTATGCTTTGCTTAGGCTCAGGCTTAGGCTTAGGCTTTGCTTAGGCTTAGGCTTAGGCTTAGGCTTAGGCTTTGCTTAGGCTTCGCTTAGGCTTAGGCTAAGGCTTAGGCTTTACTTAGGCATAGTCACACACGTACTGGCATGTACAAACGCACGCACGCACGCGCGTGCACTCACACACGCACACGCACGCACGCGCCCACGCGCGAACGCACGCAAGCGCGTGCACTCACACACGCACGCGCGCGTGCACTCACGCACGCACGCACACGCGCACGCACGCACACGTGCACTCACGCACGCGCCCACGCGCGAACGCACGCAAGCGCGTGCACTCACACACGCACGCGCGCGTGCACTCACGCACGCACGCACGCACACGCGCACGCACGCACGCGCCCACGCGCGGAAGCACGGACGCGCGTGCACTCACACACGCACACGCACGCACGCGCCCACGCGCGGACGCACGCACGCGCGTGCACTCACACACGCACGCGCGCGCGCACGCACGCACGCCCCCTCAGCAAATCCAGATCGAAGAATATCATTCCGGTGTGAAGCTCTGTCGCTTGCTGCCCCAAAGAGGGTTTAGCGCCGCTGAAGCCGCTGCCCATGAGGTTTTCCCCGTTCGCGTCACAGTGGTCTTGCATTTTGCAAACTCGAAACTACGCGAACACTGGCGCGTGTTTACGCAAACTCGCACTCCCAAGAATGTGGTACGATACGAAACTGAAACTATATACGCAAGAAGCAAACCGCAACGCAGCCACTTGTCCAAATTAATGTTTAACTCGGTACTTTTAGATACTTCTGGGGGTGTGCCTAGCCTGTTTTCTAAATTGTGTAGACACTGAACAAAAGAAACATGTAGTATAGTAAAACAGATTTATTTGCGTACTGTACACCCGCAGCTACAAGAATGTCACTGTGACACTGAACAGCTCCTATCATAAATCTGACTCCCATTCTCTACCTATTCAAATGCTGTATAAAATATTGATCTTCTATCAAAACTTGCTTGTGATTCTGCCCATTTCTTCAAACACTCTAATAGAACAGATACTGCCAAGTCATGAGGATAGACAGACAGCAGCCAAATATCAGCAGGAACCACGCGAAAATGTTTCCATAAAACTTTTGCGAGTGGCTAAAGCCTTCGTCGCCTTTCACGGCTTTTCGGAGCACCAAGCCTAAAACGTGCGTGCGTGCGTGCGGGCGTGCGTGCCTGCGTGCGTGCGTCCGTGTATGGACATCGCCATACCAGGAAAGGTGAACTGAAAGTGGACGACGGCGGCGCTGGCGAGCGGCAGCACGGAGTTGATGTTGGGCGAGGCGAGCGCGATGCCCGTCGCGGCAGCGATCCAGATCATCGAAGTGATCAGACGATCGATATCGATAAAGCCCACCGACTTCCGCTGATCAGGGTCCTCTTCCAAGACCGCCTGGTGAGCCACCGAGCGCACCGATCTCGCGAACGTGCAGTAGGCGGTCCTCAAACGTTGTTGAACAATGTTTAAAAAAACTAAGTTCAAAACTATGTTGGGTTCAAAGGAATGACTCTCGGTATATTCTGCATGTAAAATGTGCTGGTCAGGTGCAACTGCAGTTCGGAACAAAAAAGAAAGAACAGGAACAGAACGCAAACCACGCCAAGAACTGATAAATTGGAAACTCCAAACAGAGTTTGATGCTGTACGCAAATTGGGCAACTGCAATGACTTTTCGCCTTTCGTGCTCCTTGCTTTGATAATTCATCTAGAAACGCGCAGAATAGTTTTCGTTATCCAAAAAACTAAAAAAGATGAAGTACCGTACCATAAAATTGGGCTGGATTTCGCTGCCGAATGTATTGTAGGCAAATCCGGCGAAAATGTTGTAGAATGCGAACACACAAACCACTGCTAAAAGCGTAATTGATTTTTGTTTTTCCTTTTTTTTGTAAAAGAACATGTACCTGTGCAAGACGCTTTTAAATAGCCACCCAAGCTCTTGTTTTTAATTCTACCATACACCGCCACAGCGCAAAGATCAAACTGAAACGCGTGTGAAAGGATGTACAGTACCTACACTATTCGTTACTAGCGTACCGTACCATGTAAGCAACAGCATACGCTGGTAGAGACAGAAAAACACTTGAAAAGCTCGAAGGCCTAAATGAGATCGCAAACATTTCTCAATAAAAAAAAGCTAAAGAAACTAACCAAGTTTTTGTGACGACATGCTTGTGATCCAACTTGAAAAATTCAAACACGACCACTCCTGCTACGAGAAGTACCGTAACACTGGCAGCGCCACTGAATTTGAGTGCAAATCATACGATACAACTCTGTCTACTGTAGCATAACATAAATACCGATCGCAAATTCAAGCCCCACGTAGAAAAACTCAGAGAAAATAAAAAGTCGAAAAAAAAATGAGAGACAGTTTACACGACAGTTTAAAACAACTGTCCATGAGAGGAGGCTGTGTTCACAACACAGTACTTACTACCTGGCATAGTGGAGCCTGTCAATGTGCTCGACCAAGCAGAACGGGAATATGATCAAGATAGCGGCAATAGACACCAGAAACGGTTTCGACATGTACCAGTGGTTCAGATCGGTCGCTTCGAGCGCCAACTTTGCGCCTCAATCACGCAGCTTGCTTGCGCGGCAAACACGCACGCACGCACGCACGCACGCGCGCGGCACCTACTCACGCAAACGCGAACGCACGCACCGGCACACACACACACCCACACCCACACACACACACACGCACACACACACACACACACACACACGCGCGCGCGCGCGCGCGCGCTCCCCGCCACGCACGCACGCACGCCCCAGCAAGCACGCCCGGGCACACACGCACGCACGAACAAACCGCACGCACGCACACACCGGCGCTGAGTTGTTCCCCAATGGCGACGAGATAGGTGGTAGTGATGAGGAAGCAGTAGATGAGCATAATTGCCGAGCAGGTGTACTTACCGCAACTGCCCAAATAGGCATTTACCGTATCCTGATAGAGGACGGTGCCCTTCAACTGAGAACAGTACACCATTGATGCGACTGCAAAGTAGAGCAGAAGGACCAGAATCTGTAGAGAATCTTTGCATTCGCGACGAAGAAATAGATTCGAGAAATGACGAATTTAAAATCTTACCAGCTGCACGCCGACAGCGGTGACCATACCGCCGGCGGCGTGAATCGAATAAGGGAAATTCAAAATGCCAGCGCCGACCAGCGCGTTTGAAAGAATCAAAGCGGCCACCGGCCATAACAAACCGGAATCTACCAACACAATGCAATGCAACGAAATTGCTTGCAAAAAAAAAACAAATCTATACCCCTTGCGCCGCCGTTGTCGCTTGGAATGCTCTCAAAGCTTTTGGCAGCGCCGCTGGATTTTAACTTCTGCATATTTGTGAGAATGCGGTCAAAGCTCGCGCGCCGACAGGTCTAAAAAGAATTTTTTTTAGCAATATTAATAGTTAAGTCAATGCATTTCATCTTATCGCATGTTCAATCTATCACAAGTACGTGTGTGGCACAACAGCGCGGGTTTCTTAGCCTGCTAAGGTGTCTCCTAAGTATCCTAACTGACCGCAACTTTGCTTGAAGCTAGAAAACGCGCAGAGCGGCAGGCAGCACGCACACACGGCGGCTGCCAAGTACCTAGCTACAGAAAAAGAAAGCCCTTTATCCGCTTTCACACGCGCACAGGGTGGGATGACAGGTGGTAGGTGTGTCAGACAGAGAGAGGCCAGTCATCGCCCCGTCTCTCATCGTCGTCGTACAAAAGCGCTTCTGCATCCGAGAGCAGGCAGGCGTGCGAGTGTCAGTCTACTGGAAGGGAGAGATCCCTTGACGACCAGTGGGTCGTAGCAGACAGCTGTGCACGCAGCGGACATACCTACCTAGGTGTAGGTACCGGTTCTAGTGGTGCCTGTCGTGCGTGTGCGCTGCCCCGTCACACGCACACACGGACGGACGGACGCACGTACACACAGAATGGCAGACACAGACTACAGTTCACAGCACACGCGTGCCGTCGACGCCTGTGGCGCGTTTTTTCATTGAGCCGCTAACATAATGAAAAAGGCAGTATTACAAGCCATGGGAAGGTGTTGGGGCCTTTTCGCACCACGACAAACAACGCCGACGCAACCAAGACAACAAAAAAAAACAGAATCGCCGACAAAAAGACAACGTAGCGCAATGAGAAACAAAAACAAACTATGCGCGCCATTGTATAAAAGGACACAACAAACGAGTGCGTTTTTGCGCACAATTCCTCGCGTCGCGAACAGAATGCTCAATTACCGTACAAATCAACCGGTGTCACTTGGGGCTCTATTGCTCCACTCGTAACGTGCGGGAGGTGATGGGGGAATTAGAGGGATTACGGTAATTACCAAATATTTGGTAATTAATTAGGACGTGCGTACGGTGGTCTCGATCGCGCGCCGACGCATCCGCAGACGGACGAGTCGACCCGTCAGCTCGCGCGACGTTGACGTCAACTCCGACCTGTGCGTGCGTGCGTCTGTCTGTCTGTGCGTAAGTGAGTACACAATTTATGCAAGCAAGTGCGTGTGCGCGTGCGTGCGTGTGGCACATACGGGGGGCTCGGCGGCACACTTTCTTGGACCAGGGGGTCGGGGACGCAGGCAGGGGTACCAGTTCCCATCCCGCCAAACGTACGTGCGTGCGTGCAGTGTGTGTGTGCGTGCGTGCGTGTGCCCACAGAATTCGCTGTTTGTCTTCGAGCGGCAGCGCTCCATCGGCGTCGAACTTTCGGCGTCGCTTCTGAGCGGCCGACAGCGCCGCGTCCGTCTCTTCGAGCGTTCGCTGCAGGGATTCCGCTAAACAAATTTAAAACATAACAAAAAAAAACATTTGACTAGGAAAGTTTTTTTCTCAGACTCACTCTGACGCTGCCCCTCCTCCAGCTGGGCGCGCAGAGCGGGAATGTCGCGCTGGCAGGCGACTCGGTTCTGAAAGAAAAAATTCAATTCATTTTTTTTAAATTAAGCATACAATTTATTTTTAATACCAAGGTTTTGTAGTCCTCGACGGCGGCGCGAATTCCTTTGGCGCCGCGGGTCGTCAGGTCGCGCCTAAGACAATTCCAAAATTTCCATTTCACTTTATATCACTAATTTTGAAAATTTAGATTTAAAGAAGCGCTGACATGTCCTTGCACATCCGCTCTTCGATGCGGTCGATTTTCGACTCGATCGCGCCAGCCGCCGATCCCTCCGTCTCCACGGCGGACTCCCAACTAAATTCGACTAATTTCGTTTAAATTAAATAACTCCTTTCAAGAATTTCAAAAATCCGACTGCTGCTCAGCCGCTTGGATGTTCTTCCAATGGTGCTGCGCCGCCTCGAGTGCCACTAAATTGAAAGCAGTTTTTGCATTTTTTTAATTATATTTAAAATAAAATTCGGCCATCCCTGCCGTTGAATTCCTGCCCCCAAGCCCCATTTAGTTACAGGCATGCTAGATTTACCTCGATTCTTCTCACGGACTTTCTTGGCGCGCTCGTTGGCCTCTTTCACTAAACAAATTGAAACAAATCAAAATTAAACCAAAAAATTGACACCTTCAGACTAAAAAAAGAGCAAAAAAACCTTTGTCGAATTTCTGTTGCGCCTTCGCGACCTTGGACTCGGCGTGCGAGAGGCGACGTCTGTTCTTCTCCAGTTCTAAACATTTTATTATTTTCAAAATTCGTAAAAGTTCCAATATATACGATATTAGTTGCAATTGGACCGCTTTCGATGTTCTTGATAACTTTTTCGAGTTCGTCCGCCGTGTCGGCGCGCTCCTTGGCACACTCGTCCTTCTTGCTGGAGGTTTTCTTCGACATTGTAAAAAATTGAAAAGATTCAAAAGTTCACAATTTGGCAATTCCCAAAATATGCAACCGATACAAGCACAACCGATACAAGGGATTATTGTTCCCGCCTCCTAAGCCTAAGCCTAAGCAAAAGCCTAAGCCTAAGCCTAAGCCTAAGCCTAAGCCTAAGCAAAAGCCTAAGCCTAAGCCTAAGCCTAAGCCTAAGCCTAAAACCTAAGCTACAGTGATCCCTTGTATCGGTTGTGCTTGTATCGGTTGCATATTTTGGAAATAGCCCACAATTTTGAATTCAAAAAGAGCGTTGCAGCTTTGTCTTGCACCTGGGTGAGCAAATATGCAAATTTCTACATTTAAACTATACGGTATACTTCTCGACGAATCCTTCGTCTGTACAGCGTGCGTCATCATTGTTTCATGGATTGATTCGTCAATAACTTTTTGTGACTCGCTGATGTCTCTGCACGAATCGGGTCCCACAGTTGGCCGCACACCCAAAATAAAATGTATGTCCCCCATTTTTTTATTCAATTTTTACCTTTCACGCGACGTGCGTGCTTGCGTGTTCTGACATTGTGGAGGGTGACTCATGCTGACGTCTGCCTCTGAATACGTGTCGTCGTGCCAGAGGGCCATTGTCGCCAAGCAAGGACGAACGTTGCGCGCAGCGCTCGTTAGTCGTTAGACGGTGGATTGCCATTGCTTGGACGACCCCGCGTTCTCGCGCGCGTGCGCGCTGTGGCCAGCCACCACCGGCGGAAAGAAGCGAAAACCAGTTTTCTTGCCAGCGTCATCTCTAATTGTGGCGCTGCCGCGGCGGGGCATGCGCATTGCAGGGTAGTCTGTGCGGAGGAGGCGCACACCCGAAAACTTCATCTTGTTGACGGTGTGGAATCTTGTCGCTGTAAAACACAACCCGTGGTTCTGTTAGTATTGAACGACAAAGAAAAAGAAAGGTTCCGAAATGTGGACTCTGGGCCTCCTAGCCTTGGTTCTCACCGTGCAGTGTTGCGGCGCACGATTTGGTGCCGACCCACCAAGAGTATGGCGTTGCTTTTGATGGTGTTTGTGTAGTAACTACTATAGCAAACGGCGCCGCACGCACGCACGCACGCACGCACGCACGCCCGCCCGCCCGCCCGCCCGCCCGCGCGCACGCACGCGCGCGCGCGCGAGCTGCAGCTAAATCTCAGCAATGACCATTCGTTTCTGCAGGGATACCATAACGGCCGCCCACATCCTGACGCGTACGTCCCAGTTGGGCCTCATTACGGCATCAACATCAACTTTGTGACGATCGGTTTGGTGCGTCAGTCCCTCCTTCAAGCGTCAATCGTTGGGAATCGTCCAGTAGTGCAGCGGTCTTGAAAAAGAGATTGACTTTCAGCTCTGCGCGGTCTGCGCGGTCGTTTTGGGCGCTTGCTGCTTCTTCACCGGCCGTGTTTCGGGCGTGCGTCAGACGAAGAAGAAGCAGTCAAAGGAGACGGCCAGGGTGCAGCGGCAGTCGTCGGCGGGCCACTTTCAGATGAGCTCGAACCTGAGTCCCCTCTCCAGCAGCAGCGTCTACGCGATGCCGTCGCCGCAGCAGGCCGGCCTCTTGGCCCCACCCGCCGTCTGGACGGTCGCGGCGCCCCAGCAGCACGCCATGCCAGTCTACCAGGTGCCTTCTCAGCCGTACACGCACATGGTGGGTCAGCCTCAGCAGCAGCAGCAGCTGGCGACGTCGCCGCCTCCGACCGCTCCGCCCCCGCAGCAGCCGAGCTTCAACGCCTCCGCTGTCGTCAAGGAAGCGGGAGCAATCACGGCCGAAGAGTGATGCCCACTTCCCCACCACAAGAATAGACGGAGCGAACGAAACAACTGAATGACACTGAGCATTGTGCACTTGTGTACATACCTGTAGCTCCTGTTTGTACCTAGCCCAGTTGCCGTCTCTATAGACTGTCTAGAATTCGACACTACAGACGAGCAGTGAGTCGGCAACGCGGGGATTGGTTGTTGCGCTGGTTGTATTCTACGGCTTCGAGCGCTGAACATACCAGTTCTCGTCGCAACTACGGTGACGGATATAGTTGTGTCGCAAGATTCCATGGCGCAGCCTCCTCCACTCTGCTGCGTACACAGTTTGCTGCTGTACTAAATGTGTGCCACAAAGGCGTTGGCTCCGTCGGTCTTGGTTGGCGTGGGTGAAATGAAATAAGAAAAAAGACAGTGACATCATCAATCTTTTTCTCATTGCCCGCAGCCAATGAATGATGCGATCGCCGTGACCCTACTATTATTGTGAGCAAACTTCATGGAACTGCACATGTTGATGCAAATCAGCGGCAAAAACTGAACTCGCGCGCCTATTATAAACGCGCGGAATGCCACCCCTGGTCGCGCTTGTGTGTAGTTTTGCACTTCGCCACATTTGCCAGCGGGTGAGCCAAGCCTGGTCTTTTTTTACCCAAGTCTGCTCTGTACAGTGTACATGCCCTATCTTTGCCCTGTAATTGGATCTAGCTGCTTCTCTATTGACTCAGTCGCTAGCCGCTTCCACTCACTCACTCACTCGTTGGCGTGTGTGCGTGTGTGCTTGCGTATTGGACGCCTTGCTCCCGAGCGACTCGGCCGTGGAGAGGCCGAGGAGTGCGGCTTCCAAAGCAAACGAGAGCCCATTCGAGCATACGGTTCTGCCATGCTCATGCCAGCGCAGTAGCCTGTGTGCCAGCGCAGTGACCGCTGCACCAATGCGTAAGCGTCTATCGGAAGCGAGCCTATGAACGAGTCGTTGTCGTCGTCGTCGCCGGTGTTGCGCGTCGGCGTCGAGGTGGTCGAGCCCTACGTGATGGCCTGTGTCGAGCGGACGCGCAGTCTGCGTCCAGCCGCCGACTGTCCGTTCGCGGGCGTCGACGCGTCCACGCTGCTGATCATCCTCACGGTGGCGGGGCTGCGCTACGAATTGGCCTTCAAGTCCGACCTGCAGCGCGACGACTGCTGTCCCGACCGCTTCGGTCGGGCAACGGGCACCTACGCAGCCATGTTGGACTGCATGCAGGACGGGCGCGTGGACCTGCTCTTGCCGGCGCAGAGACTGACGACGGAGCTGGTCGAAAGATTCGACATGGGCCAGTCCCTAGTCCTCGGCACCTACGTCTTCTTGACGGGAAGATGGCGGGCCGTCACGGACTACTGGAGGATTCTTCAGATTCTGTCGCCCGGGGCGTACATCATTCTGGCGGTCGTCGCTGGCGCTTGCGCATGCGTGGTCTTCTTGCCCAGACTCTACATTCGAGTCCCGCTGAGGAGGTCGGCAAGATCGGCAGAACTGCTGGCGTCGCTCGTCCTGACGCTGTTCTGCAGTCTATTTCAATCGTTCCTGCTGGCAGCCCTGTACGTTCCACAGAAACCTCCGCAAATCTCTGCAGAAAGCGAGTTTTTGACTGCGCTGGAGTCGGGTCGATTGCGATTTGCATATTGGAGGGACACAATGATCGATCAATACTTGGACGTTTTGCCAAAAGAAGGATCATCAGTGTTCGAACGGCGAGTCAAGTCCATACTGGCAACGCATCCCCCTCTACAAATCGGCACAAAGTCCGAACTGGTCAACTTGCTGACGAGTGGACGCTACGTGTTTGGAACCGATCCAATGTCAGCTGCAGGCCTAATCTCGGCACAGGCGGGCTGTCAACTCACAATTCTCCCTTTTCAAACTGGAAGTTGGTTATTATTGGATTCCCAAAACCATATAGGTACCTAGACAACAATTCGTAACGATCGCCAGTTTTAGCTCTGTCGTCTCTGTTTGGATACGTCTTCCCGAAAAACTCAACCTATCGCAGACCGATTTCCTTGGCAATTCGAAAATTATCGAGCTTCGTTCTTGGAGCAAATGAGAGGTACTCTGCTGCCCAATTGAAACGAACCGAAAGTGTTGCTGAGTGCCGCCGAGTAAACGATTTGAGCGATCGGAGTGCCAACCTGAAACTCGAGAATTACTTCGCTGCTTTCGGATTATTCGGACTAGCACTTCTGACAGCGATTAGCGCTCTTTTGTGTGAAATTTCATTAACATGACATTATACTTTATACTGTTCTGATTTTTTTTGTCCCTTCTCCTCACGGATATCGTGAGCGTTGCAGCCTTTTCTTCCAATATAGCAGCACAAAGTTCTCCATTTTATTTCGTGTGATTTTGTGGGATGATCTTGCTGTCCTGGCCGTGATGATGACTCTGTTTGAGGCTATTTTGCGTGGACAATTCGGTGTGGGACGTTTGTTTGTTGTTGTTTGCAAAAGACGGCTGAATTACGGGTAGACGTCGTCTAGGTAGGTGAAAGGATAGTCGATGGAAAATAATTGTACGTGACTCACTGCAGTCACGGTCGAGGTGGGGAATCCGCAAGAGGAGGCAATCTTAAAACAAACCAAATAAGAGGATGTCACGCAAAAGATCTGGGACGGAAGGTTACCGCAGCTGCACAGTTGCTCAAAGGAAAAGCTGCAAAAGAGTTGCGTTGACCGGGAATCGAACCCGGGCCGCCCGCGTGGCAGGCGAGCATTCTACCACTGAACCATCAACGCTTGATCAAATGGCCTCTAATCTGTTATACGATACCCAACGCCCACTAAGCGCGAGGTCACGCTACTTTCCTTTATCTGCCGAATTCAAATTATTTTGTTGCGTTGCGAACCATCCACATGCCGCAATGGGTCCGAGTACAGTGTGTTCAACACAGCATTCACTCAGCACTACAGATCGTTGTGCCTTATGCGAATCGACAACACACACTCACACTGTCTGAGAGAGAAGAAGGGTTGTATTTGTGAACTGTGAGAGATTGTGAACTGAGTCACTGGCGGATCCAGAAAAAAATTTCGGAGGGGGGAGGAATTTTGCAGAAGGGAGGACCCTGTTGAACTTTTTGGATGTTGGGCCAGTTTGGCAGGGGTTTGGATACGTAATTGGTCCATTTTTGACGATTAATGAATATAAATGGCGCCGCAGGCGAACATTTTGCTGTTCTCGACCACCAACAAGCAACTTTATGCTGAAAAACTAATCCCACTAGGCGTGTTTCTTCTCCCACCGCCCATCCCTTTCCCCCTTTTCCCCCCTAGATTTCCGATTTCGGGAGGGGGAATTCCCCCTTTCCCCCACCCCTGGATCCGCCAGTGAACTGAGTCAAGCGACGCACAGCCGTTTCGTCATCATTTTCTATAAATATTTGCCAGATATTTACGCAATTGTTGCACGCAAATGGCTAGACAAACTGAACGTGTTGCGCTGTGAATCAGACATTTCTTCAGAGATCTTTGTCGATGTGGGCCTTGAGGTCTTTCTCTGTGGGCAGGGTCATCTTCTTCTTGGTATCCGCATCGTTCACCTTATTCTTCAGATTTTCGGCTGATCCATACACCTTCACGTAGGCGCTGTCGAGACGGCCCGCCGCGTCCTTGTAGTGCTTGCAGCTGTCAGTCATCGCCATCAGCTCCTTCTTCAGCCCCTCCATCTCTCCCAGCTTCTCATTGAAGAATTTGAGGAAAGCTGTCCTCCACTAAATCGCGCGCGTGCGTGAGTGCGTGCGTGCGGTGCAAACGCGTTTTGTGCGCTAAATTACAGTATGTGTCGCAATACGCGCCCCTCCCCGACGAATGAGGTGGTAATAAATCGCCCAACCGCGGCCTTGTCGAACTTGGGACTTGGTCCGTATTCGTTCATCGGGTATCCGAGGCAGCCGACGACGGCGCCCGCCATCACCACCACCACTGCGAATCTGAGAGTTTTAAGAGCGCCGTCGTCCATGGGGCGAGGGACGCTTGCTGTATTTTGAATGGGTTCTGAGAAAAGCTCTTATCATAAATTTGAAGACTTGTGGAAAAAAGGCGATTTCAGTGCTGGGATACCGTAAACCGTAAACCGTATAATTTGCCCCCCCCCCATAATAATACACCCTTCCAAGACCACTTTGAGTTAATAAGCCCCCCCCCCCTATAATTACGCCCCCTCCCTAAATGGACCATAGTCTAAAAGGCACATGGTTCCATGTCTGGGTGTATGTATGGTCGCGTATGTGTATGTATGTATGTACATGTATGTGTATGTGAGACTGTGTGAGAGTGTGTTAGAGTGTACCAACGTGTGTGCACAGCGCCTTTTTCCCTTAAAAATCGCCTCCACGCGCCTTTTTGCCGACACATCTTCCCACTCATCGACACTTCCAGTTTTTGAGCCCCCCTATAATTAGCCCCCCCTATAATTATACACCCTCCTAGAGCTCGAACGAAAAAATTAGCCCCCGGGGGGGCTAATTATAGGGTTTACGGTATAAGGGGTGGGAGGGGGTGCTTGCGCTTATCATACCTAGGTTGTATAATTCCTATCAATTCATATATACGTTAGTAGTTTTTAGAACTAATGAGGGCTTTCTTACTGCATTTTGAAGGGAGTTTGGTTGGTTGCTGCAACGGGACCTCTAAAAAATCTTGGAGCGAACTGGTTTTCACAGAAGAAGTATGTAGCTGGCGGCAGATGGGGACTATGGAAACGGTGAGTATAAAATTTCGCTCCGCGATTCTCCTTTTACGCGGAGGTTATTGCCGGAATTGACTCTTTTCTCGTCGCTACTGGATTGAAAGTCGCCCCAATACTCCCATTGATTCCGAAGCCTGAGCAAACAACTCGGTTGCCACCAAATAGGGGACAAAAATATATAACAATGAGAAAACACCGACCGTTGCACTTGCCATAGAAATTCAGAAATAGTTTTAGCTGAATTCAGTGCGAGAGCGAGAAAAGTAAAATACAATGGCTTTTTAGACAGCCCAGGTTCGAGTTCGAAAGCGACAGAGGCAGCGGCGCAGGCGCATTCGAATTCGCTATACGTCTACCGGGAATTGCCATAGTATAATGACATAGAACCGTAGAAATGCGCCTCGTATGCGGTAGGGGAAACGGCATCTTACCAAGCCATTTACGCAGCACGCGTTTCAACGCGTACCGTGCCGCACGCTGGGTGCGCCGCGCAGATACAAATCTGCTGAAACGCAGTCGGTATCGCGGTCATGTGCCACGTCCATTGCCCCACCTTGCCCCCTCCCACCCCCTGCTATTAGGACGAGGTGGGACAGGCCAGGTCCTTTTGGAGCCGTCACTTGTTCGACGCCGCTCGACACGTTGAGGGAGGCAACAGCGAAAGGAGATACGATCCGACGCAGCCGACCCCGATGGTCAACACTGCGGCTACGACCGTCGGAAAGGCAAAGCCAGCGGAGTCGGCGCAATACGGTTTAAAAAAAACAAAGTCGCCCTGAGACAGTTCAATTGCTTGTTGCAGGGGGCGGTGGTGGTGAGGTGTTTGCGTGCAGCGAGTGCCCAAAGAGGTTCTCGGCAGCGGCGCTCCTCGCCGCGCACGCGCACTTCGAGCAGCTGCACGCTGGCGGCCAGCGGATCCGCTGCGAGTGGGCAGACTGCGTCTTCGTCAGCACGCGCCAGTCGGCGCAGCAGCGACACGTCGCCGCTGTGCACGGGCAACGACGGAGCTCGCGCGTCGTCTGCGACGACTGCCACAAGGCGTTTGCGCGGCAAGCGAACCTCGCCGCGCACTGCCCAGTCCACACGACGGAGCAGCGGCACGCCTGCGACGACTCTGGCCGACGCTCTGCTAATTTGGCCAATCTGCGAAATGTTTGTCCGTTTTCCGCTCGATCCGCAGCACAGAAGGCGCAATGGTTCAAAAATGGTCTGCGCCAAGGTGTCCTGCGAGCGCGGCAGCCTCGAGCGTCCCAAGCGCGTTCGATGCGCGCAGGTCGACTCCCACTGCGCATGGAGCGGCGACGCCGCCAAGTCGATTGTCGACGCCTCGACAGCCGCCGTGAAAGCGCCGGTGGAGGAAGGCGGTAGTGTGAAGTTTTTTTGTCAGTGGCCAGTGTAGAGAGAGTGACGCAGTTGAACTCTGTCTGTAGGGAGCAGCGACGACGCGACGACGATTTTTGCGTGCAGCGCGTGCCCAAAGACGTTCTTGGGGGCGACGTCCCTCGCGGCGCACTTCGAGTGGCTGCACGCCGGCAACCGGTCGTTTCCCTGTCAATGGAACGCCTGCAGTTACTCCGCCAAGCAACAGTCGAAACTGAATCGACACGTCGCCGCGGCGCACGCCAGGCTGAGGCCGTGCGTTTGTGCCGACTGCGGCAAAGGCTTCTCTAACAGGAGGGACCTCTCTCAGCACCGCCTCGTCCACTCGGGCGAGCGGCCGCATGCGTGCGCCCGCTGCGGCCGGCGCTTCAAGCTGTTACACCATCTACGAACGCACGAGCAGACTGTTCATCAAGTTCGTCCATTCATATTGTGTGCCATCCCGTCGATGTTGTGTACGTTGCGATTTCGTTACACGCAGAAGGCGAGGCCGTTTAAATGCGACGTCTGCGGCAAGGCGTTCGGGCAGAGCAGCCACCTCACCGCGCACCGCCTCATCCACGAGGGCGTCAAGCCCTTCCAGTGCGCCCTCTGCGACTACCGCAGCGCGCGGAGCTACCACGTCCGCCGGCACGAGAAGGCGGTGCACGGCGTGGGGCGCTGAAGCGATCGTTTGTGCGCTGCGCGCGCGCGGTGGCTATTTGAAAAGTCGATATGGCAGCTTCGGTGGCGGGCGAGACACACGATGATGAACGATAGTGTGAGACTGTGTTAGAGTGTACCGACGTATGTGAACAGCGTCTTTTTTCCTTTACAAATCGGCTCCACGCGCCTTTGTGCCAACAAAGCTCCCCGTCCCCACACATCGACCCTTCCAGTTTATTAGCCCCCCTATAATTAGCCCCATTTATAATTATACACCCTCCTACGGCTCGAACAAAACAATTGGCCCCCGTGCTCTTCAGCCTCTCTGATTGCCTCAGCTCTGATAACCAGTCGCCCGCCAGGGTCGGTGTGGAATCATCAGACACCAACTGTGGGGCGACGTGACGACTCTGTTAGGGACTATATTTCGCGCGGACAATGCGTCGTGGGACTTTTCGTCGTCGTCCTTGTTATTGTTCTTCGTAAATAAATGTCTGACGAATTTTCTGGGAAGACGTCATGGAGATGACAGTAAGTAGTTCATGTAATGTAATAACATGCGCAACAAACGGTCATCTAGAGTTGCCCTAAATCCAAACAGAACGACTGGGAGCTTTAGTCAGACAGTAGCCACTGTCGCTGCCGTCATGTCGCAGAGCTTGGGCAGGGCCGGAGAAGCGGGCTCTCACGCCCTCCGTCAGAGAAGGCAGAGAATCCGGGAGGGGTGGCTCTACGTATACAATGAGACCGGCACCAGCATCGCAAGCTGTGCCAACCGACCGACGGCATAAGCGTCAGCAACAGTCTATTGTGCAGCCGACGAGTGGCCCAATCGAACACATCGTACCGCATCGCACCTCACCTCACCTCGGGCGTTCTTTTGCGGTCCCTGTACTGTGTCGGTGCTTGCATTGATTTGACCGATTTGATTATACCACCTACTCATCAGTCACCGTGTAAACTCAAAAAATCGATTCTCACCGCTACCACCACCACGACGTTCACGCGTGCAAGCTCAGAAGCTGCATAAACTGCATTATGTATGTGCCTCAACTGCCTTCTTTGCAGATTCGAACTTTCTTTCCGCAGAAGCCACAAGTGCGACGACAGTTGTGGATGTAGAAACAGTAGAGGCGCTTGATGCGGCCTTTGAGCGGGGCCGGCCACTTCTTGATGCCTGGACAGCTGCGCTTCCAGTGCAGACAGAAGGAGATTTTATCTCGGCACTTCAACCGCCTCCCTGAAACTGCTGTGACTGCTAAACTCAATATTTGATAAGGCAATGTGGTGGTGAGTAGATAGAAGTGATACCTAGGTATGGGCAGTCGCGTTACAAAACAGCAGACTTTATCAAATACCAATGATAGGTGGCAACTCACGGCTCTGAGTGTCGCACTGATAGAGGCGATTGATCTTTTCGGCGTCCAGTTTCGTGAGGCCGCGCGTGTTGCCCAAGGGGCCGTTGCCAGACTTCCGACTAATGGACGGCTCGGACTGGGGCCCGTCGTCGCAGCTCGAGAAGGCGTCCTCGTGGTAGTGCATCACGCTCTCCAGGTCGTACCTCAACAGGGGGGGGAGAGGTGGTTGGGGAGGGGGGGGGGAGGGAGGGCTACAGGGGAAAAAGGAGGGGGAAGGGCAGTGACGTCGCACGTGTCGGTGGCTGAGCAGTTGTTGTTGTTGGATTAGGGGAATGCTAGGGAACCTTCAATGGCCCATATACTGTATGTATTGTAGCATAACTCATATCCATGACGCCTTCCTGTCTAGGGCTGCGCAATTAGCCAAAGACCTTGGGAAGAACGCCATCTGTAATCTAGGGCAGCGACGGCACGAGAAAATCCATCGAAAGAGAAGTCCTCGGTCTAGTGGGTCCACCAAGAATCGAACGCAGGACCTTGCGCGCCAGCGGCCGATTCTCTACCACTAGGCCATACGCTGCCCCATGGCTGAGTAGTACTCAGTGGTCTAGGGCGTCGTTTCGCCGCACTCTCATGGTCGGCTGGTTCAACTCCCATAACGCTACCCTCCACGGCGTCGGCGCTCGGCGGTGTCATAATAAAGTTTTCAAAGCTAAAGTTGTAAACTTAATACTCGCTGCTAATGGCTCACGGCAGTCCGAGATGCGTGATCTTCTGGAGACTGTGCTTGTCGAACTGGCTCCACTGAGTCTGGGGCACGCAGTGCCAGTTGACGTCGATGTGGCGGTCGCGGTCGGCGCGCGAGTGCTGGTGGAAGAAGCCGAGCGCGTGCGTCAGCTCGTGCACGACGATGTAGCGCTCGAAGCAGAGCGGCCCCAGCGCCAGCCGCTGCCCACCGCCAGTCCGGCCCACGTCCGAGTAGCAGCCCTCGTCCGGCTCGATCGACACGTAGTCGCCGTGGACGGCCGGCCGTCGCGCCACGAACTCCACGCACGTCCGACTGAGACGGCGCGCCTCTCACGCACTGTGCACTGCGCAGTCCCTCTACCCCAACGCGCCCACCTCATGATGTGGCGCATGGCGCGCGCGATCACGTTCCTCGCCTTGCGCGTGTACTGCGCCGAGATGGTGTAGGGCACGACGCCGTCCAGCCAGTGGCGGTCCTTGTCCCGAATCGCAGCGAACCCGGTCGCGCCTCCGCTCGCCTGCGCAAAACTGGGCGGCCTAGCCATCCGCGCCAGTTCCTTCATCGACTCCGCCGTCACGCCTGTCAGTGTCAGGGAAACCACTCGCTGTCCTCTCTTGTTGGTCTCGCTCAAACCAGCAACAGTTGGTTTGAGAGCGAGCAGGTTCGACTCTATAGGGACCGAGAAAATAAAAAAACGAGGTTATGGGAACCGAGGAATTGGGGCACAGAGGATCTTTGGAACGAGGAACTGGGGACCGAGAAATTGGGGACCGAGGAACTGTGGGCCAACCCCTCTTATGGCCATGCCGTCTTCCCGTCTGGGTTGACTGACTGGCCACGAGGGCCGCCAAAGGCATCCGGAAGAACACCAACTGTAGTATAGTGCACCGCCCATACGAGAAAGTCTGACCGCTTTGTGACGCCGCCCCTTAGGCGCCAATTTTCGCAAACGTGAAAGACTCACGCACATTTTGTACGCACCTCGCATGTCGCCTTCATAGAGATCCGCATGGTTCAGCACGTTTTGAAACAAGAAATCTCTTCTTCCGCAGCTTCTGCTTGCGCCCTTGTAGCGAAGGTCTCTGCTCGTCAGCGGCCTTCCCTGAGCGTTCTCGTCGACGCTGCGGTCGACGAACTGCGCCGCGCACTGCAATGCCGCCGCGAACGGATCGAGAAACCGAAACAGGAGGGACTACGGGAGCCAGTTGCCTGTACCTCGCTCACGCGGTCGACAAGTCGAGGACGTTCAAAAACGGGTGACTGTACCGAGAGGGTGGGCAAGGGAAACGCTGCTGATGCGATGAGCAGGCAAAGCAGACATCGACTGGTCATGGAAACGATTTGGACGTGCGCGTCTTTTGACGGCGAACGCGGCGACGAAGTGCGGACGGTTGGCCCGCAGCGGCCGCCGCGTGGTCTCGCGCGCGGGGCCAGTTTTGGACGAGTTTTCAGGAGAGCCCCCGCCATTTTCAATAAGTCGTGTGCTGAAATGGACTGCTCGCCACTGATACACTCACGCCAACCACACGGCGACAGGACTGCGTGCGTACACAATAGACACACACACATACACTCATTCTCCACTGCCCACACAACTCTGCCTGCTGACACTTGAATCGATTGTTTTTTTTTTTTTCTTCTGGCAACGATACACGGTGTGGTCTGTACTGGGCAACCAAAGTCGCCTCACCCCAGCAGGTCGTTTCTAAGCTCATACCGGTATCAGTGGTGCGTCTTTTGTGATGCGTACAGCAAAACCCTACGTTGTATCACCACAGCACAGTACGCCGCAAAGTTTTGAGATTCGCAACACCCGTACATGACGTTCTGCAAATAATATCAAAAATGGAAGAGGAGCGGTTTGTCACCCGGCACTTGATTGCGCAATGCTGTATTTATTGCGCAGACCACCAAAATGTAATTCCACAAATAAAAGGTCGACAAATGTACACTTTGGCTTGCGTTGCTTCAAAGAATCGAGCAAGCGATGCGGCGCCAGAACGCCCGATACAGGTCCGGATTGGTGCTGACATCAATGATGCCGTCGAGCATCGTTTTCGAATTGAATATCAAGAGAGTCAGCTGAAAGGTGAACGAATATGTGGCGTAGTCACGGATGAAAGGACATCCGAGCCTTGCGACGAGCCAGCCAATCGCGACTGCCTCTAGTGTAAACGGCAGGGTGCAAGCGACAAAGGAGCATAGGTGGGCGTAGACCTTGAACGGAGACAACGAGATGGCGCGAACGCCAGTGCGACCCACAGAGCGCCGGTTCCGCCTCGACAAGGCGCACTGCAGGGTGACCGTTGACAGGAGAATGGGAATGTAGAGACTGGGAAAGAGTAGCATGACTGTCAAGGTTGTGCCATTGATGCTGACGCTAAAGAGCGCGGAAGAGGTGGCCAGGACAAGGATCACACCGCAGCTGTCGAGGCAGATCAGCATGATCTAAATGTTCGTTGTAGTACGCACGCCCGCCCGCCCGCACGCGCGCACGCACGCACGCACACACGCACGCACGCACGCACGCACGCACGCACGCACGCACGCACGCACGCACGCACGCACGCACGCACGCACGCACGCACGCACGCACGCACGCACGCACGCACGCACGCACGCACGCACGCACGCACGCACGCACGCACGCACGCACGCACGCACGCACGCACGCACGCACGCACGCACGCACGCACGCACGCACGCACGCACGCACGCACGCACGCACGCACGCAGGCACGCAGGCACGCAGGCACGCACGCACGCAGGCACGCACGCAGGCACGCACGCACGCACGCAGGCACGCACGAACGCACGCACGCACGCACGCACGCAGGCACGCACGCACGCAGGCACGCATGCACGCACGCACGCAGGCACGCACGCACGCACGCACGCACGCACGCACGCACGCACGCACGCACGCACGCACGCACGCACGCACGCACGCACGCACGCACGCACGCACGCAGGCACGCAGGCACGCACGCACGCACGCAGGCACGCACGCACGCAGACTCGCACGCACGCACGCACGCACGCAGGCACGCACGCACGCACGCACGCACGCACCGGCACGCACGCACGCACGGGCACGCACGCACACACGTAATTCCCACTTCAGGGCCGTGACAGGCGACCCATCTTCTGTAGAGCAGAGGCGCCGCCACGGACGCCGCCTTGGCCAGACACATGCTCGTGTAGGTCTGCGCTGCGATCGCTCCGCTCAGACAAAGGGCCAATTCCGTCGTGTATCTGCTCGCTCTGTCCACGTCGCACAACCACAGCACTTCGCCGACGTCGCACGCCAAGTTGGTCGCGTACATGGCCAGCAGCGTCGCAAAGTACGCAAACTCGGCAGCGGACTTGTGAAAAAATAGTTTGAATGGCACTGCGGGGAGAGGCACGGCTCTGGCCGAAACTGAACTGTTTTCTTTACATTTTTACGGATCAAACTTTTACGGATCAAGATTTTGCGATCGAAAGGATCGCGACGACGGGACACGTGCCTCTCGGCAGGATTCGCCGTCTTCTGCCGTGGACGAGAGCGGCCATGTTCAGGACGCACACGAGGGCAGACGCGCAGCAGAGGCCAATGTCCAGCCAGCTCGTGTGGTAGGCGAGCTGGACTAGCAGACCGTCCGCTTCGTCCCACTCGAAGCGGCTCGCATTGGAGCAGTGCAGCTCGGACACCGCACGGCCGCGCTTCTTGCGATGCCAACTCGCGGCGGCGCCTTTGGTTATGAACATGACAGTTTGACACGTATAGCGCTTCCGGAATCCGAGCCACTTCTTGGCGAAGAAAGCCAACGGAATGGCCAAGAGACGCTAACAGGCGGCGACGACCACTTTCTCTTTGCCGAGAGCTCGCGTCTTACCTGCGCCGGTATGCATACATATATCTGGAAGAGCTGCTCAAATTTCCAAGTGAGAAACGACTACATGGCATTCGATTGGCCTTATTCCTTGTACTGCAAGTGTTCGCTGGCTCGCGAATGACTGAGGCGGAACACATACAAAATACGAATCCCATCCAAGTACAAGTTTGGTACAGACCTGTTGTATATGTCGGCGTCTACGCCCCCGTACAGTAATCTTTCAAGTCCGAGTACTCGAGCTTGAAAAATCAGAATCAAACGTCGCTCGGGGTGGACGACTACAGTATATCGCAGCGTCGATGAAGCTCAAGCAATCTCTCCAGCCAAAAATTGGCGAAGAACATTTGAAAGTGAGCAACCACAAACAGGCTGTTATGGACTGTGGTTGTTTTTGCTGTTGACCTGAGGGCGAGTCTAGGAGACCGGTCAGTGGCACGTGTAACCAGTTTTTTTGTGTACGGACGGAAAAATCGTAATGGTTTGACCGTCGTCAAAAAGAAAACAGATCTGATTTTATTTTCTACGACTTCCTCCGTGAGGTGAGGGACGGGGTCTCTTTCAACCGTTTTTCGTCGCGGTGTGCGTGCGTGCGTGCGCGCGTGCGCGCGCGCTAGCACTTGAGTTGTCCTGTGTAGCCATGGCGTTCTGTTGCGCGAGGGTTGTTCTTAGACCGATTACTGAATACTGAACACTGCGAACTGAGACACTGAGACAACAACTTTCGAACGTACAATGTTATATGCAACGCATGAATAATCACAGGATGTCTGGGTTACAATCAGCGGGTAAGCAGGGAAAGCACACTCAGCGATCAGGTGAGGGGAAGGCACAATCAGCGCTCGGGCGAAGGGAAAGCGGAAAACAAGCAAAGTGCAAGTGTGCTTTGTTACACCTGTATGCTGGTTACCCGGCCATATAGCCGTTCTTTTCTTTTGAGAACAAACGTGGGTCGGACAATGAATCTCGACCTCACTGCGCGCGACGACCCCTCGAGCGTGCCTGAGCCGTGTTTTGCGCAGTACAGGAAAGACCGAGAACCCAGAGTCTCGGGCTCAGAAGAAGCTCGGACAGAATTTCTCATTACGTACCGTAAACCCTATAATCAGGCCCCCTCCCCGGGGAGCTAGCTAATTATAGTTAGGTAATTATAATTATAATTTTATAATTATGATAATAAAATTATTAATTAATTACAAAACAAAACAATTGTTTTGTACGAACACTAGGAGGGTGTATAATTATGGGGGGAGGCTAATTATAGGGGGGCTTATAAACTGCAAGTGTCGATGTGTGGGAAGCCTTGTGGGCGAAAAGGCGCGTGGAGGCGATTTTTTTTTTAAGGAAAAAGACTCTACGCACACACGTTGGTACACACTCTCACACAGTCTCACATGCACATTACATGTACACAGCAGATACGCGATCATACATAACTCAGATATTGAAAATTTTGCCTTTCAGACGGGACTGTCCATTTAGAGAGGGAGTGTAATTATAGGAGGGGATGGGCTTCTAAACTCAGTGGTTTTGGGAGAATGTACACTATAATTATAGGGGGGGGGGGCTAATTATGAGGGGGGGGGCAATTATAGGGTTTACGAGCGCTCCAAAGGTGCCAGATTATCATCCTTTTTCGAACGCCACACGAGCGCCGAATCACTTGGCGGCTGGCGCAACAGCCCTGGCGACTGGGGCCGCTCCTCCTTTGCCAAATAGGACGTTCTTCATGGCCTTCCTAACTGCGCCACTGAATGCGGCCACGACGTAGGGGTTCGTCAGCGTCATGGCGTCCAGCGACGCGTAGAGGAACATTCGCTGGCCCAACATGTCACCCGTCACCGCGATGTACATGGTGCAGGCGACGTAGGCCATCATCTCCAGGAACAGCACCACGCCCGAGAGCGTCAGCTTCAACTCGGTCGTGTGCGAAACCGTTTGCGAGTTGTAACTGAACTCAAACAGAAGAGCTGTTCTACTGTTCAAGGTGGAGATTGTGCAAATTACCGGAGCAATTTGTAAGCCATGACTAGGTAGAGGCAGAGGCCGAGGAGGGCACAGGCCCATGCCGTCAGCGTGCTGGCCATGCCGGTGGCCAAGATGACGTCGTAGTGCCGGAATCGGAGTCCAATGGCCGTCCCGTTGGCCAGCAGCTGCAGCTCGCTGTGCATCCATGGGAAGGGAACGATCACCAACGCGACCACCGGCACAGCCCACTGGACCAACACGCCAGCCAGCAGCACTCGACTGCTCCACCCCTGAAAACAAGGACATAAAGTCTGACTGATTGACAACTGGTGAGAAAGCGTCCGGAGAACAGAACAGAGTGGACAGAACTGATCATTGTTGGCTATTCGCGAAGGGAGAGAAAGGTTTACACTGTAATTTGCATGTACATGCAAGGTAGTGTACCGTAAATCCTCCAAAGCATGCGACCGCCCGCCCCCCCCCCCCAAACATTGCCCCTCTCTCCCTCTTTCTCTTTTAAGGGGTGCAGAAGGAGGAGGAGGGGTCGGTAGTGTAGTGGGACGCCATTTGCCAGGCAAGGACGGGCAAAAGGCGGTCCGGGACGCCGCCAATCGCCTGGTGGGTTTTGAACGCCTGCAACTTAGCATCGGTCACAACGTATACTCACGCTTTCGTATTCAGTAGGCCAAAGGATGGCGGTAAATCGATTGACGACGAGGAGAGTGGTGCCCAGGCACTGGCTGGGCACGAACTGCGTCGACAGCGTCACCATGACCGTGACGAGAATCTGAACCGGGCTATATAAACCATTCAAAACAACAAAACATAACGCTATCCGTGTACGAAACGAAACGCTGACGTGGTTGTTCGACGTGTAGAAGTCGTGGAATAGACCGGAAGTCATGGGTCGCGACAGGAGCCACTGAAATGTACATACCGTAAACCCTATAATTAGCCCCCCGGGGGCTAATTTTTTCGTTCGAGCTCTAGGAGGGTGTATAATTATGGGGGGGGGCTAATTATAGGGGGGCTTATAAACTGGAAGTGTCGATGTGTGTGGAGCATTGGTAAAAAAAGGCGCGTGCAGGTGATTTTTAAGGGAAAAAGACGCTGCGCACACACGTTGGTACACTCTAACACACTCTCACACAGTCTTACATGCACATACATGTACATACATACACATACGCGACTATAGATACACCCAGACATGGAAAATATTGCCTTTCAGACGATAGTCCATTTAGGGAGGGGGCGTAATTATAGGGGGGGGGGGGCTTATTAACTCAAAGTGGTCTTAGGAGGGTGTATAATTATAGGGGGGGCTAATTATACGGGGGGGGGCTAATTATAAGGTTTACGGTAGGTAGCAATGCGGACAGCTCACCAACGAGAAAGGTACCGAGAATTCTGGGGGCAGCGCATGGTATAGTGGCAGGGAATCGGCTTCTAGAGCGCACGGTCCTGGGTTCGATTCTTGATGGATCCACTAGATCGACGACTTTCCTCTCAGTGGATTTCCTCGTGCTGTCGCTGTCCTAGATTACAGATGGCGTTCCTCCGAAAGTCTGGCTGTACTTATGCGGCTCTAGACGGGAAGGCGTCCTGGAGATTCGTGTGCTATATAGGCCATTGATAGTCCACTAGAGACTCTCTCTCCTATAGTACCCCGGGCTGTTATTGAAGTACATAAAAGTGCACCTGATGTAGCGCCGCCTCGAAGTCGGTCGCGCCCAGCGCGAGACAGAGCGTGAAGAAGGACGAGCGCAGGCTCGCGTCCGTTTTTCGGCCCCTCCAGATGGCGTACAAAAAGAGACCATAGAACGGCACCGAAATAACGTAGAATGCAAAGGAGCCGAAGAGATACACGCAGAAGCTGGTCGACGAACAGAGCATGCCGGATTCTGTACGGCTTTACGGCGATCGATGGCTTAGTGATAGGGAATCGGCCTCACTCGCGCGCGATGCGCGGTTCGATAATTGACCACAGACTACAGAGGCTACCCATCATGTACCTGGCGGTTTAATTTAAGCACTATCATGAAATTCGAGTGCATGCGATAGCATAGAGTGGCTAGGCAAGCAACGTATTTTTTAAATTCGCTTGACACGCAGCGCAAAATAAAGCGAGCCACAACGTGAATTGAACTAAATTAAAGTAAATAGAGTTGAATGAATGTGGTAGGTGGCCTTGCAGCGGCTAAGGTTACATTCAGCTCGCATTCTGATTCAAGTAACGTGTTTTTGAAAGCAGCAGCTTTGTTAATGAGTGGGGAAACAAATCTCCCTGGATTTAATTATACATGGACATGTCACATGTCCATACCTGCAACGTCGGACATATTTGACTGTTGGCGAAGAGCCAAGTTGTAACGCCGACACATCAATTGCCTGGAGCTTTTATTGCCGGGCCAAACGCACGAGCGAACGGTTATATTTCCTGTACAAATAAACACAGTATGCAGAGCACACTCTGACAGGCTCTCGCGTCGTATGAAGCTGCAAAACGGAACCGGTATGCTCAACCGAAACTCAAAACCGTGCTCATGTCGAGTAGTACACTGATACACACACTCTTTTATGAAAGTTGAAGGAAACCATTCCGTTGCTAATAATCTAAGGTGGTAACGACGATTTCATCGAAATTGGCACCGCCGCACACCAAGGTAGTTATGCACTCGTCGCAGTGCCAGGAAACACCAAAGTTTCATATTCAGTCTCGATCCATTCCAAACACGGTGTCAGTGCAAAGTAGTTTGCCCTCGCTTACATTGTGGCACAGCGTATCGTATGACCAGATTAGAGAAAATGAAAACACGCGTTGATGGTTCAGTGGTAGAATGCTCGCCTGCCACGCGGGCGGCCCGGGTTCGATTCCCGGTCAACGCAAATGTTTTTGCTGTCTGTACGTGGAAAAGTTTAAACTGCTAGCTAAGTACAAATACTTCCGGCAGGTTTAAGGCCTTCTTTTCTTCTTTTGCATTATTCTCTTTCTTTTTTAAATGAAAAGCCCTGGTTCGATTCCCAGTCAACGCAAATATTTTCTCAGTTTTTTTTGTTCAAATTTTTCTTTAGAAGATGCTCGGGCGTGGCGTGGCCGGTTCGCAGTGTCGCGGCGACGACGACAATGACGACTGACGACGGCGCGACAAACGCGCTCAATAGTCACAATGAAACAAACTTTTTTAAAGTCGTCATAAAAGTTAAATATTTAAAAACGCGTGCGCGTTCTAAATCGTAGACTTCGCTCTTCTAGCCCCTCTACCAGTGGCGAATCCAGAAATTGTTTCGGAGGGGGGGGGAGATTTCGCAGAAGAGGAGAACCTGTTTAAATTTTTAGATGCTCGGCCATTTCGGCGCTGGTGTGGTCGCGCACATGCATGATCGGTGACATTGGTCCATTGTTGACAGCTACTACACACCATCTGCATGTACAACAATTTTCATGCGCGACCGCGAGGCGCTTTTCCTCTCCCGCGATTGGCTGCCAATTTATGCTCCCAATTAAGCCAATATGCCAATATAAGCCCAATTTATGCTCACTTCTTAACTTGACTCCAAGAAAATTTCAACTTGAATTTAACTTAGATGTAAGCGTATGTGTTGCTGTACTTATTTGCATATTTACAGACCTGCCGCCCTCAAGACAAGAGGGAAAATATAAGCTAGAATATTTGAAGTTAGAATATCTTGTGTATTTGTGTAGTTTACAGTTTGTGTATTTCTAGGTACCAGATTTTTGCCGCCATGTTTGAGTTGCCTCCTGCAGAAACTGTGATTGATATCGATATCTGTGGCTTCGCGCAGCTACTCTACAGGTAAATCTATATGTTCATTTTTTCATTGTTTGTTGTTCTTGTGTTTCTTTTCCACTACACTGAGCTTCTCGTCTGCCGACAGACACAACTCGCCACTATCATCGCTATCCCCAATTAACACTGCAGCGTCTCTCGCAATGTCGCAAGATACGTATGCAAATTTCGCACACATGTATAGACACACACAAAGGAGTAAACTCGTTGCATTGAGTATACAAATTATTATGTGAAGCTGTTAATGTTTATCGCTCCCATAAGCTCAGAAAAACATTTGAATGCATTTGAATTTTGAATACTTTTACTCGTGTGTAGCAAATCTGGGCGCATATCTGTTGTGGAACGACAAGCCCTCACAATTGCTGGCGGATGCGCAACAGGCGACTTCCGAGAAATTGTTGCAAAGTTTTCCGTGCAGATATAATGAAGAGCATTCGTTGTGACGAGCAAAGTGCTGTAAGGGTAACTAGTAATCCAACTGACAAGGCGAATGGCCGAGCAAGACAGTGCTGGAGCAATGGCGCGGCCAGAGGCGGAGGACGCGGCGGTGGCGGGGGCGGCAGTGCTGGCCGACCTGCCGCTGGGAGACGGAGAGGGCATGGCGCGGTTCGTGGTCGGCGCCGAGCCGGAGGAGCCAGCGGCGCCCGCCCCGCCGGCCCAGCAGCAGCTGGAAGATCCCAATGTGCCCGACAGGCGGCCTCGCCACGACGATCCTGCGTACCAGGCGAGTGCGCCACTCCTCGCGCGTCAAACGGTGCGCGACCGCGGCGGACGCTGTACTTCAGGCGCTGGTGGGCGGAGAGGAGACGGCGCCGCGCGGCTACTACCGCTGCATGCTGTGTCGGCGATGGCTGCTCCTCTTCCCGCCGCGCGTCCGCGGAGGGAGCGTGAAGCGCAAGCAGACCCGCCGCTACGCCGAGACGCACGCCGTCCACCACGCGCCCACAAGTTCTTCATGTGCCTGAGCGACGCGTGCGGCAGGCGAACATTCGCCACGAGACAAGCCGCGCGCGACGGCACTGTCGAGTCAGTGCCAAACACCGAGGAGCGCCCGAGCCGCCCGGTCAGCTGCAGCAGCTCGCTTGGCCTACCTAGTTCACTGAGTTATGAAACCGCCGGTTCCACTTCAGGCTACGAGCAGCTGATCGCCCCAGCATTCCACGCAGTGCTCGTCGAATCGCTGGTGCACCGGTGCTTTTCATACTGCACCACGTTGCCTCGACCGTCGCGCCAGTCGTCTGAGCCTACTGACGTGTCCGATGTCACCTGTCACCATGCCTGTCACCTGAAAACTGCGAAAGTGACCATGCGACCACTGTTGTCCACGAAAGTGACCACTGTACTGTTGTCTGCATCTCCCGTGTTTTGGCAGGCGAGCATTCTACCACAGGCTCTGAATTTTCGACGCAAACTTTAACAAAGAAATACATTTCGGACTTAGAACGGCTTTGAGCCAAACAAAATGTAGCATGCCACACAGTGCCTATGGAGGTACCTTTTGATCACAATTTAAAGGAAATCTATTTATTCAAATCCGTGGTCTATTTTGCCGTGGACGCCCTGTTAATACATAAAAATCGACGCTGCAAGCGAAAATTTTGAGATTTCCGACCATCTACATGTACAAGCATTTTTATGCGGAAAAATACGGCCGCGAGGCACTTTTCTTCTCCCACCGCCTTGCCTTTCTTTCCTTAGTTTTCCAATTTTGGGAGAGAGAATGAGTCGAGCTGAGAGCTCTCGATCGCCTCAGCCGTTGCGTGCTCTATGCAAGCTCAAAAACAGTCGTACTGCCGGCGGCGAGCAATCCGTGCTCGGCTGCGCATGTAAACTCAACTCAAACGACGTAGTCGTGATCGCAAGCGAAAAGGAGACAATCTCGTCACCATAGCAACGCTGGCGCTGGCGCTATGTATGCTAGATTGATAGACGGTCTCATGTTCTTCGGCTGGGTTGGATACTTTGCTACTTTGCGTCGTGCTGCCTCCTTTGCATTGCAGTTGTAAAATTGTTCTGTTCGATTCAAAGTGAATCATGACAAATTTTGGTGCGGACTTGACCTTCACGCGGATCGATTACTCGCAGGTCACTAGGTGCCACCCGTACGAGCGTGCCACCCGTGCCACCCGTAGTCAACCCTGCAATTGTCACAGGTCGGCACGACAAGCAGAAAATGTCTCCTGATGTTGCCTCGTTTTGGTGACGAACTGAACAAGGTCGCTTTTAAAAGTGTAGCTTCATTGTATAGCTCGCGTTTTCGTACTCTTTCAATTCAGCGTTCAGATTGTCATCGGCAGTCACAACGGCGTTCTCACCTGCCTCTCACGCAAAGGCGACGAGACCGTTGTAAGACGCAAATTTAATTTTAAATTGGAAACATTTCTGTGGGTACAAAAAAAATCAGAACTCTTGCAGATTCATTTCAAGACTTTGCCTGGTCAGAAGATCGAATGCATGGCTATTGGCGGAACGGGCACAGCTCTCGACAAAATCTTTCACTCGGCGGAAAACAATGTGCGCCACATTTTTATTTTATTTTACTGATTAAAAATATGATTAGAAAAAGCAAAGCCGTTCTTTTTTAACAGGTAAAAGCGTTCAGCAAGAAAGGCAAGCAGTTTCTCCTGTTCGAAAGCAACATGGCGGAACCGATCCTATCCATGTCTGGTTTCTAGATTTTTAAATCTAGATTCTAGAAAATGTTTCAGTAATTAGTTTTAGGCACATCAGCGGAGTGGACATGTTCCTTTGTGGCAAAAACACCTTCAACCATTACCACGACTGCACCGAAGCTAACGTATGCAAATTTGCGCTGCAACCTCAACTACGAAAATTTGCATTTAGTTTTACCTATCGCCTGAACGAATTAACGACGTTATCTCGCTGCCGATTACAGAGGGCAGCTGGGTCGGCCGAGGTAAAACCCTTTCTGTAAGTCGCTATCTTTTCTTGAATATTTACATTTCAGGATTAACACCACTTTTGGCTTGCGATGATCGTACTGTCAAAATTCTGAAGGGATCCAACGTTTTATACCAAGTGGAATGCGGTGGGGTGCCCAACTGCCTCGCACTCTATCAAAATAATGGAGGTGATTTAAATTTTAATTTTAGCAACGATTTACATATTTTGTATCCAAAATTTGCATATGCAAATATTTAGGAATTGAAGGCCAAATGGTGGCTTACGGTACAAAAGACGGTCGAATTGGCTTGCTCGACTTACCAGCGTAGCTTTTACATTTTTATTTTATTTTCTTTCATTGTTTCGTTGGTGATGGATGCTTTTTAGAAAAGCGGGCTATTTGCGCTGGGAAAACTCTTCCAGGAATGGTTCCGCAGGTATACCATACCTAAACCGACGCTTTTCACGGTGCGACACTTTTTCAATTGTCACTGCTTTGTGCAGCGGTGACTTGCATGGCATTCTACGACATGTGTAAAAGTGGACCGAAGCTCGATCTGATAGCTGGCAGAGATGATGGACTCATCGAAATCTACACAATTGACGATCACGACAAAGCGACGCTCAAGCAAACGCTAGTCCGTTTGTTAGCGTTTTCCATTTATTAGAGAGAGTAATGCAAAAAGAAAGGAAAAGAATGTGGCCCCAAAACCGGCCGGAAATTTAGTAGTTAGCAGTTTTCAACTTTGCTCAAACAAGAATGGACAGCAAAATAAATTGCGTTGACCGGGAATCGAACCCGGGCCGCCCGCGTGGCAGGCGAGCATTCTACCACTGAACCATCAACGCTTATAAACATTGCTCTAATTTCATTATACGATACGCTACGCCGACATCAAAACGAGGGCACTGTATTTTGCATTGCACTAAATATAAAGTTGGGATTGAGATTCGAGAAAATATGAAAGTGAAATTTTGATTTTTCTTAGCACTGCGACGAAAGCATAACCAGCTTGGTGTGCGGCCGGGTTTCCTCAGCCAATTTCGATGAAATCGTCGTTACCACCTACACTGGTAGGCTTACCAAACAATTAGCCGACGAACGCTGGCCATCAAAATGTGTTTTTAATTATTTAATTAAGGTTGGGTATTCGCAATGAGTACGGAACCGGTGCAGAAAGAGCTCGACCCCACTGCGCAGTATGAAGCGAACCCAGAGAGCAACAGAAAAATACAGGACCTTCGGTATGCACCCACTCACGCACGCACGCACGCACGCACAGACAGGCAGGCAGGCATGCACGCACGCACCGACACGCACGCACGCACCGACCGGCACGTACGGACGCGCAGACAGGAGCTGTCCGAGCTGGAGGCGCGCGTGGAGGCGGAGCGCGAGCGCTACCACGCGCACGCGACCGTGGAGAACGCGTCGGGTCTGTCGGCCGTGCCGCTGTTCGCCGTCAACGACCGCTTCGCCCTGAGTCGCGACGAGGCCGCGTACACGCTCGCTTTGGAGCTCGTCGTCCCCATCGACTACGTCCTCCTACAGGCGCGCTTCGCATACAGTCACTCAATGAAACATAAGACGGCAAGGGGCTCTCTGATCTGCGTACCACATCCTCACAAATACAACCTGCATCCGCGCCCAATCTCGCCAGCGCTAGACACCATTCTCGCTGGCCTTGGCTTTGCGACTAACTATTTGAGTGCGTTGCATTGCATCAATCCAGGGAGGGGTGGCTTCTCATTCAGATCAATGATATGACAGCGCCTCTGGCTATCTGTAATCTGACGTACAATATAATACCTGTAATATCTGTGATACCAATAATCTGGCGGAATCGTATCAAGGTTTTGTTGAAAGTTTTAGTGCGACGTCCCCGTCGACTTGCTGGACGTGGAGCGCAATTCCGCCGTCGTCAGTCAGACCGCTTGCGATCCGGACGTAAATTTGCATACTGCAATGTGAAAATAATTTAAGACTTGCGCATTTAGTCCGGCAACTCTCTCTTGGCGACATTCCGGTGTCAGGCGAACACGACTAGACTGGAGACAAAAATACGCTCGATCGAGGGCCAATACGGTACTCTGCAAGCGTACATTTCTCCGAAAACGCAGCCGAAAGTTTGCCAGGTATATTTGAAAGAAAGCCTGGTTTAAGCAAATTATGGATTTAATTGAAGGTCCGCCAATACTCGATCAAACCCCTGTCGCTGCACCAACGGTGCCACACGTACGACGCGACGCGACCGCAGAACACGCTGAAGATCACTGGACAAGTTTGTACTGTACTAGTTAAATTTAAAATTAAATGTTAAAAATTTTTAATTTAGTTTTCCGTCGGCGAGGCTCACAGTTGGGCTTCGTTTTGCCTGGCCGAATTGCCCGAAAAGCCGCCGATGGGCGAGCATGCGACCTTTGCATTCGTTTCAACGTTCACTAACACACAGCTCGAATGTACTTACCGGTAGGAGTTTTTCGTTATTTTTTAGATAAATTTGTCCCCAATAAGCAACCGTAACTCCTCCAATAGTGCCCTCCTCAATCCCCATCCAATACTGCCATCGTCCGCGTGTATGTAGAGGTTGAAACTGCGGTGCCTTTAGTGAAACTACAGAGTAGCGAAACTATAAATTTTGAGTAATTGGTGCCATCTTTGTAAAAACTTGCGTCGTCCTCATTTGGAAGGTGCACACTGCACAGAAATGACGGTCAAAACTGAGATTTACCTTATCCCTAATCCTCAAAACTTCTCATTTAGTCGTGGAGAGATTTTGTTTCGGAGTGACAATCTTTCCACAATTGCCATTCTACGCGACGTGTTGAGCAAAGAAGCGACGCGGCGCAAAATCAAAGTGGACATACACTGTGGTAGGAGGGGACAGTATTCTAGAAGATTCGGTACTTTTGGGCGCCAATTTCTGAAAAAGTAATTCATCTAAACAGAATACGTTGTACAGACCGTGCACGTTTACCAACAGATATCAATGGCGAGAGCGCTGTGCACACCCTGCAGTTGCTGCATCCCAAGCTGGAATATCAGATTAATTTGTCCAAGAAGGTCAACTTGTCACTGGCCTTAAAGGTGAATTTTTTTGTTTGACATACCGTCATATAGGTATGTTGCTGTCTGCTGTCATAAATCAATTTGTAGGAATTGTCGACTCAAGAAGACGATCTGACGTTTCTAAACGAGGAATTCATAGATGTTATGAAGAGGAGCGACGAACTGAACGCCGAACACAAAAGACAGCAGGTTCCAATTTTAATTGGGTAATTTTATATAAATTGTATTAAATTCATTTGCACAACTTGTCTTAGGCGCACGTGGAACGCATTTATGGCGTGGTGACGGACCTGTACATCGACAAATTCAAATTCCTGGGCGTCAGTGTCAAGCACAAGATCCCGAGACTGGTTGAACTGCTCGACGAATACAGCTTCGACAGCTTAGTCGCATTCTTTCAGAGCAACTGAATGCGGCCCTTTGCATCCGACAGGGCTTGGGGAAACGGTGTGATCAGTTTCAATTAGTAGTTTGCGATGTGCCACTTTTATGTTGTGCCGTGAGTGAGTCATGTTAGAGAGGTGCGCTTGCAACTTTTTCCGCCTCCTGTCAATGCAGTGGAAATGCTTCAAAGTTGAAACTGTAGTTGAACCCGGAAGGATCCATGGAAGACGCCGCAACACGAAGTAAACGAAGAGACGAAACATTCAGTTTCATTCGTTGGGCGGCAAAGCGCACACAAAGCAAATTCGTCGCTCACGCACGCACACAGACACTCAGCGATCACTTGGTCCACTCGATCGAGAAACTTGTGCTGCACTCTGTATTGCGATCAGCAGTGCATCCGGTACTGTGTCTTTGCGTACATTTGCTTTGGCCATCCTCGTGGCGAAACATTGCTTGCAGTTTACCTTCTTTACCCTTTTTAATTGTAGCTGAAAAAGGAGGCAGACGAAAGGTCTCCCGCGTCTCTTATCCGCCGTGCAGCTAATGCATTGTAGCCCATGTTGGCACCACAGGTTGCATTCGTGTCTACGCAATCAAATTCTGCGTTTGGACAACCTCATTGCCTGCCAATATCGCCATCTGTGTGCTGTCAGCACCCTGCATCGTTTGTTGTCGCTGGCTAATGGCGCAATCATAAAGCAATATCCCGGATCGGATTGCGGAAGGTAAATCGATCGACCCTGCACAATGTCTGCACAATGTATGCGAGGCGGCAGTGTAGGTAGAACGAACGGCTTTTTCAGCTTAGCTGGAGGTAAGCTTACCAGCTCCCCAGCTACCTGTCTAGCTAGCTAGGCGACGGCGGCCTTTCCATGAGCGCCGAGCTAACACTCTGCCGCGCTAGCTGTGTGTACCCCCCTCCCGCAACTGAGTGGGCCACTGTGCCGCCGTCTGCGCATCTACCTACCTACAGGCGCCTTGCCTAGAGGCTGACAGGTGTGTGGGCCTCGCTCACCACTTCGTTCATTGTGTGTGTGAAAGTATCGATTTTTCGGCTCGCGATTTCGCTGTTCGACTGTCTTTCTTTCTTTCTCACTATGGTTGCAGCTGCGCCGCCGCGACGCGCCTTATCTGCTCCCGCGTCCCTCCCGCGTGTGCGTGTGATTCACCCGGTCCCCCTCCCTCTTCTTTCATTTTGCCTGCTCTGAGATTCCACAACGGGTTAGGCCAGGGGCGCGTGGCCAGTCGGCGTCGCGAATTGTTGACTACGAACGCGCGACACAAAGCGAAGCGAGCGCTCGCCCCCCCCCCCCCCCCTCCCCTGACGCTGTCACCTTGAAATTCGGTCAACGCGCGGCCGCGCGGGGCTCAACGCACACCCCTCTCTACTCTTGTGTAGGAGTGGCACGGGTGCGTACGTACGCGCGAACATCGAAGCCGCCCCCACGCGCGCCCGCGCGCGCCACTACACACTACACGTTGCTCGCGCGCCGCGCAATGTCGCCGCCTCTCAGAGTATAGACAGCCGTGACTTCGCGGCCAAGGGGACGCCGCCAAGTGACAAACAACAAAAGGGGAGAAAATTGCAGAGGAATTCCAAGCGAGGAGAGCGAACATGTTGAATCCCTGCCTCTGCTGGAATTTGAAAGATGGATGCGTCACGATCGGAATCTGGTCCCTGGTAAGTCAAACTTGTGGCTTTCGAGGCGCGTTGTCTTCTCGATTTTTGTTTGAATCTCGACTAAACAAACTTGTTGATCACTCTCATGGCTTCATACTTCACCCTCCTCTCATACTGTCGCTTGGTTGAGAAAGCTGAGCTGTGAGTGCATCAGTGATATGTTGACTCCCAACTCTGGCTGCAGAATATGTACAGTTGTGCCTAAGGACGGATGCAGCAAAATTTTCAGGCGGGGAGGGGGGTGCAGATTATGGACCCTATTTGGTTGCCATTTGGGGGGTTGAGCAAAACAATTTTAGTACAGCTAAATCATCACACAAAACAATGGCGCCGCAGACGAGATTTTTGTCATATTTGTGAACAATCAGGAATGTCCGTCTGTCTCTCCCAGTGCGTGCGTTCACGTACGCTCGTGCGTACGCGGCCGTGCTCAGCTCTACTCGATCGGCTCGCTGGGTCTGTACGGCTGGGCGCAGTCGGTGCTGAGTCGCTGCTCGTCGCTCACGATCGCCGCGCCCAACGAGGAGTGCCAGGAGTACTGTCCCTGCTCCGGCCAGGACACGCCCGTCGTCGACACCATCCTGCAGTGTTAGTCCGGGAGCAGGGCGTGCGGCCTCCCAGCGGCAGCATCTTTACGTATACGTGACGTATATAGCAGCGCGGCGACGCATTGGGTGTGTGTGCGCAACAAACAGAAGCCGCGGCGCGGCTCGAGTACTGCCCTCTAGGTGGCTCCATCAATCCTGCGCGTTTGATGGAGTATCCTGGATGCTGCATTCCTGGACACACACACACACCTAATGCACGCAGCTGACAGACAAAGACTGTGCAATCTCAGATGCGCGCTTCCATTGCTTGCAACCGCTCCCGTGCGCTTTGATTCCTTCTCTCTCTCTCATTGACTCCTCATGCTCTCTGGTGAAAACTGCTGAAGAGTCCCAACCGAGAACTTTTACCTTCCCAGGCTTGCGTCGTGCTTGCAGATCTACGCAGTGGGCTCCATGGGCTTCTACGGTTGGGCGTCGTCCGAGCTCTACTACAGGCGGATGCAACAGGCCAATTACCTGCCAGCCCTGCCGCAGAATGCGTTTGAGCAACCGTTCATGGACTCCTATACCACCAGGGAAGCCAACTGGCTCACGGGTAAGCCTCGCTGCCGCGGCACCAATCCCAATCGCTCGCGCTTTGTCTCTTGAGTTGGACCAACGGATTTGAATTTCCTGCCCACCGCCGATTCAACGCTTTTAGACGAAGCCATGTCTAAGTAATTCTTAAATCGGTTACTGCACGTGTTGGGCATTGCCGTTTGCGCAGTTTGATTGACGTTGGTCAAACGATTTGCGACGCAGTTTGCACGTTTACTCTGACAAACCCAAACGGGAGCGGTTGCAACCTTTGGACGTAATGTGCATGCCTGTAGAGTCGGTCATCAGTAATGCGCTGCTCTTGCAACCCCAGCTTGGCTTTCAAACACGAACGTGCATGCATGATGACAGTACAGTGTAAGGCACTCGACATCGAATTGCAACACGCGATATGCATCGTAATTGTTCGCATTGTGTACAAACATTGCAGTACGGCATTTTTCCCGTTCGATATATGTATCGATTAGCAAAACCTCTCTCATTTTAGTTCTCCTTGTCATTCAAACGATCTGTTTGGTGCTCGTCTTCTTTCTGCTCTTTGCGTCTGTCTCTCTCATTTACGGAGTTCACACGGTGGGTTTTTTGTTCTGTCATTCCACTCGAATGAACATGTCGGATTTATTTATCGCCAAATTGGGCCAAATAGTGTTTGTAGCGGTCAAACCCGGTATCTACCGAAAACACATATTCCCCCTTTGCCCACTTTCAAAAATTTGGCTTACCAACTCATCATATGTTTATGAAATAGTACCATGAAATAGTACCCCAGGGGTTTTATTGGTCAGCCTTTCGGCTTCAACACATTGTCTTCGATACACCTCTACAAGAAAATACGAATGCAGCACCGTATGCGTCCAGATATACCGCAAATCTTCCAATAGTCCTCCCCCCCCTTCCAATAGGGGAACCCCCTCCAAAACTTCCTCCGAGTAAGGATATAGGATGAAAGTTTAGTGCCCACCAGGGGCACTATTGTAGAATTTACGGCAGGTACTGTGTACTGTGCACGGTACATACATACATATAACCCATATCAAATTCAGGCGTCGCGCTGGCTCGTTTGGTTCTGGTTTCCTTCAATTATTCTGACAATGCTTGCCACTCTCGCCTACTGTATCTGCTGGTGGGTAGGGGTGAGTCCTCGCGGTTTTTTCGCATCGCTCAACCAAGTAATAACAGCGATTGTTGTGTATCATTGGATTTGCAGGATATCAGCAGCTATTGGATGGCTTTAACGATTATTCAGCTCGTCTGCACCATCATTAACGTGAGTCTAGCATGCTTCCATAGCAACCGCAATGCCAGTTTAAAAATAAATAAATCAAAAACTCCATTCAGTTCTACTGTTTATTTTGTGTTGCCATCTGGTACTTTCAAAACGTCAAATCCTCGGGGAGTGGCTATCGCAAGCAGATGGACAGCGTTCCCTACGAGATGACGCCTCAGCAATACCCCTACGAGCAACAGCAAAGGGCTTACGGCGTAAATGGCCAGCTGAACTACGGTTACAATGGCAGGGAGGTGCCGAAACAATCTGTGGTGCAGTACGAACCGAATAATAACAACGGCACTGCGGTGAGAGAGCGACAAGAGAACCAGTTCAACAAGGCGCTCCAGCAGTGGGGTCAGATCGGCAACGGTGAGGAATTCGGCGCACGCACGCCATGCACGCGCGCACGCACGCTCGCACGCACGCACGCCATATCGAAATGTTCAGGCACGAATAATTATCCAACCGAAGACAAGCCTCCTCTGCCGCCAGTTAGACAGGCGAGTATTCGCAAGTACGCGCAACGAGGTTTACCACAAAAGGTCCCTCTCGACACGACATACGAAGGACAGAAAGAGTGGACGAAAAACTGGGTGAAAACGCAGTCTCAAACTCAGCTGGCAGGTTGGTAAATGGCCAAGGAAGATCTCTGGCCTGAAACAACTTTTTTCTGTAAATGCAGGAGATATTCGCACGGAGCCCAACACTCCGACCAAACTGGAACCGGAAATGGGGCTCCGGCCAGCCGTGTCCGAGCCGGAAATCTACGCAAAGGTGAAGAAAACCGCTGGTGAAATTCTGGTTTGCATTCAAATCTCAGATGAAATTTAGGACAAGAAACGGCATCGATCCCGATCGGTCGGCTCCCGCAGTCATCGGTCGCACTCGCGTCGGCACAGGCGCAAGGCCGAGTCGGACGCCTACTCCGACTCGGACGGCAAGTTCTTGTCAGTGCTCTTCAAAATCATATTTTTTGTTCAATTTTTCTTCAGAGAGCCGCCACCGTAACCACCGGCGCGGCCAGCGTAGCCGCTCTAAGGGCGCCTTGGACGAGACGTACGACACAGAGGACACCGCCTACTCCGAGAAGCCGCGGCGTCGACACCACCGTCGGCGGCGCGGCGAGGACGATGACGACGACGCGTTTGACGACGACGACGAAAAGTCGCGTCGGCGTCGGCCGCGCGACGTCAAGAAGCGGAGCGAGCGGTCTACGCGACGCGACCAGGCCACCGTGACCACGCCCTCCGTCATGGACGAGCCCGCGGCGAGCGGCAGTCGACCGTCGGCGGGCACGCCTCTTTCGGGCCTCAGCAGCGGCCCCGGAGGCGGCGACGGAGGCATTCCCATCTCCATTCCGCAGCACATCGTCATTCCGCCCTCGGCGCCCGGCGCCTCCAAGGAGCCGCAGAAGTTCAAGATCAACTCCGAGATCGTGATCAGCTACAGCGACCGATCGGCCAATCCCAGCGACGTCGAGGGCGCCAGGGCCGCGGGCAGGCTCCCTGCCAGGCCCCCTGCGGTGGTACCCAACCAGAAGGTCTCCTACGAACCGCAACCCAGACCCCAGAACCCAACGCCGGGCGGCAGCAACCGTCAGTCCTACGGCAACGACAGCCAGGACTCGCGGACGGGGGGTTCGACCGCAGTCTGAAGTTATTCCGCTGAACAGTACGCGACAAGCTGACGCACAACGATGATTGCCGAATTGTACTGCAAAGTCAAAAATGTATAGACTCGTCGCATTGCGCTCTTTGAGGACACGTGTCGAGCACTTGTCAGCCCAAGAGGGATTCTGTTGATATTTCGGTCTACTTAACGCCGCGCTACCCGGTACTGCGACGACGCTAGCACTAGCATCCGATGGTTTACCGTACTTTGGTTTGCGTTGTACAGACTATCCGTTGTACAGACATGTTTCGTTTTCGACTCCAGTTGGTGATTCAAATAAAGTATTTGTTGCACCGCTCACCGTGCAACTAGCAACCAACATGCGTACTTGCAACAACGCATTCACCGTTCAATAATGTTACGTTTTTAGTGTCCTTATTCTAACGAGTCTCAACTGAAAAGATAAGCGACTTGGGCAGGGCAACATACTGTATGCCGCTGTACGGTAACGCCCATTTCAAACTCTAGCACGACGGTAAAATGGGCATACGGTAAACTATGCAGCCATGCAGGCAGGTAAAGTATGCAGGCAAGTTGACTTTTGCGGCTTTTTCTAGGCAGGTTTAGGTTTAGTTAGTAGGCGTAGGTTTAGGCTTAGGCTTTTGCTTAGGCTTAGGCTTTGTTTAGGCTGAGGTATCGCTTAGGCTTAGGCTTAGACTTTTGCGCAGGCTTAGGCTTAGACTTTTGCTTAGGATTAGGCTTAGGCTGCTGGTGTGGAAAAATCTAGTGGGAAGCCCTGAAGCTGCTGGACAGCGAGCCTAGCGATTCCAAGGAGAAAATTCAGGAGAAATATCCGGAAAAATGCCGAGAAAGTCAACTTGCCTGCATACTTTACCTGCCTGCATGCCTGCATAGTTTACCGTAAGCCGTAAGATGTTAAGCTACATGCAAAATTGGTGTAGCCAGCTGCTATCTACTCCGCTGGTCCCGGACGCTGCAGCTGGGCGAGGTGTCGCTCGCAACATATGAACGGAACCAGGCGTGCTGCAGGCGGCGATGAGAGAACCCCATTGTTTGTGGGTTGCCATACCTGGAAAGACGTAGGGTGGGATGGCACTGCCATCATGGCAGACTGAGTTAGAGGAGCGCTCTGACGTGCCGTGCCGTTTATGGTCACCGACTGGGAGTTGCACGCTTCGCTTTGCAGCGCACCAACGTTTTGGGCACGCCATTGCAACGTAAATACAGCAAAAACCCTCAATTTGAAGACTTTGCCCGCTAACCAGCGATCACCTGGGGGTGATGTTCGGCCGATTGACCAGTTCAAGGTTTTCCCCGCTTACTTCTTCACTTGATTCGCTATAATGCACTTTTACTGGCTGGTGAATTTGCGTCATTTAGAGTGGGTCCGGAACACCGTACGGAAGAACGTACAGATGACAATATAGACTCGAGAATACGCAAAGTTGAAACGCCCGCAATTTTAAACTTTCGTGTTTGTTTTCTGCCGGTTTCGG
>JASAMY010001503.1:0-171792 GCA_030248085.1 Paralinhomoeus sp. GSCO2_6
CTGACAACGACACAGAGTGGAGAACACAAGTGACAGACCATAAGAAGCGCGGAAACAGCGAAAATTCAACGTTCACTGCCTATCATGCCTGTATCCATTTTTCATGTTCTGTTCCACGCTTTTGGCGAGGTTGTGCTCCACGCGCTTGCGCTTTTTGGGCGGCCGACGCGCGCGACCCCTTTGCCTTTGTAGGCCGTCGTGGTGCGGCGAGCAATGGACCTTGGCCCAACTGGGATGCGCCCAGTCGGACCACGCTTGCCTGTGGGCAGACTGACGCTGTGCAGGAAGGCTGTGAACTTGCTGCCGCTGACTTTGCTGGCCTTAGCAAGTCACAGGACTTTGCGAAGGCCGTCTGCAAGCCCTCTTTCGGCACGATGCTGGCGAGCCCCTTCTGAGACGGTCGCAAAGATCTGCTGCAGCAGCTGCTCGACTTCCTCGTCCGTGGCTTCTGGTTCGTCGAGCTGCTCAGGTCCAAACGCCGCTCACTTCGTCCAGTGGAACTTGAGGCAGATGGGGTTGGTGGCCATGGGATTCCCACCAAAGGCTGAACCAGTATAGGGTTGTTAATTTGAATACGTGTCTGTCACTGGTGGTGAACAGAGAACGCACCTGCACATCCTCTCCTGTCTTCTTGAAAAAGTGGACTGGTTTCTGAATTCCATTGGCTAGCCAGTATGCGTGCTGTTTCGCTGCAGCGTCCATTTTTGGCAAATTTGGCATGGAAATGCTGGGGAAGTAGCGCTGAGGGGTGTTTCACAACTGTAATTTATACTTCGAGGGTACTGAGAGCTCCAATATTATCAGCCATAACTCCGACTGGTGTAATTGGATATTCCCATGTCATAATTATGAGTTTCGTCTCCTTGTGAAACACCCCCCTGAATCGCAGCTTGGTGCTTGCAGACTTCCCCCCCCAACGTTGCAGGACAGCTGCACAGTCCCAACGCCACATCAACTGAGTAGGTGACGCTGCCATCCTGCTGACTGCGCACGCCGAATGTCTGGTCGTCGATTTTCCTGACGTCGTCCCTGCAGATGCCCATGGCCGTCCTCTTGGCTTTGAGGACGGACTTCTTCCGTGCGACGTCGCGCCGATGCAGTGCGCAGTCCAGCAACTTGGCGCGATAGTAGGCAGTTTGGGAGGAGACGAGCTGCTCGAACAGATCCGTTGCGTTGAAGCGCTTCATCCTCTCCATGATCTGTAGTGTGAAACTGGTTAATATGTCCCCTGCGCCAAGGCAGGGCAACAATGTAGGTGGATGCCATTTCGACGCAATGATTCTACCTCGTCTTTCAGAATGCGCATTGCTGCTTCGCTGTAGTTGTTCGTGTGGTCCCCCTTCAGCTGAGGCCACTTGTTCCGGTAGAAATAGCACCAAATCTCTCTGCGAAGCCAGTACCTCGAGTCGAAGTGCTTCATGAAAGCACTGGTGCTGCTGACTTCCGCTAGCTGATCTTTTGCCTCTAACAGAGCCTGTTCAGAGGGCGCGTACATGACACCTAAAAACGGAATGATTTTTTGCAATTTTTGAATTTACACTAGCTGAATACAATGTACCGGTTTGTACTAGATTATTAATGTGCTAACGTTTGAACGCTGTCATGATTGGCTGCCGTTGGGCGTGGGCTACGCCGTTCTTGGCGTTCCACAGCCAGGTCCAAATGGCTTGGGCAACGTGAAACGCACACAGCAGTTGGTGCGTTTATGGCCAAACGGCTCTCAAGGCGTTCTTCTCTGCTGGCGCAGTCAGTTCACTCATGAAGATGGATCGATACCATTGCTCTGCAAGCAAGTATACGACACATCAAGCACGTAGGTAGGTGTACACGAATGGTCATTGGCCAGTCAATGGAGGGCGCGCTTACCACAGAAAGGCTTGAAGTGCTCCACGGCATCAAAGCGATTTTTCGCACGTCGAAACACTAAGGTGAGTGCCCTCTCACTCTGGCTGTTGGTGATAAACACACCAATTGGGTACTCTCGAACTGCGTAGCCACCATCATTAGGGTGATTTGGTAGTAGACATTGTCAAGACAACCAGTTGTGTCGCAGAACACCACGTCTTTAGCGTCCGCCCAATGCTGCAACGTGTGTTGCGTTGTGTTGCAATGACTCATGTAAGGATCTGGGAAACAGTACAGTGAATCCTTTGCATCTAAAAGGAGCATGTAGAAGACGCCAAACGGCTCGGCAGACTCGCTGACGGCTACAATGTACCCTTCTTTCTCTAGATGGGGCTTGCGCTGACGAATAGCTTCGAGGCATGCCGCTGCTGGGTCATGACCGCCCAGCTGCTCTTTCAGCTTCTCGGAGATGTGCCGAATTTGCCGCTCTCGTGGAAAGTGTCGTGAGGAAGCGTGATGCTCCTCAGCAGCTTGTATGAGCTTCCCATAGACTTTCTTCACTCTTTCGCCTCCACACCGTGCCAGCGTTGAGCATTCATGACCTACACACAACACAAACCCCAGCACGCACGCACGCACCCACGCACGCACCCACCCTCGCACGCACCCACGCACCCACGCACGCACCCTCGCACGCACGCACAAACACACAATGGACACGACCTTCTTGCAGGTTTCCAGCCACGGTCTGCTTGGCAATGTGACTTGGCCGCAGGTGCTTCAGATTTTCCGCCGAGTCCAACAAGTGGTTGTGGCCATTGCGGAAAATGGCCTCACCACAGAGAGGATTGTCGCCTCGCAGCAGGGGATCGCGGTACTTCGATTTGGCCGTGACTTTCCTGACTCGGAGCTGCACTTGATGTGTGCAAGTTGGTGCTGACGTGCTTCAGGGTGAGACTCACAGTTGTCGTCGGTGACCTTGACACGCTTGTGCCGTTGGCTGCGGCGACAGCAGTACGTCGCGTTGTACGGAAAGTCGGCGGATCCGTCGCACTTGGGCGACCGCAAGCTGGAGTATTCCACGTTCGCCTTCTCCTTGAAGTCCGAAAGAAACTGTTCAGCCTCGATCTTGTTGCAGAAAGGCGCGCGAGACCTTGATACATGCATTTCCCTTTGACCTCTCCGTACCCGGGGCACTATTGTGGGGGGGGGCACAGTATCTCTATGAAGGACATTGTATATGTACCTAATTGCATGCATCTGTAGAATTTGTCACACTCAACGTACACATCACATGGCTGGCAAGCAGCGCCTACGCAGCTACACAATTTGCAGAGAGGGGGGGGGTGCCTCCCACTCGAACCGGTTGGGATGCAATGCAACCTGCAAGTGAAACCCCATTGCAACTCTTTTGGGGAAGCGACCATTGTGTACGCCCCAACCCATCATATTCGGCGACTACGTATGTTACCGTAAATCCTCCAATAGTGCCCCAGGGGCACTATTTTTTCAACCTCTCTTTACCCGGGGGCACTATTGGAGGGGGCACTATTGGAGGGGGGGGCTTCTATTACTTCAACCTAAAAATTTTGGTAATGCTAGTTTCGCTGTCAAAATTGCCGATTTTTCGGTGATTTATTCACTTTTGCCACATTTAATGGTTGATTTACCGTTAATAGTTGCTGAAACGTACTATTATTGGTTTGTAGTAGTGTGTATACACGATATAAATGCACCTACCACTATATTTTTGCCCATAAAAGGCACATGGCACAAAATACCCTTTACCCCTGGGGGCACTATTGGCGGGGGGGGGCTCTATTATTTCAACCTTGCCGTACCCGGGGGCACTATTGGAGGGGGGGGGTTGTATTGGAGGATTTACGGGTATGTACATATACGGTATGTGCAGCTTCTTCGTCGGTGTAGTACCCGTGATTGCGTAGCCGCCCAAGACGACGGTGCACATCGTAAGAACGGCGCACCGCTCCCACCAAAGGTAGTACGGTATTCCCCACAGGTCCATGTCGTATCCCCAGGAATAGCCGTCGTAGTAATAGCGCAAGTAACAACAAGGAAACGCCTAGACTCCAATGACGTATTGGTACTGTGCGTGCGTGCGTGCGTGCGCGCGCGCGCGCGCGCGCCGGCCCGCCCGCCCGCGCGCCGACCTGAAAGCTGGAGGCGGAGGCGCCAAATAGCCAGCAGAAGGCGATCTGAAACTTGACGAGTCTCGGCGAAAAGAGCCTCTCCATGAGGTGGATCTTGCCGACGGCCAGCGTTCGACTGACCGCAATCAGTATGACACAGGGCACGGAGGAATAGAAGGAAAGGTTGCACATCACGCCCATGAACACGTCCACCGACTCGCCGAAGATGTGCGTCTAAAAATGTCTCACTAGTGACACTCTCCCACGGAACCACCCCCACCCCCAGCTGTGCCCCATGGTAATGAGGTTTTGTGCGGCTGTTCGCGGCTGCCCGTCATGACAAACAGTTTCGTTTGGAAGAAAGAGAATGCACCGAGATATCTCCAGACCTGCATGATGGTGCAGGGCACCGAGTAAACGACGAACAGCAGCAGCATCATGGAGTCGGAAATTCCCAGCGAGACGATTAGAGGATAAAAAGCCCCATTGAACGAGTCTCGCTTTGCCAGCACGATCGCATGGGGACGCGTTGAAATGATCGTGTGTGCTTTCTTCAGCGCTGATTACAAATCAAAACTGATTTGAAATAAAGTGAAAACTTGGGTTTGGCGAAGAAAGTCTGCTTCGATTCAAGGTAAACATTCCGACAGAACTCAAATGCATACATGTAACTGGGGGGGGGGGGGTTGGGAGGGGGGGGGGGGTTACCCACCCCAGCCAGAATTTTACCCCTAGCCAGCCCCCCAGCCCCCCCCCCCCCCCAGAATTTTCCTGAAGTTTTCCAACTTGTCTACAATTGTACAAAGTAGTGTATTTTTCATCTTTTTTAGTGTTTTTTGACCCTGAAACAGCTAAATAACGCTATTTATAGCCTTATTTACCCTTTTTTTGACCAAAAAGTGCCTATTTAGACCCTATTTAGGTACTCGTTTTTACCCTCTGACACCCCCCTCCCTCTTTCAAATCTGCTTATCCCCCCCCCCGCGCCCCCCCCCAGAATGGTCTCCGAGTGCCCCCCCCCGCTTTCAAAAACCCGGTCACATGTATGCTCAAATGTGATTAGCACTTTCACAACTTTTATGATGGATATTGTATAGATAGATGATATTGACGATACCGTACTCTACTTCTACATACATAGATGTACATGCTGTCCCCCCAAAGAGTATCAATGTTTGAATGTACACTGTGCAAGTGCTGTTGAATCAATTTCGATGAAAATTTGCATAATACAAACAAGAATCCAACTAAGATTCCTGCAAAGTTTTAGTTCGCTTCAATAACATAAACACCTAGATTTTAATGAAGAAGTTACTGTATAGGTATTCAAAGTTTCAGGAATTTAAATGTTTAGCATTATGATATTAAAAAGTTGAAAGATGGCTAAAGTTTAATGAGCTTTACAAATGCGTATTAAAGCGGCGCAAATTTATTGTGAAATTAAACACGCTCTCGGAACTATAAGGTGGTTGAACAACTGTTTACCCACTGGCAAGGGTGCAGCCGTCATTTTGAAAACAATTGAGCGTTTTGAACGCTGGTCAGTTTAATGTAAATCGCGAAATGCTGAAGCCTGTGAGAACTCGATGGACCAAAGAAGGAATCCCTGCAAGCTTTGAGACAATCGCCAAAAAAAGTCAACTCGTTGTTTTGTTGGACCAACTGGAATTCCGACAACAGTTGATAGTCGTAAAAAAAATCTTTGTCGTTTCTGGTAGAAAGTTGATTTTTTGCACAAATCTAAGTTGGATCTCTGCTTGTGTTTAGGCAAAGTTTCATCGAAATTAATTGCGCGCTCAGTGTTTATTTAAAACATTGACGCTCTTGGGTCGGAACACCTATATTTATGGATCATTTGAATCGCGCAAAACTCAGAACAATTATGGTATGCACACCAACGCTTCCCAGCAGTACGCTAACATACAGTACAAGTCCAATACCGGACATAGCAAACATAATGGCCGCCGCCGTCAGGTCTTCCCAGTGTGGCATTCTCTTGATTTTTCAAGATGTTAAGAGTCCGTGTACGGTGCAGACTGGATTCTTGGGATTTTTTGGCCTAGCTATGTAGCGCAGCGCTAATTGGAAGCTAAATCAGTCCGAGCAGAGCAAAGTCTAATGTACCTTAAATCAAAATGAGCCTCTTGACAATGGCGAAAGCGCAGTATTGTCCCTGTACATGTGTCAAGGTTCAATTTGCTCCCAAGAGCGAATTTACAAAGGCTACACTTAAAGGGCAGCCTTCTTGGAGAGGACCGCAAGTAGGCTGGAAGGGGACGGACGGGTGGGGTTGCGCGTCCGTCGCCTACTCTGCTGGCAGCGCGCTCGCCTTGACTCGGCGTTTCAGCTACTAAGAGACCAGACAGCCGACTTTTTCTACCAGACAGCAGACACAGTGTGTGTGTGTGTGTATGTGCTAGCGTTCACGCCCGAGTATTCGGGCGACGATGGTTTCTGATCGTCCGCGCCCGAGTGCTCGGGCGTGGACGCCAACATGTGCACGGGCCCGCAGCACGGCAAACGTCTCTCCAACATGCGCGAAGACTAGTAGCTCAATTGTTTTATGTATTTTGGTTCCTATTGCTTCCTGTCTATCGTGTAAGTGCCATTCGCTGACGATGATAATATAATTTCCCCTCTTTGACTGACTCTGGCGAACTATCTGATTTTAAAAATTTGCGTTCAAAAAGATAGACAAAGCCCGAATGACGCGTTGAGCAGACAGCGCCATGCATGGCTACTCAAGCGGGCAAACAGTGTTGACACTATTTGTGGTTGTTCTCTAGTCGTGTTCTTCTTTGCATTCCCACATTTTGCATGTTTTGAGATTGACGCTTAAAGGAGGCACTATTGTAGCACCTTAACAACCTCTATGATTGGTATTTTATGATTGGATTGCTAATTCTATTGACTTCAAACGGCAAATATTGCTACATTGTGGCGCCAGTTCTGAAATTTGCACAAAACTCGGCGAAAGAATTGAATTTAGGTATGGTAGTTTGCATCGCAACGCGTCCCAGAATTACGGTAATATACAGTACCAGTCCCATACCGGCCATAGCAAACATAATGGCCGCCGCCGTCAGGTCTTCCCAGTTGAGCATTCTTTCTTTCTGTATTTTCAAGCGAGTTCTTGAACGGTGCAGAACGGCTTCCTTGAATTGAACACCTTAACATATGTAGCACAGTCCTGATTAGAAGCAGCGGAGCGTAGCCTAATGGGCCCTAAAATCCATTTCCTAATAAGCAAGCGCGGGGAAGCCGTAGATGGGCCTCTTAAATCGAATTGTCATGAAAAGAGACAAGGCACTGTTTGAAACTACAGGGTGTCCCGCCCTCCTGTCTCACCTTTTGTCGAAGAATTACTCAGGTCTGGGAGAACCGATTTCAACCAAATTTCAACCACTTATAGCAAGTACTCCAGCATAGACATCTGCTAAGTTTCACTCAAATCGGCTGTACCGTTTCGACGTTACACGCTGTCAAGTGGAGGAGGCGACATTTTCCAATGGAGAGAACAAACTGCGAAGCAAAAGCGGATGGGTTGACTTTTTGGCGGTTTCTCAATCGTCGCTGCAAAATGTGTTGCTACGTAGAGCCAGTTCTTGCTGGTTTTTGCATTCGCGAAGGACGAGCGCCTACAAAGCCGGTTTCTTCATCAATTTTGCAGTCGCTACAATGGTTCCTTGTTGGTGACCTTGTTCATGGAAATTCAACTTCAAACCGACTGATTGTTCCTTTTTCAATATACACCTTGTAAAGCTGTTTAGCAAGAAAGGACCGCATGTCCCACCTGAATCGGTGGCTTGAAGTTTTGCCCAAAACAGATTTTTTTTCGAAATGAAATGTGCAATGTAATATGAAAAACACAACAATTTGCTTGCAACGGTTCAACTTCGCAATGGTGCAGCCGATTTGCTTAAAACTTTGCAAACGTCTAAGTTAGACTACTTGCTACAAGTGTTTAAAATTTGAGTTAAATCGGTGCTCCTAGACCCGAGTTATGCTTTGACAAAAGGTGCTACAAGAGGGCCGGACACCCTGTATTCTGATTGTACAGTAGTACACTGTTGCACTCATGTCGCTGCGCTACAGTATACGTGCTCACTCCCCCACCGTCAAAAGGTATTTACACGATAAAGGTGAAAAGCAGCAAGAAAATTATCAAATTTGAAATCGTATGCCGCGCCACCTCTGCAGTGCACAAAGACGACAGAAGTGACGACGGCTTTGAAGACGCACACCGTTCCATCAACACCGGTACATTGCTGCTCGCTGGATCATAGGTACATTGACATTGGTACATCTTATGGCGGTGTATGCGTCGGTGCGCCTTCAATCAGATTAACTGATTAGGTTCACCATCCGCGCGCGTGTCGAATTATAGCGGGACATATTGACGAGCGGAGCGGATGTGTCTTGCCTTGGGAGACGTTTCACCACGAGGGGTTCCTCAGTATCCTCACACCCTCACCAACACACACGCACGCACACACACACACGCTCCCACACAACACACACACGTCACACAGTTCGCGGTGAGCCGCCAGTCTTTCGAGGGAGTTTTGACTTACAGTAAGGACGTTTATGGGACAGTTACAGTACTGAATCCAAATCTTCAACCCTTCACGTCCCGAATACATTAAGTTCTTGCTAAAAGCTCAGAGTCGCCTGAACAATTGGTTCGTTCTTCAAAGAATTTCAAAACCATTACTTTCCTCTGCTTCCTGCACTTTTGGCACGCACTAATGGAAGTGGTCAGAGCGCACCGCATTGTCTACTAATGGTCACCACACGCGTCATTGGCAGTGTGCATCGACGCGCTTTGTAGTCAACTCTTTTAGCGATTTTCTCGGATTTACCGTAGCACTGCGACGGACAAATGAGATGTTAGCAGATAACACGACGATGAAATCGAATTATGCAGTACAACAACAAAGCGAATGCGACACAGACAGACAATGAGGGAATCACTAGAGTTAAATGGCCTATTGTGCCCACCCACGTATTGTGCGCGCCTGATGTTATCTTATGCAATCTTGGCAGAGGCTGTCAAACGCGCAGAGCTCAGCGTTTTCCAATGAGAAGCCTTTTCTGCGGAATCTGCACCACTATTCCAAAACAAGGTGAGACACATACATAGGTAAGATCCACAGGACCTTTCCCCATGGTTGTTTGGCTTCTCCAAACCGGTTTGCTAAGCTCGGGAAACCTGCTGCTCCTGAGGCGGCGGCTCACCAACGTAGGGAGTGGGCTTTACGCGGACGCGCTGGTCCCGACTGGAATAAGCGCCGGACAGACCGAGCTTCTTGCGCTGAGAAACCGGTTTCGTCTGGTCTGAACGGCGGTTTTTACTGGTTCTGCGGAAGGCATCAACGTCGACCACGCACGCACGCACGCACGCACTGAAAGTGTTCTGCGTCTCCAGCCGTTTACTGTTGCAAAGTCTTCGCTTGACTTCAGCTCGAATCTGGGAATTGAGCACCAAGTAGACGTAAGGATTGACGGAGCAGTTGAGTATGTAGATCACGGACACGATAAACAGATGCCACTTTTTCATGGTAAATTCTGTAGGGGGCTGTGAGCAAAACAAAATATTGGTTAGTCGTTGTTGTTTGTTGTTGAGGGGGAAATGAATTCAAGTGAGGTGCACGCAGAAGGAGTGCAAGCTGAACAGTCACTATTCCAAATTTATCGAGGGCATGTATTATGGGGTGGCGTTCCATCCCAGCCAACCGTGTATCTTGGCGCAGATATAATGTTACGGTATGGTATACCGTATGCTGCACAGCCCCTGGTATGATGGTGAACGACATGGATTGCGTCAAGATTACGGTGCCAATGGCGACAAACTGCATGAAGAGACGCCTCTCCTTGGCCTGACGGTCCAGCTGGGAGCTCTGAGACAAGCCCGAGCCCGTCGCCGCCGCCTTGTTCTGGCCTCGCACCCAATACCCTGTAAAATCCGCGAGAAAATTCGCCGACAAAACAACACAACAGTCGAGAATTCTGAACTGGACAAGGACAAAGACATGCTTGTGGACAACCAAAGCTCCAGTATCCCCCCACGCATGTGAGGTGTAGGGCGCAACGTTGAACTGTACCCTGAAGCGCACGAACCGGTGGCGACGTAACAGAGCAGCACGATGGTGCACATGGTGGCCACGGAGCCGCGTTCCCACCAGACGTAGTACGCAGCGCCCCACAGCTCCAGGTCATAGCCCCAAGAGTAACCGTCGTAGTAATAGTGCAAGTAGCAGCAGGGAAACGCCTGGAATACAATGTTTGCGTGCGTGCGTGCTTGCCTGCGTGCGTGCGTGCGTGCGTGCGTGCTTGCCTGCGTGCGTGCGTGCGTGCGTGCGTGCGTGCGTGCGTGCGTGCGTGCGTGCCTGAAGGCTCGCAGCCGAGGCTCCGAAGGCCCAGCAGAATGCGATTTGGAATTTCACGGATCTTGCGGAAAACAATTTCTCCATCAGTTCCGCCCTTCCGACTGCCAGCGTGCGACTGATCGCTATCAGAATGACGCAGGGAATGGACGAGTAGTAGGAGAGGTTGCAAATCACACCCAAGAAAATGTCGACGCTTTCGCCAAGGATGTGCGTCTGCGAAATGAGGTCAAGGAATTATTCTCGTCAGATAATACAACCGCACGAGCACAAGACAATACATACTACTCCACAGCACAACTCCAAATAACCCGAATGACCTCGAATTCTTGAATTTTTTTTGAAAATTGCATCTATGGACTGAGAATCCGCTGGTAGAAATCTACATCCAATATTTATTTCTGGTTGGTATGCCCCTTTCAGTCATTCCTTCCACTGTATTTGCTGCACGCACAGCCTGACTTCGAGGTGCTTCGGGTAAGCTTCAGAGCTAGCAAAATAGAGGACACCTCTCACCTGAAGAACAGTGCAGGGGACGGAGTAGCCGACGAAGAGCACCAACATCAGCGAGTCGGACAGTCCCAAGGACACGATCAGAGGGTAAAAGCTGCTGTTGAATGCGTCCCGCTTGGCCGAGACAATTGTATGCGAGGCGTTGGAGTACTGCTACATGTATCTATTGTCTGCGCTTGGTTGACATCAGCAAGCCATAGAGTGCGGTTTTGATAACGGTCTAACGAACTACTACAAGTACAATGTTCTACGGACTAACACAACTACCGCATCCCAACACCTCCCAGAATCACGGTAAGATACAGTATCAGGCCCAGCCCGGCCATTACGAGCATCACAGACGCCGCTGTCGCGTCTTCCCAATGCACCATCTTTTCAGCGATTTTCGGCCGATATGTGAAAACAAAAATTCAGTTAGGCAACGCGCACCGTATACCCAAGTCAGCGAAGAAATAAACGTGCCAATACAGTGCGCTGCCAATTAGTCAATTGCGTGGTCGTTTATGCTTCGGACAGAGTGCGACATGCGACAAATGGACATTCCATTAAAGGGGTTTCCTTCCCGTCTGCCACCCATTCCGACCGCGTCACAAACAAAGCGACTTTCTAAGAGAGCGAAGGAAGTCGGCAGCTATCTTGGTGCGTAGTCAGGAAACGGGGTTTGGTTCAATGAGTGCACGCGGCGTATTTGTGCCTAGGTATGTATTTCAAAACTTGAAATTAAAAGTCAAGTTAACTTGTAGACTACAGTCCAGTGAAGTGCAACTCAGTTACCAATGGTCTAAATTGTAACATGAAATGCGTAACTTTAAGTCAAGTTGAGTTGCCCCAAATGTCTCGGAATAAAGTTAGCAACTGTGAATCGGCGACTGCAGATAAACAGTACATTGTACCGTTGTACAAAGTGTAGAAAAGAGTGTTCGTGTTCTGTTCAACAACAACTACAACGAACGAACAGAACAACACGAGAACGAACAAAGCGAGAAAGACGACGCGGTGTTCAATTTTGAAACAATTCTCGGACCGCAAATTCAAATTTTCAAATTTGCGCCAACGACGCGGCCACCTTGCCCGCTTCGCGGACGCCGCTCATATAGGCGCCCGTCATCGTCTGGGGAAAGTACCGGTTCGTCGCCTACAAGCGTCTATTTGTGTGTGTGTGTGTGTGTGTGCTGAGTTACGTGTGTGTGTGCGTGCTTGCGCGCTGGTGCGTTTGCGCGTGCGGCCTGGTGCGTGCGTGCGTGTGCGTGTACGTACGTGTGTCTGCTGGTACGTGCGTCAGTATTGCTGTGCGTCCAATCGGCGTGACATTGTGTACGCCCACGTAGGTATGTCTGCTTACAAATCGAGAAGCCTCACACCTCCCCAGCGAAGAAGAGTCGGTCCTCGACGGTCTTGGCCAGCGTATCGTAGTCGTCGCCCGTCGCCTTTGTGCCCACGTAACTGTAGGACATGCCCACGTAGGGGTCGGCCGCCCAACGCGTCACGACCCTTCCCAGCGGCGATGGAATGTTCTGCAAAACTCTCGTTTGTTTACAGCGTTGCGCAGCGTGGTGGTGTTTTACAAGCAAAGTTGTGCGCAGTTGGATTCGTACAGATTTGAGTTGTACAGTTGTACAATTCCGTCAGAAGCAAAACATTTCTCCAACAAAACAAATCGCTGCTACAGGAGGAGCAAGACGAGTGGCTCTGCAGTAAAATCAGGGTGTATACGCGTCGGCGTACGACCCTAATACAGTAATACCCCGAAATACCTCTTCAGGAAACAATTCCTCGAGCGTATCGACGAAGAGTTCCTCCACTTCCACGTCCGTTCTCGAATGCAGCCGCTTCACCCAGACGTCGCCGCATACGTACGACATCAGCACGTGGCTGCCCTGAAGCACGAGCCATTTTACAACTTTATTGATGAAGTCACCGTGTTACCTGTAAAACAAAGAGATATCTAGCATTTCTGCATGAAATGCTCATGTCCGCGCAAACTCCAGTCTGTATGAACGAACGGATCATGCATATATAATTGACATCCCCAGATGGAAAGCCCGGTCACATGTACATGAGACGAACGCATGCATGCATGCACCTTAGCGGAGAAATCGTAGAAAATGTTGAAAAGTCCCCTCCGCTCCGCCGATTTCGGTACGTGCCCGAAATAGTCGGCGTCGCCCACTTTGGCGCGCCAAAAATTCCGCGGAAACTTCACGGCGACCTAGAAACAAAAGTTGGAAAAAGACTTGAATGAAACTAAAAAAACACAAAACATACAGAACTGCTAAAAATGCAGATTCGAGCGCAGAACATCAATCGCGATGCAGTGTTTAGTGCATTCGAGTCGAGTAGCCACCCCACCCTTTCGAGGTATAGACTCATTTATATCTGCGCGAGCGTTAGTTCGAAACATCGCTAATTCACAACTAACAGTTCATTGATTTTTTGGTAATTAGCGATTACAGTCTGCTCAATGCTTTTCTTCATTGTGGAGGAAGTCTGCTCTCTATCTACTCATTCATTAGTCAGTGGTCAACCTCGGATGGTTGTTAGTGGTTACGCATGTGTACTAAATTTTGTAAGCTGTTCAAGTCAATAAAACAACCACCCAAAAAGGTGGTCTATGTCGATGCCAGCGAAATCGGAAAGGGTAGTTAGTGGATGAGAGAAGAGGTGTATAAGCTGTATATGCACTGTAGGTACATATACAGGGTTGGCCACTGCTAACTTCGGACGTTTGATCGCCAATTTCTCGAGCGTTCCTGCATGGATTTTTTTGAAAATTTGAGCACCTGTGTAAAAATGTCTAACTTAGATCCATGACAAATTTCACTCTATTCGACCAGGCCAATTATCGGTTATGGCCTAACATAGAGAACGAGTCATTTTCGTCATTGTCAACACACGTGGCACACCGCTGAGCAACAGAATGGCAACTTTTGGAGCAACGTTTGGCGTCACTGTGTTCAAACGCGTTCTCAGTGGCTTCTTTGAGCTGTTCAACTGAATTTTGCGGCTGGGCCGTATACGATTTCTTTCACGATGTCCCAGATGGAGAATTCGACACAACTGAGACCTTCAATGTGCAGAAAACTATTCAAAAGGGGGCGTGATAGCAATAAACTGCGCTGCAACGATACCGTCACCTGTTGCGCTTGCAGAGGAGTATTCACATTGTGCAGCGTTTGTTCTGTAGCTTAGAGGTGCGCCAAGTGTGTTGACAGTGGTGGTTGGCACTTTGAAAATTGACTCGTTCTATGTTAGGCCATAACAGATGATCGGGTGGGTCGAATAAACTGAAATTTGTCATGAATCTAAGTGAGACCTTTCTACACAAGTGATCAAAATTTCAACACTAAAGCCATAGAGGAACGCTTGAAAAATTCGCGATCAAACGTCCGAAGTAGACGATGGTCGACCCTGAAGAGCGCTAGGATAATAGGAGCGCATTTCGACGATGTATCCATTGGGGGTGTAGCTCAGTGGCAGAGCGTGCGCTTTGCACGCACGAAAATGCGCAAGGCCAGGGGTTCGAACCCCCTCACCTCCATATTTTGCCTTTTTTATAGGTTTTTTCCATTGGCAAACGCAAATTAAGAACCTTCTCAATGATGCCAGCGCCCAGGTGCTGTATGGCCGCTCTTTTTTCGTCCGGCAAAGGCGGGACGAATTGAATAATGGAGCTCTTTAAGACGGCCAGTGGAACGGAGACTACCACCTAAAAAAAATAGTAAAGTAAAATAAAAACAAGCATTCATAATGTATGCGCTACTTTTGCGCATTTCAGGCGCTGTCCATTCTTGAGGTAGACCACAATGGGTGTCGTTCTATAGTCAATCTTTGTCACCTGCAAATCTGATTGATTGTTTGCTTGATTTGACTGATTGACAGGAAGACGTGTAGTACCTACCTACACCAGTGGGGTGACCTACATCTAGTAAGACGCTCACGCATACCTAAAGGGCATACCTGTAACTGGGGGGGTGGTTGGGGGGGCTTTGGGGGCCCCCCCACTAGTTTTTCAACCACCCCCCAACTCCCCCCCGACCCCCACCCCCCAGAATTTTCCCAAAGGATTTTCGTCATGTGTAAAACGATAAAGGTGAGTAACTGTTGGTGTTTTTCAGTGCTTTTCAGTGTTATATGACCATAAAACAGCTAAATAACACTGTTTACACCCTTTTTATACCCATTTTAGACCAAAAAGTACCATTATAACTCAAACAATGGCCAGCTACCCCCCCCCCACTTTTTGCTCCGGAGACCCCCTCCCCCAAAATCGGCCAGCTACCCCCCCCCCCCCCCACTCTGCCAGACCCAGTTACAGGTATGCTAAAGGGTGCTTTTTATTTGTCTCATTTCGTTTTCGAAGAACTTTTGCTAGAAAAGACCGATTGTGCTGAAATTTTGAGGGATTGTAGTCCATTGTTGGATGTTTTGTTCCACAAAGGTTTGGCCTGATTGGATAAGGGACGCGAGTTTTACAGGCCCTCAAATGGAAAAGCGCGATTTTGCACAATTTGTGTGCCTTTCTGTGCCGATGATCTTTTGTAACTTTAAAAGCTTTTAAACTGCTTTTTGCAAATTTGCATACTCTGCTGTTCCCTTGATTTGAACTCTCTTATCCCTGATTTGCCATGGTCAAACAAGGATGTCCGTGGGCTAAAGCAGCTGTGCGTGGAGTGTAGACAACGACGGCGCATATAGCAGCTGCTTGACTGAAGACGTCTCCCTTTCTTGTTCAAACCCAACGGCCCTCTTCAGAGAGACCACGAGGTTAAAGACCTACTCTGCGCCTCGCGACGAACCTTGGGCAACGTCGCTTACATAGTGGCTAACCAGAGAGAAACACAAATGTGCAAATTCGGGCCTTTCCACTTGAGAGCCGGTAAAACCCGCGCCCGTTAAGCAATCCGGCAGAAACTTGGCAGAACAGAACATCGGAGTACGACAATGTACTACAATCTTTGCTCGTGTTCGATGGAGCGCGGGGCGCCTCTCCCCTCCCTTGCAGGAAGTGCCGCCCACACAATTTCAGCACAATCGGCCTTTTCTAGCAAATGTTATTCGAAAACAAAATGTGGTCAAATAAAAAAACACCTTTTACAACTTTGGGGTCCTTCAGGCTGGAATTTTTTTAAGGCCCACGCAACCCCTCACACGAGAATTTTACTGAGGTTTGTTCAAAAAAGTTATTCTACATTCCAAAACGCTAAAAGTGAGTGAATGAATAACAAAATACCTATTTGGACCCTTTTTGACCTAATGTGCCTAGGTATTTAGAGGTCAATTTAGCGAAACCTGTTTCATCCTGGACATAATCTATCTGCATTGCCGTCGGGGCACCCCACAACCATCAGCCTCGTCTCGATCCGGTATGGGTGCACGAAATGGCTATTGTTGTTGTTGTTGTTGTTGGAAAAGACAAAGCTGGAAGGCCGCGAATGGCCCATGTACCATACCCATCTCCATGACGCCTTCCCGTGTAGAGCGCCATACTTTCGCAGACATTCGGACGATCGCCGTCTGTAGTCTAGGGCAGGAATCCATTGATAGGGAAATTACTTTATAGTGGACCCATTAAGAATCGAACCCAGAACCGAGAACCTCAGAACCAGGCCGATTCTCTACCACTAGACCATCATACGCTGCCCGAAACGGGTGTGGTGGCAGAAATGGGCGGGCGCCCACCGCGTGTGCCGTCCTGACGTCTAGACCCGCGGAGAGCGCCTGCAGCAGACTCTGACAGCCGTCCGTCAGCAGCGCGTGGTCACCGGCGAATTGGGCTAACTTCTCGTTCTAGGCGTCCAGTCGCTATTTGGTACTGTACTGTCTCGCATACGCAGTTGTAGAGCGTGGTCCGGACAAGCGAATGCGTGACACTTACTCACATACATAAGTGGCTATTGAAGAGGAAGAACAGACAGATTTGGGTCTATGCAAACGCGTAGAAGACTAGAACGACCGGCGAAAGTCCATTCAGTGACCCCAGAGTATGCGGCTGCCTCTACGAAAGTAGACACGCAGTGCTGCTAGGGAAACGTGATCTGGGTACGTCGTCCGCAAGTGTGTAGCAACAAGGCCCATACATCTTGGCACTTACTACACTTCGGACCTGCTGCTGTTCAGAGAGCATCGACGCATCGCACATTTTGGGGTTGTAGCAGCCGTGCGCTACGCCTAGACTAACCTGGTCCCAGTGCAGGGCGGACACGCGTCTCAGGGACGCGCCGCAGGAAAACTAGACGATCCCCAGCTGCCAGTCCAGACAGCGCTGCTCCTCCTGTCAAGAGAGTGATACTACGTGTGCGTGCGTACGTCCAGGTTCGCGTGTGCGTCGCACCCACCTCGGTCCACTTGAGTTTCGCCTGTTCCAAGAGCGCCTTGTGAACGCCCATCATCTGCTTGTCCAACGACACCCCTTTCAAGCGCTCCTTACAGCCCTCCAGGCCACCCCTGCAAGCGTAGTTGGTGGCCCCATTTAAACGGTTATAGCGCTGTTTGGGCTTTTACATGACTAGAGGCGCGCGCGGCCTTTGGCCGCCATGTGTATGTTAAGGAATAAAGCAACTGATTTTGCATATGATGGTCGACATGATCATGCTGTGCAAGCAGGTGCGCGATGGGCGTTCACCCTGTTGACTGTTGGTGGCGCCAAACTTTACTCCTGCTCTGTTGATCACGATGGGCATTCATTCTGTTGACCGTTGCTTGCACCAAATTTACTGCTGCTCTGTTGATCGCGATGGGCATTCACCCCGTTGACAGTTGGTGGCACCAAATTCACTGCTGCTCTGTTGATCGTGATGGGCGTTCACCCCGTTGACAGTTGGTGGCGCCAAATTCACTGCTGCTCTGTTGATCGTGATGGGCGTTCACCCCATTGACAGTTGGTGGCGCCAAATTCACTGCTGCTCTGTTGATCGTGATGGGCGTTCACCCCATTGACAGTTGGTGGCGCCAAATTCACTGCTGCTCTGTTGATCGTGAGGGCGTGCACCCCGTTGACAGTTGGTGGCGCCAAATTCACTACTGCTCTGTTGATCGTGATGGGCGTTCACCCCATTGACAGTTGGTGGCGCCAAATTCACTGCTGCTCTGTTGATCGTGATGGGCGTTCACCCCATTGACAGTTGGTGGCGCCAAATTCACTGCTGCTCTGTTGATCGTGATGGGCGTTCACCCCGTTGACAGTTGGTGGCGCCAAATTCACTGCTGCTCTGTTGATCGTGATGGGCGTTCACCCCATTGACAGTTGGTGGCGCCAAATTCACTGCTGCTCTGTTGATCGTGATGGGCGTTCACCCCATTGACAGTTGGTGGCGCCAAATTCACTGCTGCTCTGTTGATCGTGAGGGCGTGCACCCCGTTGACAGTTGGTGGCGCCAAATTCACTACTGCTCTGTTGATCGTGATGGGCGTTCACCCCATTGACAGTTGGTGGCGCCAAATTCACTGCTGCTCTGTTGATCGTGATGGGCGTTCACCCCATTGACAGTTGGTGGCGCCAAATTCACTGCTGCTCTGTTGATCGTGATGGGCGTTCACCCCGTTGACAGTTGGTGGCGCCAAATTCACTGCTGCTCTGTTGATCGTGATGGGCGTTTACCCCGTTGACAGTTGCTGGCGCCAAATTCACTGCTGCTCTGTTAATCGCGATGGGCGTTCACCCCGTTGACAGTTGGTGGCGCCAAATTCGCTGCTGCTCTGTTGATCGTGATGGGCGTTCACCGCGTTGACTGTTGGTGGCGCCAAATTCACTGCTGCTCTGTTGATCGTGATGGGCGTTCACCCCGTTGACAGTTGGTGGCGCCAAATTCACTGCTGCTCTGTTGATCGTGATGGGCGTTCACCCTGTTGACAGAAATTGGCCCAAATTCTGTGCTCCTCTGTGCGAGCGTATGTGCGTGCGTGCGTGCGTGCGTGCGTGCGTGCGTGCGTGCGGTTGGCCCAAATTCTGTGCTCCTCTGTGCGAGCGTAGCGTATGTGCGTGCGTGCGTACGTGCGACCGTGCGTGCGTGCGTGCGTGCGTGCGTGCTTGCGTGCGTGCGTGCGTGCGTGCGTGCGTGCGTGCGTGCGGTTGGCCCAAATTCTGTGCTCCTCTGTGCGAGCGTAGCGTATGTGCGTGCGTGCGTACGTGCGACCGTGCGTGCGTGCGTGCGTGCGTGCTTGCGTGCGTGCGTGCGTGCGTGCGTGCGTGCGTGCGTGCGTGCGTGTACGTGCGTTGTGCGTGCGTGCGTGTACGTATGTTTCGACATAGGCCTGTGCGTGCATACATGCATGTATATATATATATCCATATATCCATATATATGTAGATATGTATATATATATATATATATATATATATATATATATATATATATATATATATATATATATATATATATATATATATATATATATCGTGAGTGCATGCGTGCGTGCCAATGCGCGCGTGTGTGCGTGCGTGCTTGCATGCGTGCGTTGCCACACATACAGTGCTCGTGACGTCTAGCCGAGTCGTTTGATATGCAATTCATCAATGCGCAGTTCATTTTCCATTTTCCAATTAGGCAAGATACAATGTACCACACTTACAGTATTTTTTCAAAAAGCAGTTGGGGCTTTCACCCACTCCCCGAAGGGAGGCACCTGGCCCAGCTAGTTGAGTTAATTTTATTGGGCCAACAGCGAGTCGCGCGCTGGTAGACAAAAGCGGGCACGACACACGGTACTGCGGCTAGGTCACAAGACCAGAAGCGATCGATATCCAACGTAAAGCGAAAACAGGCAACGAGATATCCTTAACACAAGATCAAGTGATGCAAAGTCACGGGTCGCATGGAGACTCGTCGTCCACCGGCAAGTAATAGGCGATGTTCACTGCTCCCTTCCAGACGTGTCGTGGCCCTGCGCGTCTTCGGTGCTGCAGCCAGCTGTGGCCCTCGGATTGGCGTCGTCAGCGGCGGCGCCAGCGCCGCCCCCACCTTGCCATCGGTAGAGACGCGCCTCGCCTCCTCACCGAACCGGATGGCCGAATTCGCGGGCCCGCGGCGTCGCTCCATCGTGCGCCAGAGGCCCCACGGCCGGAGGGAGGGGCAGTGTGCACGCCGTGGTCGCCGACCGGCTTGAGCAGAGCGTAGGCGTCGATTTTGAAGGCGTCGCGGCGGCGGCATCGGTCGCCGTCGCAGCCGTGGCGCCGTCAGACCGCGCGAAACCTGTGGTCGTGCAGGCTGATCAGGCGGGCACTGGCCACCTCGGGAGTTGGGCTGTGTAAGTCGGCAGACTCCGCAGCCTCCCGTTGGATGGCTCCGTGCTCGGGCCTAGACGGGCCCACCGCCGCCGTCCTTCGCCTCGGCGCGGACGGCCGTCGATCAGGTGACTGACGTGGGCTGCTGCCGTTTCCACCATTGCCGAGTGGAGACGGCGCCGACTGTCAGCACCGTGCTCGTCGTGTTCGGCCATTCGATCGTCTGTTCGCAGCTGCTCAAGACGATTTGGCGATTGTCTTGCCATTCGTGGGGTTGAGGACGGCGTCGAGCAATTGGAGGAGCTATGAGGAATCGGGCCCAGCTGACTCCATCGGACAAGCCGTCGGCGCACAGCACTGCGGCCTCGAGCTCTTCGCCTTGCCGCGTCGTCCGCGTCCCATTTTCTGTAAGCAGATTCAGCGTACCTACTGTTGTCACTGCGTCATACCCGCTCTTCGCTCAGTGGAGCTCTGAGAGTATGATTCAGTGCACAGTTGGAACAAAGAAAATGCTGTCTTCCTGCGACCAGGTTAGCACCAAGAGAAAGAAAGAAGGAGAGAGAGAGAGAGAGTGGTCATTAGTAGTGGCCATACTTGTCGCCGACAATGTGGGACCAGTAGATCCGGCGCGAGTAGTCGATCGTGTCCGCGACGATGTAGCGCCGCATGGTGGCCGCGTAGCGCTCTGGGATGCCAAGGGCACGCAACGAGGCGTTGTTCTTTGGATCCCAGCTGCCCACGGCCCCCACGACGATCGCGCCCAGGTGCACGCTGTAGCCCTGCCGCTCGTAGGCGTCAGCCTCGGGCTTGTACTTGGCCAGCTTTCGCTGCCGGGCGCGATCGAGCGTGTTGGCGTCGTACTCGTAGGGACACGTGACGTCAGCGATGACCACGGTCTTTTTCTTTTCGTTTGTCATGACCAGGTCCGGACGCACCCGATTGCCGGCGATGCGGTTGCCCCTGTTGATGGCCAAGCTCACCCACGATTTGCGGCCCTCGCCACCTCTGACGGCGCGCGCCAGGCGGCTGAGGATCGCGTCGTGGCGGCGTTGGATGCCATTGTGGAGGTGGGCCGGGCAAGAACTCAGCACGTGTGCTGCTGTCTCGCTCGGGCCACAGCACCGCCTGCATTCGTTCGGTCGGTTGTTACTGCGGTCAATGACGCTGGCGTTGAGGCGCAACAGGTTCAGTCGAGCGCGGTGCACGAAGCGGTAACTCGCGAAGGAGATGTGTCTGCCGTCGACGTTGAACTGGGACGAGACGCGGTCCCTGCCCACGCACGACATGACTCTTCCCTGGCTCACGTAGTCACTCGTCAGCGTGTCCAAGTGCCACTGTTGGAGGTGGGTGCGAAGCGTGCTGTAGACCAACTTGCGGTTGGCGCCAGTTATTCCCAGAGCGTTTGAACTGGCGCCACGCTGGACTACAAGCGAGGCGACGCCACCATTCTCAGAGCTAACTTGGAATCGGAGCTCATTGAACCGTTTGCGAAGTGACCTAACCGACTGACGCAGCTTGACAAAGAGGTTCCCGACTACTCCGTTCTTGGGATTGTTGGGATGAGGTTCCGTGTCGGTGTCGCCGTTCAGGAACCGTTCCAGGCCAGCCTGGTCTGGCTCCCGCTGCGTCCACTTGGAGACCGTCTCGCGCAACATTCTCCAGAAGAAGCCGCGTACCCTTTTGTCCGTTGACGTCATGAATTTAAAGACGTGCCCTATGGTCTGCAGGTCCATCTCGTCGCAGACGGGAAGAATTCCCAACCCGCCCCCGCTTCTAGAGCCACAGATGTAGTGGTTCGACGCGCTTTGGGGTAGGTGGCAAATCTTTTTTGTCAGCAACGTGACTACCCTGTCAAACTCCTTCAAGTCTTGTTTCACGGAAGTCGTTCGCACTGCGTAGGAGACCTGGGCAGAATGAAGGTGCGGTCGCGTCCAGCTTCTCCATGGCGCAAGCAAAGCTCGTAGATGCTCTCAGGTCAGTAGTCCTCCTCAGACTTCAGGGCGTCCCCTCGACACCAACACCAGCTGGTTCCAGATCTCCCCTCCCCAGTCTCTCGCATTCTCCTTCTCACGCAAAACTTCGCGTCTGTTCCCTTTGTTTCGCCGTTACAGTAGTGATGCGCATTTTTTGGGTTTAAAAGTGAGGCACATTTTCGAGGCGTCTCACCAGCAAGTCCACATACTCTGCAATTCTACAGCGGAGCAGCGCGAGCGCAATGTCGTCTGCTCGCCAGGATGTCGTCCGCTCGCCTGACGGTGCCCTGGCCCTCGAACGCTGCTTGTACGCTCGATCAGGATTCTAGAGCGGCGTTGACAGCAATGGCTCAGGGGTCCCCTTGCTTACGCCAGCTTTAATTTGAATCGGGTTGGTGACAACACCTTTGGAGCCTTTGATGACGGTGCTGGCATTGGTGTAGTGTCCCGACAATATCGATCAGCGGAGGAGGCAGGCCGAGCTTCTCCAGCATGAGGAAGATGCGCTGTGGGCACGGAGCCAAAGGCGTTGGCCAGGTCGGCCAGGCGACGCCGAGTGGCCTCTTGCGGAGCGAGCCTCCGAGAGGATGCTGCTCAGCAGGAACACGTGCTCCACGCACCCCTCGCTCTGCGTAAAGCCCTTCTGCTCCTCGCTCAATGGCCCTCGAGGCTGCCCAACCTGCGGGCCCACAGCGCTGCGTACACCTTGTAGGTGGTGAGCATGATGCTGGATCGGCCTGTAGTTGCTCCGGGGTCCTCCGAGTCGCCCTTTTTGTAAGATCAAAATTGTTTCATGACTCCTTCCAATGCTGCGGCACTCTACGGAACTTTATGCAGATGTTGAAGACTGTTGTGAGGTGGCATGCGAACGTCGGTATGCTATATGGGTCACTGACGGCCTCCTAGAGCCGAGTACGGTAGCGCGGGAAAATGGAAACCCGCGGAGTCGTCTGAAAATGTCGGACGCGGTATCGGTCTTGCACGAGGCGCCCGGGCAGGCCTCCACCGTTGATACTGCCTCGGTTTCGCTCTCATCGGAGAGTCAAGTCGCGGGCGGGGCTTCCCCGTCCGAAGTTTTGGGCGAAAGCCTGGAAAATCTCGCCCTGAAAAAGGGTCCCAGTGCCGCCTCCGGCGGCGGCGACACGCGCTCTAGCGTCGCCAGCAGCTCGGCTCGCGGCCCCGGCGCGCGAGGCAAGCGCAGCGGCCGCAAGTTTCGCGGTCGGGGCGGCAGCTCCGCAGCCGTAGGCGCGGAGGCCGCCCCGTCCGTCTCAGTCTCGGACGCCGGCTCTGTCGGCGTCTCCAGCGCAGCGCCCCCTGGCGGCGGCGTCCAAAAGCGGGCCCGGCCGGCCGGCACGCCGTCCAGCCAAGGGGAGAAGAAGCGGCCGAAATCCCTCAACTTCGCTGAGGCGGCCAAGCGAGGGCTCCAGGTCGGCGTCATCTATCGCGGTGACTCGGTAGGCAACCTGGACGAAGCGGCGGCGGAGTTTATCCGCTCGGAGACGATCAAGGCGATCGACGAGGCTGAGGGCATTGTGCCCCAGTTCGAGGAGTCGGGCCTCAAGAGCGGCGTCTTCCTGGTGACGTGCGCGGACCAGAAGTCGCTCGACTGGCTCAAGACGTTCGTCGCGGGGCTTCGGCTCGGCGACAAGCAGCTCAGCGTCCTGCCAGCGGAGGACCTGCTGAGGCGGACGAAGATGGTGGTGTTCGTTCCCGGAAAGCCTTCCGAGACGGACACCATTCTCTCTCATCTGTCGAAGCAGAATCCGTCGCTGGCGGTGGCGCAGTGGCGCGTCTACCACAGAGACGCCTCTGACAAGGGCGTCCGCCTGATTCTGGGGGTGGACGACGAGTCAGTAGTGGCTCTTCAGGCCATGCAGTTCCGTCCGTACTTCGAGCTCAGCAGGGTTCTGTTCAACTTTGCTGGGCAGAAGTCGGAGGAGAAGTAACGGTGACACGAAGGCAGTGTGGACGCCCATTAAGTGACGTCGTCACGCCTCCTCGTCACTCAGATTAACTTGCAGCATTGTAAGGCGGCGACAGGAGTGCTTGTCCGTCGCTTTGCAGAAACGCATACATTTCCTATGCTAGCTCTCATCCAAGAGCCCTGGGTCTACGAGAAGAGGATCTGCGGTCTCTCTGGACAACAGGGAAGTTTGTTTTGGGCCACTGGTGTCCAAGTTCCCAGAGCCTGTATCTTCGTCAGGCATGGTCTCTCAGTTTCAGCGCTGCCTCAGCTCTGCGCTCGCGACGTCGCAGCGGTGCTGGTCAACTTCCAGTGGCGGGGCAGGTCGCGCAAAGTCGTCTTCGCCTCAGTCTACCTTCCCAGCGACTCGCCGACGTTACCACCATCGGCAGAGTTTGGGGCGCTCGTCGCCTTCAGCCGCGCGAAGCAGCTGCCTCTCGTAGTGGGCTGCGACGCCAACTCACATCACACGGTGTGGGGCAGTTCAGACACGAATGCCCGGGGCGACGCTCTCCTCAACTACCTGGTCAGCGTCGACTTAGAGGTGCTCAATGTCGGCGGTAAGCCGACATTCGTGACCAGCGCTCGTCGTGAAGTCTTGGACATCACTCTGTGTTCTAGAGACTTTGCGTGTGAAGTGAAGAATTGGCGCGTCTCTGATGAGACGTCCTTTTCGGATCACATGCAAATCTGTTTCAGCCTAGCGTTAGATCCGCCGCCGCCAGTCTTCTACCGAGATAGGCGGGCAACAGACTGGCAGCGATTCGCGGAGTCGCTGACGAGACGGTGGGGCCGCCCAACAGCTGCTCAGCAGCTTGACTCGGCCGAGTCCATCGAAGGGGAGTTGTCGACGCTGTATCGCCACGTCGGCGCTGCGTTTAGAGAAGCATGTCCAGAGAAGCGGCTGCGCCTTGGGCGTCGGGTCCCCTGGTGGACTCGTCAGCTTGGCGAACTGCGCCGAGAAGCTAGGCGCCTCTGGAGGCGCTACTACGCGTCCAAATCCGCTTTGGACTGGGAGGCATACCGCGCGGTGCAGCGCCAATTCAAGCGCCAACTACGCCAAGCAAAGATCTCTTCATGGAGGGAGTTCTGCTCATCCATTGAGGGAAGTTCTGCAGTTTCGAAGCTGTATATGGTGTTGTCTACGGACAAGCGTGTGCGTCTGGGTATGCTGCGCCTGCCGACAGGCGAGTGCACGGCTGGTAGGGGGGAGGCTCTCTCTCTCACCTGCTGTCTGTCCACTTTCCTGGCAGCAGCGCAGCAACGGCGCCGGCCAGTCCGGAACCGCTGCCGCAGGCGCGGCCGGACTGGCGCCTGGCCCACCAGATCGTCTCAGAAATGAGGGTGAAATGGGCGATCTCGTCCTTCTCGCCCTTCAAAGCCCCGGGGGAGGATGAGGTGTTCCCTGCCCTCTTGCAGAAGGGGTTGCCCACCCTGCTAGTCAGTCTGTGCAACGTGTTTCGCGCCTCGATCGCTCTGGGCTACATCCCCAGGGCGTGGCGTCGAGTCAGGGTGGTCTCCATCCCAAAGCCCGCCAAAGAAGATTACGCGAATGCAAAGTCGTTCAGGCCAATCAGCCTCTCGTCGTTCCTTCTGAAGGCGCTCGAGAGGCTCGTCGACAGGTTCCTACAGGACACTGTCCTGGCTCGAAGTCCGCTGCACGCGTGTCAGCACGCGTACCAAGCAGGTAAGTCTACTGAGACGGCTCTTCACTCGCTCGTCAGCCGTCTCAGCCAGTCGTTGGAGGCCGGCCAGTTTGCCATGGCGGCCTTCTTTGATATTGAGGGGGCATTTGACAATGCCCCCTTTCAAGCGATCTCGCAGGCGTTGCAGGGCCGCGCGGCGCCGCCGGCCCTCGTCACCTGGGTGGAGAGCATGCTCAAGCAGCGCCAGGTCACCGCCACCATGGAGGACTGCTCAAAGGTAGTCAGCGTCCAGCGCGGCTGTCTCCAGAGGGGCGTCCTCTCGCCCCTTCTGTGGTCACTCGTGGTGGATAGTCTTTTGGTGTCACTCGAACGCCAAGGCATTTTCGCTCAGATGTACTCTGACGACGGCGCCATTGTCGTCAGTGGCATGTGTCTCAGCACAATTTGTGCTTTGATACAGCAAGCGTTGCGTTCCACAGACCGCTGGTGCGTGGAGCGAGATTTGGCCATTCAACCGGCCAAGACCGAATTGGTTCTCTTCACGCGGCGACGGAAGCTGCAAGGCCTCCGCCTGCCAAAGCTGGGGAACACTCAGCTACAGCTGTCAAGTCAGGTCAAGTATTTGGGCGTCACGCTCGACGCCAAGCTTACATGGGCGGCGCATGTCTCAAGCAAAGCCGCCAAAGGAGTTCGCGCCTTCTGGCAGGTTAAGAGAGCGGTCGGCTCCAAATGGGGTCTGACTGCCACTGTTGTGCATTGGCTGTACACAGTAGTCGTTCGCCCTATGCTTACCTATGCCGCACTGGTTTGGTGGCCCAGGGTAGAGATTGAAACTGCTCGCATTCAGCTAAGCAAGGTCCAGAGACTGGCGTGCCTCTGCATGACAGGGGCCATGGTGTCGACGCCGACGGCCGCGCTGGAGGTCCTGCTGGGCTTGCCACCGCTGGACGTCGTCGTCAAGGCTTCAGCCATGCCTGCTTGCTACTGACTCAAGCGGACTGGCCAGTGGCGCGGTGCGCGCGGTCAACACTCGCTCATCGAGGGGCAACTGTACTCGCTGCCGCGCCCGCAGCTGCACTCAGGGCCGACTCTATCGGTCCTGAGTTTAGTTTTGAGATGGACTTTTCCATTAAGGTTCACTCGCGGCAAGAGTGGGTGGCTGGGCGGCCGCCAGAGACGACGATGGCCGCTGTGGCTTGCTACACTGACGGCTCAAGCATTCGTCACGCTGGCGTCGGCGCCGGCGTGTACATTCCGTCTCTGAACGTGGAGCAATCGATACCGCTTGGTAGAAGTGCAACCGTCTTTCAGGCGGAAGTTTTGGCCATCAGCTACGCTGCCCAGCATCTGGCGGGGCTGGAGGTTGGCGAGGAGGACGTCGCGATTTTCTCTGATAGTCGCGCCGCCCTCCTGGCCATTAGTTCCTGCAAGACGAGCTCTCGTCTTGTACGGGAGTGCAGAAATGCGCTCAACGCTATTCGTGCTCGGAGCATTCAACTGTTCTGGGTTCCAGGACACTCAGGGGTTGCAGGAAACGAACGCGCCGACGCTCTGGCTCGTGCCGGATCGCTGACGCCGTTTGTAGGTCCGGAGCCGGCGCTCGCCGTCAGTCCGGCCTTAGTCCGTCAGCAACTCAACGCCTGGAGACGCAGAGAGCACCGCCTCCGCTGGGATGCTCTCCAGTCTTGCCGACAGGCCAAGGAACTGATCGCGGGCCCGTCAAAGGACCTGTCCAGGAGACACCACACCGCACACTACACGTGCAGTGGCACGTGTAGTGTGCGGTGTGCTTTCAGGCCACTATCTCAATGCGCACTTTCGGCGCATCGGCCTCGCCGACAGCCAAGTGTGTCTCAAGTGCGGGGTGGAGGACGAAACGTGTCTTCACTTTCTAGGGCAGTGCGACGCCCTCGCGGTGTTGCGCCTCAGACTGTGGGGAATGGCGTACGCCACTCCCCAGCAGATTCGAGAGCTCTCTCTAAAAGATGTCCTGGGGCTGTGCCATGCCTCTGGACGCTTCGAGGAGCTCTAAGAGTGAACGTTGCTTGGGGATTGCTAAATGGGCCAAAGGCTTCCTAGAGTCGCCCCCAAACCAACAACAACAACACAAAATGGTCTGCCTCCCGCTGTCAACAGGCTCCTCGCGCTACATTCTCGGGCCCCCTCAGCAAAAAGTCCCCGCCCCCAAACCAACAACAACAACAACCCTGTCAAACTCCTTCAAGTCTTGCAAGTGCACGGAAAGTCGTTGCGCACTGCGTAGGAGAACCTGGGCAGAATGAAGGTGCGGATCGCGTCCAGCTTCTGCCATGGCGCAAGCAAAGACTCGTAGATGCTCTGCAGGTCCAGTAGTCCGGTCCTCAGACTGTCAGTGAGCGTCCCCCCGACACCAACACCCAGCTGAGTTCCCAGATACTGGTACCCGCTGCCCCAGTCTAAGCTCGGCAATTCTCCTTGCTGCACGCAAAACTTGCGCGTGCTGTTGACCCTTTGTTTCGACGACGTTAACAGTAGTGATGCACATTTTTTGGGTTTAAAAGTGAGGCACATTTTCGAGGCGATCTCACCAGCAAAGTCCAACATACTCTGCAATTCTGCAGTGGAAGCAGTGACGAGCGCAATGTCGTCTGCGTACGCCAGGATGTTCGTCCGTTCGCCATAGCACGGGTAGCCCTGGCCCTCGAAACGCTGCTTGTACGCTCGAATCAGGAATTCTAAAGCGGCGTTGAACAGCAATGGGCTCAGGGGATCCCCTTGCTTGACGCCAGCTTTAATTTGAATCGGGTTGGTGACGACACCTTTGGAGCCTTTGATGACGGTGCTGGCATTGGTGTAGATGTCCCGAACAATATCGACCAGCGGAGGAGGCAGGCCGAGCTTCTCGAGCATGAGGAAGATGACGCTGTGGGGCACGGAGCCAAAGGCGTTGGCCAGGTCGAGCCAGGCGACGCTGAGTGGCCTCTTGCGTGAGCGAGCCTCCGAGAGGATGCTGCTCAGCAGGAACACGTGCTCCACACACCCCTCGCTCTGCGTAAAGCCCTTCTGCTCCTCGCTCAATAGGCCCTCGAGGCTGCCCAACCTGCGGGCCCACAGCGCTGCGTACACCTTGTAGGTGGTGAGCATGATGCTGATCGGCCTGTAGTTGCTCGGGTCCTCCGAGTCGCCCTTTTTGTAGATCAAAATTGTTTCAGACTCCTTCCAATGCTGCGGCACTCTACGGAACTTTATGCAAATGTTGAAGACTGTTGTGAGGCAAGCGAACGTCGGATCTGCGAGCCTGAGGTCTCTGTACTGGAGGCGGTCGCGCCCTGGAGCTGTGTTGGGCATGGAGCGCACTACGGCTGCCACCTCGTCGGCGCCAAACTCCTTCATGAAGTCGTCTGGCACGACGACTGGTTCGATAGCCGGTGCTACTCCGTCTAGCGCTTCCCTGTCCACTGCCTTTGCAGCGAACTGGGAGCGGAAGTACTGCTCCAACTGTTCAGCAGCCAGCTGGCACTGCCCCTTCTCCTTCCTGAGTACCACACGCATCGCAGCCGCTCGGTTGCGATTGTAAAGTCGCTGAATTCTGCTTGCCGCTTTCCTATCAAATTGGCCCTGCTGACCTGCTGTACCCTGGGACTGGCGCTGCTTGGGACGGCCCTTGCCTTGTCGGTTAGGGCCCATCTGCGTCGCCTTATCCAGAGTAGCGGGCGGGCAGCTCGTGGTGGGAAGGTCAGCATTGCGGTTTCTAGTTTGTGGGCGCTGGGATGATGACGCTATCGCGCAGGCGTCAGCGACTTTTCCCTGGGCCAGGCAACTGAAGATGGAGCTCAGCTGCAGACAGATTCCCTCAAAGTGGGACCAGTCTGCGCCGGCCAACTGCCATCCTTCGAGTTCACCATCAAGCCAGTCCACAACTGAGAACCGCGCTGCATTTTTCCCAGGCGAAGCGGTTTCCATAGTTGTTTGTTTCACCTGCTTTTCGGCTGACCTGTCCGTCTGAGTCTCTCTCCCAGCAGCAGTACCATCCAGCGAGAGCTCATCGGATGGTCGCTCCTCCTGGGTGACAACGACCGTTTGAACAGCAGTGGCCTCGTTCGGTTGCGTTTCTGCAGGGGAAGCCACTGATGGTGCCTCCCTGGCAGCAACGTCACCGTTCGCCGGCCTAGCCAAACTTGGTCGATCAGATGGTTGGGTTAGGCCTCTGGACAGCATCTGGTACGCGTGTTCCCTCCAGCTGGCAGCGGTGGGTTCAGCGTCGTACAGCAGATCGCCACCCTTGACCAGACGCTCAGCCAAAATGCACGTGTGAACTCCGCAGTTGAAGTTATCTCTTTGGCGAACTAGCAGCTCAGAGGGTGGGTAGCGAATCTCCAGACATCTGCCAGTCAGCAAGCGTCCCAGGTGCAGCAGCGGTTCCCTCATCTCCATGGGCACGTTTCCGTGCAAGGAGTCAAGGTACCACATGGTGCTGTCGTTCCGTTCCACTGCCGCCAAAGTCCAGTGTCTGTTTTTGAGGTTCACAGGAATGATAGCCCAGTCGAAGTCCGGCAGGTACGCTGGCGTCGTCAACAGTCTCGCACGACTGGGCGAGTTCCAATCTGTTGGGAAGCACTGAGCGCGCTGCCAGACGATCGGGTCCACCACCACCACCTTCTTGGCTGCGTATTGACCAAAGATCTTAGTAGTGAGGTATTCATAGATGATGGCGTCATTGAGCCAGCCTTTGGGCTCTTTGAGGGGTTGCAGTTCGGCTAAGTCGGCGCTGGGTCCGTCAGAGACTGGGACGAAGCTGTCATCAGTTCCGACTAGCTCGACCGTGAAAAATCCATAGTAAACTGCCTAACGTCGTGGTCAATGTCCATTTTGGCCTCAGGATCGGTGTCCTCGTTGAGCGTTGCCGCTTTTACCAGTGACTTGCTGCCAAAAGGTGTCAACTGACCACGCAACATCACCCATGTGGGTGAAATTGCGAAATTGTGAATTGGCATAATTTTCATAATTTTCATTTGCATAATTATGCGGGAGCATGTGCAAATGACTCGTGACGTCGAGGCGAGTCTTTTGATGTGCAATTCACCCATGTGCAATTCGTTTGGTAGTGTTAATCTGTGCTGCAAACTTTGAAAATGCGCCATAACTACGGTATAGATTTGCATATCAAAAATCGACCTTGCCCATGACCATCTCGGGGTCGCGAGCATTCGATCGAGCCATCGCGCGTCCACGTACGTCAAGCGGTTCGCGAGTTTACTCGAAGCATACACACATACACACATACACGTGCGCGCGGCGCATTTGTAAGTAGAGTGCAATTCGTTTGGTAGTGTTAATCTGTGCTGCAAACTTTGAAAATGCGCCATAACTACGGTATAGATTTGCATATCAAAAATCGACCTTGCCCATGACCATCATAGGGGGGTCGCGAGCATTCGATCGAGCCATCGCGCGTCCACGTACGTCACGCGGTTCGCGAGTTTACTCGAAGCATACACACATACACACAGACACGTGCGCGCGGCGCATTTGTAAGTAGATGTTGGAGCACTGTCCCAGCGAAAAAAAAACGCAAAAGTTGTGCAGTAGTGAGAATCGAATGCATTACCCTCAGGGAGGTTGCCTAGGGTATTCGGCCCAGTGCCTTAGCCAAAATGTTCGAATTAAATTTTTAAATTATGCAGTATTTCCCAAAACTTGCTATATTAATTTTTTTCAGGGACCTTTTGTGATGTGGAAGCATTCTCTCATCTATCACTGAGTAGGTTTAGGTATATGGTTTGACACACCAAACATTTTTGAACAAATTTGACAACGTTTTTTTTCTATAAAAATTCCAATTGAAAACACTATTTCTTAAATGTGTTCTTTAATTGCACAGGCCTTGCCTTGCGACAGTGCTGTGACATGCTTTGGACCCGCCTTTACGTATGTGGAGTGGTGAACTCCATGTATTAAGGAGCAATTGTTACAACCATGCCCACTCAACACTGCATCCTTACCTTGAATCCCATGGTCTGTCACTGTATTCGTGTATACACGTACAAGCTTTGCTGTGTACAATAGGGTCTGTGAGCGTGTATTTGCTGCTCTTCAACGGCCCTAAATTACTCATGTTGCCTATGCAACACCTGTGTGATGGCATGTGAAACTGCAATTTACAATTGCACTAAATCTTTAAAAATGCATGAGAATTGTCAATTTCCAGCGAGGCTCGATACATGCAGGGGGCCCATGGAGACACAACACAGACATAAATTGGAAAACCTGCTGCTGATTTTAGGGGAGTTAATGGCGAAAAACCACGAAAAAATGGCCGAAAAAGAGGTTTTTCGGCCATAACTCTTGCGCAGATTGAATGCCAGGCATAAATTTTGGACCCCAGATAGGTCCATTTATACGCTATCGAGTGAGACATAAAGCTCAAAAATCCATCGTGCGCAGGCAAATTTTCGACCTTTTGTTCCTTCGCCATTTTGCACTCCGCCTGCCGCCAGCTGGGTGTACGTAATGGCGAATGCACGTGCTACCACCAAGTGGCAGGTGTCTACTATGTAGGCACATATGGGAACCTCCGATTCCGGTGAGCAAACGTGAGAAATGGGCCAAAGAATGGGGGCGCGTCCAAGGCTCCCAATTTTCGACGCAAACTTAAAAAAATTATATTTTAGACTTAAAACGGCTTTGAGCCAAACGAAATGTGGCATGCCACACAGTGCCTATGGGGGTACCTTTTGGTCACAATTTAAAGGAAATCTATTTTTTTATTTAAATCCGTGGTCGATTTTGCCATGGACGCCCTCTTAAAGGAGACCGTGAAGGTTCCTATCTCTGGAGAGCCCAAATAAATTTGGGAAAATGCTCTCTGGTGTCGGTTATCTATACAAGCGTGTATCCCCCAACATAGGATACCCACCGATAATTCTTAAATACGACTTATCTTACTCTCTTATGCTTAACTTTATCTCCAAATATACAATATACGACCGATAAAATACTGAAGACGACGTCAGCACGAGGGCCTTGACGCGTTGCTTGAATCCGTTCGTCCCGACTGCTCGACACTTGACCACACGTCCGCTGTTCGACGACCAATCTCGCAGGTACCACCTGGCGATCGCCTTCAAACGGGACGACCGACGCTCCACACTCCGACAGCTCGAACGTCTTCTACGCCTCCGCTTGAACTGCACGACCGCCTTTGAAGAGGACAGCCGGCCCAGCACGTTCTTGACATCAACAGCACGACCGCCTTTGAAGAGGACAGCCGGCCCAGCACGCTTGCTCCGCTCCTGACAGTGTCCGACGAGTAGATCCTCGACGACACGGTACACCCTCAAAAGGAAAGACCCGTGCTGTAGCACGGCACGGCCGGTGATCTTGAGAAATCCACTCGACCGCAGATGACGTTGAACTTGATATCCTGCCTGGCGCTCCAATTTGTTGGCGCGTGTCCTCGTGACTGCCTTGTTGTAGGTTCGCTCGCCACACTTCTTCTCCACGAACACTCTTCTTAAGGATATTTCTCTTTATTAAATCTCAAAAGACACAACTCGACACGACTCTCTGAGATAATAGGATAAAGGGTGGATCGGAATGTCATGTATCTAGGGGCGTTTCCGGTAAATTCCTTGTAATTCTTCTAACAGCTCGGCTCCACTCCAACACCTGCATGGATAGAGGTGCATGATGTGCCATGTTCATGTTAGCATTGAAACCAAGAATTCTGCTGATGTTTTATCACTTACTACAATTGTATGTATACATGTACATGTATTGACCATTGTCTTCTAGTGTATCTAAATTACTACATTGTGAAGAGCAGCAGTTTTTTGTGTTCATACAAATACGTAAATATAATTATCAATTCTTTATTAATCATCTTTTATTATTTATAAACATTTGTACTTTTATTAATACCATACTTTTCTTTAATATTAATATAAATAATTTACTTTACATTTTGATGTAAAACTTATTAATGTAAAATTAAATACAACACAATTAATACAAACTTTACATTAATATTAATATTAAATATTAATATCATAATATTAATATTATACTTTTCAATAGATCAAGTGACAAACTGAATTACACTCACAAAAATGCACCTTTAGACAAATAGTAGCACCAATGGAGTACAAAGATATGTAACAATGAGGCACATTAACCAGTCTGATAGAAACAGAATTATTCCAAAGAATTCATTAGAACCTTACAGTGCGTTTTTACCATGCACTCAAATGATAAAATCACACGTTATTATGTTAGGTGTTAGCCAGCCTCTTGTACTTTTTATCATACCAAAATTTTTTTATAGTATATATGTACCTACCACTGCATACTCTGGTGGTACTAGTGTTTCAACCCTCTGCTACCTGATGGCACTATTGGAGAGGTAGGTTGTACTATTGGAGAGGGGATACTATGTACTTTCAACCTGAAAATGTTCCTTTATAAAGCAAAATGTGCAGTCATAATGTCAGTTTTGGTTAAGTTGCTCCATTTATGATGGGGAATCATCTGGAGCACATTTTGGGGAAGTGCTGCCCCAACTTATATGCAAAAAAAAATTGATTTTTGTTATTGAGTGACTTATGTTCCCCTTCCAAAGCTCCATTTTACTTCTAGGTTGGAAGGAAATTAATTGGAACAGGTACTGCCCTAGGAGGTACATCATTTACAGTGCAACTTGTGTTTGTCAAGATCTCTCATGTGCATGTGGCGGATCACCAGCTGCAGTTAAGAACAACCAGGGTTGCATAAAAAAAAATTTAAAGTTTTTTTTAAATTAAAAAAAAAATTTTTTTTTTTTTAAAAAAAAATTTTTTTTTTAATTGACTTAGGAGTGATCATTGGTGCCAAATACCTGTACTATAAGATACTTTTAGCCTATTCGAGCGTCAAACACAAGTACTAGTGCTTCCCTAAAGCCTTTAGAAGCATATTTAGCGTTGTTTTAGTCAAATGGTGACAAAGCCGCTGCCTCTAAATGGTCGTGTACGGTATCACACTATGTTGGGAACCAGTTGGGAACCGCAAAAAGAGCTTAGTTTTGGTGCTAATAAGCAAGTTTATGCATGAATAACTACTAATTGTACCATCTAAACACCTTTTAAATGCCTTTTGCCACTCAAAAGCTAAATTTTACCGAAAAACAGAGAATTTTTTTTTAATTTAAAAAAAAAATCCAACTTAAAAAAAAAAAAAATTTAAAAAAAAAACAACTTTTTTTTTTTAAATTGTGCAACCCTGAGAACAACTAGCCTTAACAACTCTATCTGCAAAATCCCTCACTGCTCCAAAAAAATGTGCCCCTGTAGAGCATTATGGGGAACTCACCATTGTAAGTATGTATCACTGATTAACATATGTAATCATCTTTGATCAAACAACAGGTACAAACAGTGAGTGTAAGATGTGGCAATGAAAGGCTGTTAGGCATTGGTTGGCTTGCATCTAATGTCCCATACAGGTAGAAACAAAGTGGTATTAACGCACCAAAGAAAGCACTGTTCTGTATAAAGAAGAAGGCATAAAAACAGTTCACATATTTGTTGTTGGAACTAAAGGCAGTGGCAGAGACAATACAAACAAATCATACAGCAACCTGTATCACACAAAGTGTAATGAAAGCAATGTGGAACCATATTTAACATGCAACAGTACGTGGTCTATGATAGGAAGTCGAGTTCTATACATTCCAACAGTTTCATCTTTTGAACATGGAAGAGTGGATGTTTTTTATGTCCAAAACAATCAGGTGCTGTACATGTAGTGCGAGTAAAGGTTGGCTCTGAAACTTGTATCCCTCTTCAAATGTACAGTATACTATCCAGTGCAACTTACCTACTGGATTTTTTTATATATAACACGATAATACTAATATTATTAAACACAGTTCCTGATTATGACCCTGGTGTTGTATTTGAAATTTTTTCTGTTTGAAGGAAGATAAAGATACCTTTTAACAACTGCTGGAGACAGTATCTGGTCAGGAGTTTACATGTGGGTGACTTACAGTGTACCTACAATATGTATGTATGTATGTACACACCTTGTACATACAAACTGTACGTACAGACACATTATCGCTCGCTCATGCAGATATTGTATACCATAGGCAATTAAGGAAAAATTTGCAGGCTGCTGCAAAAAAGGGGAATATGTGACTTCCATAGACAGAAGTTGAGCTTGAAAAGAAAAAAAATGGTATTTGCGCATTGCTGAAGTCCACTTTGAAAAAAGATTGTATAAGAGCATTGCAGTAAAGTCCACTTCGAAAAACGATTGCATAACAGCATTGCAGTTGACCTGGAGTCCACTTTGAAAAACGATTGTATAGGAGCATACAATGGCATGCTCTTATACATAATCTCTTATACATAATCAATTTGCTTGTCACATATTCGGCGTTTTTAGCGCTCGCTACATGATGACAGAATTAGAGTTGGGAGCGTATTTTTTCAAACGTATTTTTTCAAAAAAAAAATACACGTATCTTTTGAAAAAATTCGTTGCCGCCTGTATCTTATTGTTAAAAAACACGGTTATAGTCATAATCATAAGGTCATAGTCGTACTTCAGAGTCGTAAACCTGTATTTGTTGTTAAATCAATGTACCTTACATTGAACAGCATTTTGTGAGTTGTGTGGTGGGTAGACTTTCCAAAAGACGATTTGTTTTACATCACATTATTCTTATGACGCTTAGGTTTTGCTTACAGTAGGTTTTGTATGCAGCAGACACGAACCCAACAATTGATTCTGCTAGCTTTTGCTATTGCTAGCTCCTCTTCACGCCCTCAATTTCTGCGTCGCGTTCTTAGCTCACTATGTTGGATGAAAATATCCTGGTCGCTCATTACTCTGCTTATGCACCACTCACCCACACACTCAGCTCTCTCACACACGTACGCACACACACTTGCTTGCATGCTTGCGCAGTTTTACAGGGTAGCATCATTTGTATGCACCGATTTCTAAGCTTTGGACACTTTGCTGATGGCTTACTATAATGTATGGTACATGTACATACGTACTCTAAAAAAATACAAAAGATACGTATTTTTAAAAAAAAATACCGTATTTTTTCAAAAAAATACGTCAGTCCAAAGTCAAAACGTATTTTTCACAACTCTAGACAGAATACAGTGGCACTTAACATATCAGGAAAAGCGCATACCTACCTACGCATGCACTCACACGCGCGTGCACACACACATGAATGGTTAGGTTATAAAATCACCTTTTTGGTGTCACCTAGCCATGTCTCGCACGTGATAACGTAAACAGTTGGCAGGCGTTGCACTCCCCCCCCTCCCTCCAATTAATACCTGTGGACATTTGTACTTTGTTTGTTGTGACACAAGTGTACCCATAATTCGCTCGCTCACTGTGCTTCGCCTTCGTACCTTTGTAATGTCGTACACCAAAACACCATGCTTCGACAAATAAAAAAACAAACAAACACACACATGCACGCACATAGGTACATAGACACCAAAATATTTTTTTTAGTTGGAAATGACGATCCAATGAATAGAATATTTAGACTCTACCACAGTTCAAATTAGGATACCTACAAATTGTTCTCTTCCGCAAACACACGTGCAGTCTGCAATCGGGCTAACTGATTTTTGTATTACAGTAACAGAAATTTGTTGTGTTAATGGATAGAGAGTATACACAACAGGCACTTCAGGTATAATTTAAGGAGCTGTTCTACAAACACAATCTACATTAGCATGCCGAAACTTCTCGTTTATCTGTCCTTCAAAAATCCGTAATCAGCAGCATTGAAATACATACCACACCACACCAAGAATCCTGTTGCACTTATGGTTTTTAGTTGTACCTGCAACGTGCATAGGGCAGTGGTGTGTGTCACTTTTAGCTGGGCAACAGCGAATGTTGCTAGAATGACTGTTGTCCGAAATGAAATATGCCAAAATAGCTCACGCTAAAAACGCCGAATATGTGACAAGCAAATTGTACCATTGTATGCTCTTATACAATCGTTTTTCAAAGTGGACTCCACTGCAATGCTCTTATACAATCTTTTTTCAAAGTGGACTTCAGCAATGCGCGAATACCATTTTTTTCTTTTCAAGCTCAACTTCTGTCTATGGAAGTCGCATACCGTAAATCCTCCAATACAGCCCCCCTCCAATAGTGCCCCCCCTCCAATAGTGCCCCCGGGTATGGCAAGGTTTAAATAATAGACCCCCCCCCCCCCTCCAATAGTGCCCCCGGGGGTAAGGGGTATGTTGTGCCATGTGCCTTTTATGGGCAAAAATATAGTGGTAGGTACATTTATATCGTGTATACACACTACTACTAACCAATAATAGTACGTTTCAGCAACTATTAGCGGTAAATCAACCATTAAATGTGGCAAAAGTGATCAAAATCATCGAAAAATCGGCAATTTTGACAGCGAAACTAGCATTACCATTCAAAATTTTTAGGTTGAAATAATAGAAGCCCCCCCCTCCAATAGTGCCCCCCCCCCCTCCACCCCTTTTTGCAGCTGCCTGCAAATTGTTCCTTAATACAGTGTTTTTTCGTATTGACATGTACAAAATGTGCACCACGCGTGCACTGATTTCAGGTGCCAACAAGGGGCACCCACACTGGAGGGCGTGAGTTTCCCTACCACAGAACCACATGCAACTGGTTTTTTGAAGTGGGGGGAGGCGTCTGAGACTATTCTGGGGGTAAGCAGATTTGAAGGAAAAGGGAAAGGGTGTCAGAAGGAAAAATGTGTACCTAAATAATGTCTAAATGGGCACTTCCTGACTATAGCGTGAGTGTCATAGCCAAAACGTCGTATTAAATAAAAAATGTGTACAGTGTACAGGTTCAAAACTGTAGATCTTCTTTATAAACACCTTCCTTCCTGGGCAACGTCTCGGACACCAAGGACAACTCCTCAAGTGACAGAATCAGGGGCTGAACACCAGCGAGTGGCCCGTGACGCGTTCGTTACACCAAGCCTGACCACGAGGGCGCCACCACCATCAGCATGCTCGTTGAGGACGCGTCCTACGCGGCCCTCTGCGCGGCCAAGAGGGTGGTCAACTATGGCGTGCGTGCGTGCGTGCGTGCGTGCGTGCACGCGTGCGTGCGTGCGTGCGTGCGTGCGTGCGTGCGTGCGTGCGTGCGTGCGTGCATGCGTGCGTGCGAGAGTGCAGACGTGCGTGGGTGCGTGCGTGCCTGCGTGCGCGCGAGCGTGCCTTCATGCAAGAGTGCGGGCGTGCGTGGGCGCGTGCGTGCGTGCGTGCGCGACTGCGGCCGTGCGTCGGTGCGTGCGTGCGCGCGTGCGTGCGTGCGCGCGTGCGTGCGTGCGCGCGTGCGTGCGTGCGCGCGTGCGTAAGTGCGTGCGTGCGCGCGTGCGTGAGTGCGTGCGTGCGTGCGCGCGTGCGTGAGTGGGTGCGTGCGCGCGTGCGTGAGTGCGTGCGTGCGAGAGTGCGGGCGTGCTTGCTTGCGTGGGTGTGCGCGTGCGTGCGTGCGTGCGAGAGTGCGTGCGTGCGTGCGTGCGGGCGTGCGTGCGTGCGCGCGTGCGTGCGTGCGTGCGTGCGTGCGTGCGTGCGTGCGTGCGTGCGTGCATGCGTGCGAGAGTGCAGACGTGCGTCGGTGCGTGCGTGCGTGCGTGCGTGCGAGAGTGCATGCATGCAAGAGTGCGGGCGTGCGTGTGTGCGTGCGTGCGTGCGTGCGAGAATGCGGACGTGCGTCGGTGCGTGCGTGCGCGCGTGCGTGCGTGCGCGCGTGCGTGCGTGCGCGCGTGCGTAAGTGCGTGCGTGCGCGCGTGCGTGAGTGCGTGCGTGCGTGCGCGCGTGCGTAAGTGGGTGCGTGCGCGCGTGCGTGAGTGCGTGCGTGCGAGAGTGCGGGCGTGCATGCATGCGTCGGTGTGCGCGTGCGTGCGTGCGTGCGAGAGTGGGAACGTGCGTGCGTGCGTGCGTGCGCGCGTGCGTGCGTGCGTGCGTGTGTGTGTGTGTGTGTGTGCGTGAATGCATGCGCACCTTGTGAGGTTGCACATAAGAGTGCACATCCCAAAAGCACTTGATGTTCACTGCTTTGATAAAGTCAGCCAAAAAATATTTTAACATCTGAATAGAAAAACGAAAAAACTGGAAAAAATGTAGGGTGAGTCATGGTTACAACATGGGTGGAGCAGGAAAGGACACTGTGGTAACGCAGTATTGATTGGTTTTCAGGAGATGGCAGAGACGCCAGCGAGAGTCGAACCCGCGACCTCTCGATTGGTTGTCCAAGACCCAACATCACTAAGTGTTCCAGATCTCAAGCTTGTGGGTATTTAGGAAGAATCCATTTGGGGGATTAATTCCTGATTGTATACAGCGTATGCTTGCAAAGTTTCATCCTGATTACTTTAACAAAAAAAAATATTGAAACAAAATATTAAACAAAAATCATTTTTTGAAGGTTCAGGAGCTCATATCTCATTATCCAGTGATGGAATTTCAAAACAGTGACTTACCGAGGACTCCCCTTGACCTATTGTTCCCGAAAATTGAAGAAAAATTGGGAGTTTACTGGGCATTTTTGGAGTTTTACTCTTGTCGGAACTATAAAAAAAATTCGGCTGTGGCGACATGGAAGTCGGAGCCACCTGATTTGCTGAAAGTGAAATGCTACATGTCTGGGCGGTCAACTTTCACCATTATAGCGAATCTCTCCGATGAGCGGTTGAAGCGCCTATAGCTAACAAAGTTTTGGCCGAAAAAAACGGCAATGTCCAAAAAATCGGGCAAAATCGGCCATAACTCAAGACTGGAAGCAACTAGGAGCAAACGCATTTGAGGTAGAAATTGCCATCATAGACTGCGTATCCATGCCCAGTTTCAGCCCAATGGAAACGCGTTATGGCGCGTTCGATGCCCCATAAGAAGGCGGTTCGTTTGAGCTATAACGCGCCGAAATCCGTTCAGGCAATCAAAAGTTATAGGCGATCGAAAATTCGAAAATCCGCATTTAGAATATTAGGGTTGTCATTTAGAATATTAGGGTTGTTATTAGAATATCACGGACTCACGGTATTAGGGTTGTACGCTGACGCGTACACCCTGATTGTAATTGAAGAAGTGCAACGCTCACTGATGAGCGTCATACCTACAGCATTACTAGTAATTTTGCTTTCAGATGTTGATGCACAACTACTTAAAGGCTGGTCACAACAAGTGGCGGGACAAACCAATCTCATATGGTGGTCAAGTAGTGGGAAAACCAACAGCTTCAAAACAAGGAGCCAAAAACATTTTTGTGTACACAGTCAATTCTGATCGTAACATGGAGATTTTTTCTTACACAGGCACAAAGTGCATGTGATATGTTTGGTGTATGGTCAATGCCAATGAAGAGAGATCCGTTGTGCGCAAACATCATACTGTACGTCCCAGTACTCACACGTTCATGGGTACATACTGTGCAGCAACGTGAACAGCTTCTGCAAATCATAATATGCAATTAACTGATGTAGTGCACAAAGTGGCCCATTTATCTATCTGGACTTTTGAAAGCTAATAACTGTGCGTTCACTAAACCAAACCAAACGAAATTTGTACACGATACATACAGAGGTTCAAAGTCTTTGTTTGCTGCATTTCTACCCATTCCAACGAGATGTGTCAGAATGGGACAATTTTCGCGGATGATCGCGCTCTTGCTGTACAGCCCAAAAAACTGCGATTGCATCTGGCGCGTTGGCATTGGCGCGTTCCAAGAACGTGTAAATCTGCAGCTAGTACTCGACATGTAAATCAGCATGTTTGTTTGTTTTTTTGTTCATTGTTCATTGTTTGTTTGTTCTTCGGTTTCTTTTCCACTATGGTCATGCAGAGCTTTTCAGAGGGCAAACGTCTGCCAAGTGCCACACCACGCGCCACTATCATCGGCATTCCCAATAACCACAGGCCATTGCAGCGCCACAGGGTGCGTGCGTGCGTGCGTGCGTGCGTTCATTCATTCGTTCGTTTGTTCGTATGTACGATCGTTCGAAGTCATGTAAATGCACACAAGTAAATAAGTGAGCCATATCTATTGTTATGTACACGGTCTATCAAAACGATGTGCACCCCCCCCCCCCCTTCCCACCTCTATGGAAATACTGGTTGGACGGATTTAGCTGAAATTCAACATGGAGGCCAAACAAGAATACATGACCAAATTAAATTTTATTGAAATCGAACAACCGAGCGTCGAGATATCAGCAATCATCCAAGGTACAGTGACAAATCTTGTCAGTGAGCTTGTGGCAGCTCGATCTTTGGAGATTTCGACTTGCTGTCACTACTTCACACGTTTCTTGGCGTATCAGCAGTGGTCGGCCGACGTCAGATCGGTCGGTGATGGCCAAGTCATGCAGCTCTCTGTTCCAGTGCTCGGTGATCCATCGTTCCGATCGCTTCACCTTCTGAGCAACCCATTTTCTGATGACGAACTGACCACCTGCGTCGCGTGTCATTCGGAAAATGACTGCAGCTGCTTCATCGACGAGACGCACTTAGTCAGTGTCTTTGACCTTTTGTAAGCACGACTTGGTCCTTGACACTCACTTAAACCAATTGTTTACAATTCAACGAGAAATTGTTGCCATAAAGCATGCAGTAATGTTTTTTTCACTGTACCTTGGATGATCGCTCATATCTCGACGCTCGGTTGTTCGATTTGCATGAAATTTGATTTTTGTTTTTGTTTGGCCTACATCCACGCTGAATTTTTGGCTAAATCCGTCCAACCAGTACTTCCCTAGGGGAGTGGGGGAGGTGCATATAGTTTTGATACACCCTGTACTAGAGTTGTTAAGGTTTTTTTTTTCAACCGGTTTTATTTTAAAAAAGTTCGGTTTTATTTAAAAAAAAAACCTGGCTCTTGGTCTTTTTTCTGTGAAAAAAAACTCTAATTTTTTTCTTTTTGGTTACTTCTTGTTACTTTCTCAAACATTATAGCAATGTTTGCCTGTAACTATCACTGGCGGATCCAGGGGTGGGGGAAAGGGGGAATTCCCCCTCCCGAAATCGGAAATCTAGGGGGGGGGAGGGGGGGAAAGGGATAGGCGGTGGGAGAAGAAACACGCCTTGTGGGCCTAGTTTTCGGCATAAAATTACAAATAAATCGAAAACAGCAAAATTTTCGCCTGCGGCGCTGTTCATATTCGTTAATCGTCGAAAATGGCCGATTAGGTGTCCAAACCACTGCCAAAATGCCCCCAACATCCAAAACGTTCAACAGGGTCCTCCTCCCTTCTGCAAAATTCATCCACCCTCCGAATTTTTTTTCTGGATCCGCCAGTGATTCCGCAGGGGAGGAACGAACGAACGAACGAACGAACGAACGAACAGACAGACTGACAAACGGCGAATTGTTCTGTCCGAGTACAAAGTTGCCACACTGACGCATGGCAACAGATGCCCTCTGCGGGGACTGCTTACCACACAATACAGTTGGGCCGGGTCGGCGAAGGGGGGGGGGGGGGGGTGGTGTTGCGAAAAGTGGACTTTTTTTGCGTTTGGCTGCCGCAGTCCGTTCTCACAACGTTGGTTCAGCACGCTTTCCACAACGTTTGGCGCTTTGGCGTCCTCTGCTCCTTCATCATCGGCATTGCAACTTACATGAACGTGTTGAGACTCGAGATGTTTGTTCATGATCCAGTTTCAATGGATTGCCGATTCAATTTCTCCGCTTTCGTGCGTCTTTTTCTGAACTAATGAAGACAAGTTTCATAACTACTGTATTCGGTGTTGCAAAATGGTTGACATTTCAGCGAGCCTTGCTGGTTAACGTGACAATTATCCTGGCTGCGTGCGTGGTAGTGTGCTGCGTCTGTTAAGGCTGATTCACAATTAACGGTCTTCCCATCGGTCTCGGTCTCGGTCTCGGTCTCGGTCTTCGCATCGGTCTCGGTCTCGGTCTCGGACTTTTTGACCCATGCCAAATTGACGACGCGTTGCCTCCGGTCTTTCAATGATCTTCGGTTAAATGCGCGCCTGTCAGCGTATTAAAGAGCGTACTGTGGCCCTTGTTTTCGACCTGTTTCATTTTTTAAGCGACTTCCGTAGGAAACAAAAAAAGCACATGCAGTAGACGACGGGAACGCACTACCACCAGACAAACAGACAGACATTGTGCGGCAGACGCAGACCGCCGCCAGCGCTTCTGGCCGCCGCCAGGGGCGCGGACGCCGCTACAGGAGCTGTCGTCAGCGCCGCCGTCGACACCGTTGCCGCTGCTGCCGACGCTTTCGCTGACGCTGCCGCTTTTGCCGACGCTTACAGAAAATGTAGGACAATGCCGTCGTGCCCGTCCACCTTGACGTATGCAATGGCGGCGCAGATTTTCCCGCCGCCGTGTCTTTAGAGACGTGCAGCCATGCCGCCGCCGTTTTTTTGGATTTTTGGTATAAGAGCAGTCGTCAATTATCCAAGGAGACGGCGCCGCCTCCACCTGTTGAATACGACGCATCGTAAACTCTTCCTTGTTTTCAATTTCCTAGTCGCTTTACCCTTACGCGAATACCCACAAATTCTTTGAGAGTGACGGCTATAGTAAAGCGTGACTACGGTAGCGCGCGCGTTCAACACGAGTTCAATGAAGACCGATGAAGACCGGAGCAAATGTTCAAAGTTCCCAACATCGTCGGTCTCGGTCTCGGTCTCGGTCTTCGCATCGGTCTTCGCTGTTTGGCATGGGAAGACCGAGACCGATGGGAAGACCGTTAATTGTGAATCAGCCTTTACGTTTTTGCGCTTTTCGCGCTGCTTCGAAAAGCGAAAGCTACTACTGCTACAACAACAACAACAACAAGCCAATCATCTGCCGACGTTAAGCTGGTTGCATGCGGAGCGTTGGTTGCGAAGCCTTTGTTGATCATTTTGGTTCTCTTTTGGTCCGTATTGCTCTCTGTTGAAGCGGGAGAGCTGAACTTGGCGCACGATATCGGTGTGGGGTGAGCAACTTTTACGGTGTCACTTCGCAAAATGCATTAGATATACAGTACGAAGGTTTTGAGAACTACAGGGTGTCCCGCCCTCCTGTCGCACCTTTTGTCGAAGAATAGCTCAGGTCTGGGAAAACCGATTTCAACCAAATTTCAACCACTTATAGCAAGTACTCCAGCATAGACTTCTGCTAAGTTTCACTCAAATCGGCTGTACCGTTTCGACGTTACACGCTGTCAAGTGGAGGAGGCGACATTTTCCAATGGAGAGGACAAACTGAGAAGCAAAAGCGGATGGGTTGACTTTTTGGCGGTTTCTCAATCGTCGCTGCAAAATGTGTTGCTAAGTAGAGCCAGTTCTTGCTGGTTTTTGCATTCGCGAAGGACGAGCCCCTACAAAGCCGGTTTCTTCATCAATTTTGCAGTCGCTACAATGGTTCCTTGTTGGTGACCTTGTTCATGGAAATTCAACTTCAAATCGACTGATTGTTCCTTTTTCAATATCCACCTTGTAAAGCTGTTTAGCAAGAAAGGACCGCATGTCCCACCTGAATCGGTGGCTTGAAGTTTTGCCGAAAACAGATTTTTTAAATGAAGTGTGCAATGTAATATGAAAAACACAACAATTTGCTTGCAACAGTTCAACTTCGCAATGGTGCAGCCGATTTGCTTAAAACTTTGCAAACGTCTAAGTTAGACTACTTGCTACAAGTGTTTAAAATTTGAGTTAAATCGGTGCTCCTAGACCCGAGTTATGCTTTGACAAAAGGTGCGACAGGAGGGCGGGACACCCTGTGTATCTAAGAAGGACTCTCTGGAATAGTTAGAGGCGCCACAGGCATCTTAAAAACAGTGTATACATCCATGCATTAGAGACTCCTGCCTCCTGCCACTAGAACTGCTTCAGGCAGCGACATGAATAAATACGTCGTCGTCGCCATGTCTCCCGTCTGCAGGCAGGCCATGGCGAAAGAATTGCGTACAGTTTGTGATTTCTTGCACATGTGCGAGAGACCTGCCTGAGGCGAAACGAATCTACAGGGTGTCCCGCCCTCCTGTCGCACCTTTTGTCAAAGCGTAACTCGGGTCTGGGAGAACCGATTCGAACCAAATTTTAAGCACTTATAGCAAGTAGTTCAACTTAGGTTTTTACTAAGTTTCAACCAAATCGGCTGCACCGTTTCGAAGTTACACGTTGTCAAGTGGACGAGGCGATATTTTTCTGTGGCGAGGCCAAATTGAGAGGCAACAGCTGATGAGTTGACTTTTTGGCGGTTTCTCAATCATCGCTGCAACATGTGTTGCACAGTAGAGCCAGTTCTTGCTGGTTTTCGCATTCTATGAGGATGAGCGCCCACAGAGCCGGTTTCTTCAACTCATTTTACAGTCGCTGCAACGGTTCCTCATTGGCAACTTTGGTAAGGGATATTCAACTTTAAACCTACTGATTGTTTTTTTTTCTTCAATATGCACCTTATGAAGCCGTTTAACAAGAAAGGCCCGCATGTCCCATGTAAATTGGTGGCTTGACGTTTTACCGAAAACAGGTCTTAGAAATAAAAAAGACAAAATAATATGAAAAACGCAACAATTTGCTTGCAACGGTGTAACTATGAAATGGTGCAGCCAATTTGCTTAAAACTATGCGAAAACCTAAGTTGGACTACTTGCTATAAGTGCTTAAAATTTGGTTCAAATCGGTTCTCCCAGACCCGAGTTATGCTTTGACAAAAGGTGCGACAGGAGGGCGGGACACCCTGTATGTATCTACCTAATGTTATGTAGACAGCAGACGGACTGCATTTGAAGCTGCTGCTTGCTACCCGCAAAAGGTTTTGTTTGACATCCATTGACTAGAAGATGACACCTTGATCATGCGCATCAACAGTTTGTGACCATTGCGCAAGCAAAAATGGTCTCATTCATAAGCAAAACACCGTGAATATGCAGTGTGGCTCCATTTGTTTGCGTTTGCGCTGTCATGCTATGGCGCCGTTTGCGCGGAATCAGCACCCTCCGTGATCAGGGTGTACGCGTCAGCGTACAACCCTAATATGTGACCACTTGTTCAGTGCGCATTTTCGAATTTTCAATCGCCTATAACTTTTGATTGCTTGAACGGATTTCGTCGCGTTATGGCTCAAATGAACCGCCTTCTTCTGGGGCATCGAACGTGACATAACGCGTTTCCTTGTTTTACTGTAGGGGGTCAATAGTTCCAAAAATATTTCGAAAGCGCGTCCTTTTTTTTCGTGTTCTCTGCCAGGTTTTCGGACCGCCATTCTTGAACGGTACGCTCGATCGGCATGAAACTTTGCAGGTGTTGGCGGCTCATGATGGGATTCTTGTCATCCAAAGCATTCGGCTCTAGGCCGTGGCAATGTGCAGCTATGGTCCATTTTGACGATTTTTCTCGGACATAGTCGTTTTTTTGGCCAAAGTTTGTCCTCTATAGGCGCTTCAACCGTTGATCTGAGAGTTTCGCTATAATGGAGAAAGTTGATCACCATGACCTGGAATAGACCCCATTGAAAAAATTAGTCACCCCAGACGCACCAATATGTCTACACTCTTGGGAAATTAATGAAAAACGGCGATAAAATTAATGAAAAACGGCGATATTTCGGTGTGGTTAGCTCGGATGGCTTTGAGGTCAATAATAAAGTTGATCACCGATCGGTGGGGACCCCCAAATGTTATTTGATTTCTGTAAACAGCTTTACAAAGAAAGTCTAAGACGCTTGCATGACATTTGAAATTCTCACCACATAATGAGATATAGGCAACCAAAATTTCGCAAATTTCGACCAAAAAAACTTTGTCAGCTATAGGCGCTTCAACCGTTTGTGGCAGAGCTGTGCTGCAATGACGAAAGTTAATCGTCCGGACCTGGAATAGGTTACTTTCGACAAATGGCAGCGCTCCGATGCCCATGTCTCGGTCGGCCCCCTTTGAAAGGCCTTTTTTTGGGTGTTTTGTCCCAAAAGTTTGTCAGCTATAGGCGCTTCAACCGTTTGTCACAGAGCTGTGCTGTAATGATGACAGTTCCTCGTCTAGACCTGGAATAGGTCACTTTTGACAAATGAGATCTCTCCGACTTCCATGTTTCGCAGCTAGACTCTCTTGGCACACCCCCATTTTGGGCGACATTCGAAACTTTGAGCGTGCATTACTTTTGCTTTCCTGGACGAATTCTGCCACGTGATAGCTCAAAAGAACCGCATTCAAAGGGTGATTCGATTGAGTCGCAACACGTTTCCATACTCTTGCGCATTACCGAGAAAATTGTGTGGATGTAACAAAAAATTGGGTCCTTCCAACCTTTTGGCCTGTCGCTCGCTCACACCTGTATCAATCGAAACAAAACTTCGCACGCATCTACCTATGACCCACATAAAAACCCTCTGAAGAATTCAGTCTAGGTGCAATACATCGTGAGGTTACAGTTTACGTTGCAATATTTTTGGCGCGTTTTGTAAAGTCATCAGACTACTGATCGCGAGGTCGCTGGTTCGACTCCCAGTGACGCCTGTGACGCTTTTGCAGGTGTCATCTTGGGAAACCCATCAACGGTTCTTTGCTGCAGTGTCTCCGGTCCATCCCACATTCTCTGTCTCTTTTCTAGGTTCTTCTACCAAAATTTTGGCAAATTTTTGATATTTATGGACGGATGCTCGTTACAGCCCTTGATGCACGAAAATGACACAGCTGCACACCCGCACGCACGCACGCACGCACGCACGCACGCACGCACGCACGCACGCACGCACGCACGCACGCACGCACGCACGCACGCACGCACGCACGCACGCACGCACGCGCGCACGCACGCGCGCACGCACGCACGCACGCACGCACGCACGCACGCACGCACGCACGCACGCACGCACGCACGCACGCACGCACGCACGCACAATGTGTACAGTGGTACACGTTTTTCATAAGCTTTATGGTGCAACACTGAGCATGCGTCCGTGCTGGTCTGCTGCTGTGGATTTGTATGTGTGTGCATGCGTGAGTTTTCGATTAATCTTTCTTTTACGAAAAAACACTGTATTAAGGAAAATTTTGCAGGTGGCTGCAAAAAAAGAGAATATGTGACGGACGCTCCTTTAGGTCCAGTTTGAAAAAACGTGGTATTAAAAGTAGCCACTTCATCAGATGATCAACTTCAGTTTGGACAAACCGTGTATAATCGAACCAAACGCAGCAACACGTCACATATTCGGCGTTTGTTGTGTGAGCCATCGCACGCACACAACCACAACACCACCACCATCAATCCAACCTCACAACTCGTTCATCTCTTTGACGATGTGCTGCCATTCATAGGCATTGCATGGATGGATAGGGCACACAGCCAAAGATACTGCATAGGTAGATAACTTCACTGCCCTGTCCGTTCCAAAATTTAATATGTGGCTTGCTCTTACAGTAAGTGATATGTAGCATCATTTCACAATCTTAAGTACCAGTACATGCCGTACATTCAACTTCGATTCTCGTTCATCTTTGTTCCGCTTCTGTTAGCCTGTAGCTATGGACGGGACTGCCATCTGTGGGCGGCAAGGACAAGGCCCACTCTCGTCTCTGAATCCAAGGAATAAAAGGCCTCGGTGCAGCCTGGACTGCCTTTCCAGTGATCCAAGCGAGCGGGTGAAGCGAGCACAACAAACGCCGAATATGTGACGTGTTGCTGCGTTTGGTTCGATTATACACGGTTTGTCCAAACTGAAGTTGATCATCTGATGAAGTGGCTACTTTTAATACCACGTTTTTTCAAACTGGACCTAAAGGAGCGTCCGTCACATATTCTCTTTTTTTGCAGCCACCTGCAAAATTTTCCTTAATTAATCAAGGCACGCCTCAAGCCACTTGCGCTTTGCAGCGGATCAACTTCAGTTTGAACAAACCGTGTATAAAAACTGAACCAAACGCAGCAACGCGTCACATATTCGGCATTTTTTGTGCGAACCACACTCATTCAGCCAAAACACAACAGCAATCCTTTGACATCTCATTTGCCATTGGCCATTACCATGCACCTGGCACAGCCGAACTTCCTGGATAAATAATCGGCACCCTGCTAACATTTGTGACATGTGGGTTGCCACTGCAGTTAGTGATGTGTAGGCATACATACTGTACTGGCTCCATTTGTCATTCCCCTTTTGGCATTTCACCCAATGATGAACTACAACGTTTGCATAGTGCAATGCACCATTTTACATCGTGTGCGTGCATGCGTGCATGTGCGTGCTTGCGTGCGTGCTTGCGTGCGCGCGTGCGTGCATGCGTGCGTGCAAGCCTGCGCGTGCATCGTGTTCCATGTGCAAGATTATGGGGTCCTTCATGTCTGTCTCACAACCAAGTGGCGTTCAGTCATGCGGCATATGTGAACGCAGCGTGTGTAGGTCCTAATAATTGCCACTGCACCTTCATATGCACCTGAACACAAAAAAATGCCAAATATGTGACGTGTTGCTGCGTTTGGTTCAGTTTTTATACACGGTTTGTTCAAACTGAAGTTGATCAGCAGCAAAGCGCAAGTGGCTTGAGGCGTGCCTTGATTAATACCCCTCTTTTTCAAACTGGACTTCAACAAAATAGCATCACATATTAACCTTTTTTTGCAGCCACCTGCAAATTTTTCCTTAATACATATTTATGCAGAACACCGCTCCCTGTTGCCACCACTTTACACTTGCAGCCCTCAGGAATCTGCTTGACAGTTTACACGACGCTGCGAGAAGGTGCTAGCTCCTCCCGAAGTATCAATGCTTCATCCTAATATCGTCTATGACGCTAACTAAAGTGGCTTCTTCTCAGAACTGCAGCTTGATCGCCTCGACGCTGACGAACTCGCGGTTGACGTTGAGCCAAACACGGTGCAGTAGTGGAGGTCGCCGCCTCCGCGGCGGCCGTAGTTCTGGACGATTAGAAGTTGAAGATGCAGATGATATGGTATGTATACATGCGATCTCGATGTACACTATCTCGTACGTTTTCTCTTAATTTAGCTAGGCTGATTCTAGAATTCTAGACTGAACCTACCTACACTGCTGCGATCTGCACCAGACCATTCTCTAACCAGACCATCAGTGTTCTTGTCAGCATATATACAGGTATACATGAGTTGCTGTTACTGCTTTTTCGGGAGAGTTGGGATCCTAGAATTTAGAATACAATGGAGAGGGTTTGTGTGCAGCCAGGCGTCTCAACGCAGTATGTCATCTACCCTAGCTAATCGCCACTGTGGCGTCTGTTGGTCCGTGCGACCGTGCGTTTAGTGGGCCGCTTCGCCAGACCGATCGCGCCCAAAGTCGGCGGGCGGGCGCGGGCAGGAATTTCATTTTCGTGCGAATCGGCCGGTCCAATTTCGAATTATTCGGCCCACGTAATGGAAGTTGCACTTAGGCTTAAAATGCTTAAAATTACAATCCACAGAACCGCGTATCATTGGACAAACAAAATCCTTAGTGGTCATAGAGCGCACAAATCAGGGTGTACGCGTCAGCGTACAACCCTAATATGTGACCACTTGTTCAGTGCGCATTTTCGAATTTTCAATCGCATATAACTTTTGATTGCCTGAACGGATTTCGTCGCGTTATGGCTCAAATGAACCGCCATCTTCTGGGGCATCGAACGCGCCATAACGCGTTTCCTTGTTTTACTGTAGGGGGTCAATAGTTCCAAAAATGTTTCGAAACGCTTTTTTGTTCGTGTTCTCTGCCAGGTTTTCGGACCGCCATTCGTGAACGATACTCTCGATCGGCATGAAACTTTGCAGGTGTTGGCGCCTCATGATGGGATTCTTGTCACCCAAAGCATTCGGCTCTAGGACATGGCAACGTGTAGCTATGGCTCATTTTGACGTTTTTCTCGGACATAGTCGTTTTTTTGGCCAAATTTTGTCCTCCATAGGCGCTTCAACCGTTGATCTGAGAGTTTCGCTATAATGGAGAAAGTTGATCGCCATGACCTGGAATAGACCCCATTGAAAAAAATTAGTCACCCCAGACGCACCAATATGTCTACGCTCTTGGAAAATTAATGAGAAACGGCGATATTTCGGTGTGGTCAGCTCGGATGGCTTTGAGGTCAATAATAAAGTTGATCACCGATCGGTGGGGAACATTTCATTCCTTAGTACCAACGCGCTCCGACACACCAAAATATTTTCACTTCCGGGAAAATCGCTATATCTCAATGTGGGTACGTCGGATCACTTTGGCTAAAACACAAAAGTTGACCGCCTGCACGTGTAGATCATTTTGATTCTTTACATCGCTATCCTCCGACGAACCAATATGGCACTGCAGATGTGCACGCACGCACGCACACCTTCAAATGGGGTGCTCCACAAACAACTCAATGTGGGTAGGTCGGAACATTTCGGTTAAAACACGAAAGTTGACCGCCTAGTCATAGCGATCATTTTCATACTTTACATCACTATGCTAAAACGCAGCACTATAGCAAAACTGCACGTGCACGCACGCACACACACGCTCACAAGCTTCAATCGCGCCATCGTACGCACATGTCCATCAGACCGGTTGCAAGTAACGCGCGGCACACTTCTTTGTCCGGGTGTACACTGTATCCGAGCGGATTTTGGATTTTTTGATCGCCTATAACTTTTGATTATCTGAGCCGATTTTGGCGCGTTTCTATACGATGCGTGTCTCCTACTGCGATTGGGGGATTCCACAGGACACGCTACATTTGCTTCTTTTTGGTACGCTGGGGCATGTGTGTGTTCTGGTCTGCTGCTGTATGTCTGTATGTGCACGCGTGCGAGCGTGCGTGCATGCGTGCATGCATACATGTGTGCAAGCGTGCGTGCGTGCCTGCATAGGTTTTGCGCATCAATGCTTGTCTTACGAAAAAACACTGTATTAAGGAAAAATGTGCAGGTGGCTGCAAAAAAAGGTAAATATGTGACGCTATTTTGTTGAAGTCCAGTTTGAAAAAGAGGGGTATTAATCAAGGCACGCCTCAAGCCACTTACGCTTTGCAGCTGATCAACTTCAGTTTGAACAAACTGTGTATAAAAACTGAACCAAACGTAGCAACACGTCACATATTTGGCATTTTTTGTGCGAGCCACCCTCATTCAGCCAAAACGCAACAGCAACCCTTTCACATCTCATCTCTCTCTGACAATGCGTTGCCATTGGCCATTACCATGGATCTAGCACAGCCAAACTTCCTGGATAAATAATTGGCACCCGGCTAACATTTGTGACATTTGGGTTGCCACCACAGTTAGTGATGTGTGGGCATACATACACAGCCCAGCCAAACTTCCTTGATAAATAATCGGCACCCGGCTAACATTTGTGACATGTGGGTTCCACCGCAGTTACTGATGTGTAGGCTTACATACTGTACTGGCTCCATTTGTCATACATTTGACATTTCACCCAATGATGAACCACAACGTTTGCATAGTGCAATGCACCATTTTACATCTTGTGCGTGCGTGCGTGCGTGCGTGTGTGTGCGTGCTTGCGTGCGTGCATGCGTGCGTGCGAGCCTGCGCGTGCATTGTGTTCCATGTGCAAGATCATGGGGTCCTTCCTGTCTGTCTCACAACCAAGTGGCATTCAGTCATGCGGCATATGTGAATGCAGTGTGTGTAGGTCCTAATAATTGCCACTGCACCTTCCTTCCATACATGTAACTGGGGGGGGGGGGGGCTGGGGGGGGGGGGGGTTGCCCGCCCCCCAGCCAGAATTTTACCCCTACCCAGCCCCCCCCCCCAGACCCCCCCCCCAGAATTTTCCTGAAGTTTTCCAACTTGCCAACAATTGTACAAAGTAGTGTACTTTTTGCCTTTCTCAGTGTATTTTGGCCTTAAAACAGCTAAATAACGCTATTTATAGCCTATTTTAAGGCCTTTTTGACCTATTTTTGACTGAAAAGTGCCTATTTAGACACCATTTTGGAACATTTTTTCCCTTCTGGGACCCCCTCCCTCTTCAAATCTGAGTACCCCCCCCCCCCCACGCTCCCCCCCAGAAGTCTCTCAGACCCCCCCCACTTCAAAAACCCGGTTACATGTATGCTTCCTTCCTATGCACGCGAACACAAAAAAATGCCAAATATGTGACGTGTTGCTGCGTTTGGTTCAGTTTTTATACACAGTTTGTTCAAACTGAAGTTGATCAGCTGCAAAGCGTAAGTGGCTTGAGGCGTGCCTTGATTAATACCCCTCTTTTTCAAACTGGACTTTAACAAAATAGCGTCACATATTCACCTTTTTTGCAGCCACCTGCAAATTTTCCTTAATTGGGATTGGACGGTATAGTCGCATGATACGCGCGTCCTTGAGTCAATGACCTTGACACTTGCTTGACTGACACTTAGCTGTTCTGGTATTGACAGGCTGCTACCTAGGCTTAAAACTAGGCTATGATATACTATGCTTAAAACACCTTCTGCAACATTGATTTTGACGTCCAAAACGGTCTCTGAGAACATTGAATTAAGGAAAAATTTGCAGGGGGCTGCAAAAAAAGGAGAATATGTGACACTCTATTGTTGAAGTCCAGTTTGAAAAGAAGTGGTATTAAGGCATATACCCCCACTGATTTCTAGCCACTTCCGCATTGCAGCTGATCAACTCCACTTTGAACAAACCATGTATGAAATCCGAACCAAGCACAGCAACAAGTCACATATTCGGCGATTTTTGTGTTCGCTTGCAATGGAAGGAAATGTGCAGCGAAAATTGCGGCAACTGGAACTGACTGACATTTACATAGATTGAGTGCGAGAAATTAGCACACGCCCTATGGAACCCCATGCACACGCACGTACGCATGCACGCACGCACTTGCGTGCACATGCACGCACGCACACACGCACGTACTCGTGCACAGACACACGCACGCACGCACGCACGCACGCACGCACGCACGCACGCACGCACGCACGCACGCACGCACGCACGCACGCAGCACTCATGGAAGCACTAGGGCACTACACAAATGTTAAAAAAACAGTTCATCATTAGGTGGAATGCTGGAAGGGAATGGAGCAGGATTGTATGTAGTACGTATATCTGTAGTGTCTGTATATCTGTGCACATCTGTAGTGCCATATTGGTTCGTCGGAGCATAGCGGTGTAAAGAATCAAAATGATCTGCACGTGCAGGCGGTCAACTTTTGTGTGTTGGCCAAAGTGATCTGACCTACCCATATCGATATTTATCGATTACCGTAAATCCTCCAATAGTGCCCCCGGGGCACTATTTTTTCAACCTCTCCTTACCCGGGGGCACTATTGGAGGGGGGGCACTATTGGAGGGGGGCTTCTATTATTTCAACCTAAAAATTTTGAATGGTAATGCTAGTTTCGCTGTCAAAATTGCCGATTTTTCGATGATTTTGATCACTTTTGCCACATTTAATGGTTGATTTACCGCTACTAGTTGCTGAAACGTACTATTATTGGTTAGTAGTAGTGTGTATACACGATACAAATGTACCTACCACTATATTTTTGCCCATAAAAGGCACATGGCACAACATACCCCTTACCCCCGGGGGCACTATTGGAGGGGGGGGCTCCATTATTTCAACCTTGCCGTACCCGGGGGCACTATTGGAGGGGGGCACTATTGGAGGAAGGGGGGCTGTATTGGAGGATATACGGTATCCCAGAAGTGAAAATATTTTGGTGCGTCGGATCGTGTTGACTTCAAGGAATGAAATGTTCTACATCGAAGGGCGATCAACTTTATTACTGATGTTTAGGCCATTCGACCTAACCACACCGATATATCGCCAATTTCCGTTATCGATATAATGGGGGGGAGGAATTTCTTGCGTCCAATTTGGTCCAATTGTTGAAAGTAACACAAGTCATGTCATGGCGACCAACTTTCTCCTTTACAGCGAAGCGCTGCGATGTACCGTTAAAGCGCCTATAGGGCACACAATTTGTGGCCCATTTCCAAGAAAATCAATCGATAATCGGATAAAATCGGCAATATCTCGAGATCGGAATGCAGTGCACACAAATCCTTTGGCATGCAACATTGCCATCACTAGCCGGCTACACGTACCAAGTTTCATCGAGATAGGCCCTGGCGTTCGCGAGCGGCGCTCCAAAAACCTGGCGGAGAACATGAAAAAAAAAGCCGCAAAATTGGAACATTTTTGGAACTATTGACTCCTTACAGTAAAGCAAGGAAACGCGTTATGGCGCATTCGATGCCCCAGAAGAAGGCGGTTCATTTGCGCCATAACGCGCCAAAATCCGTTCAGGCAATCAAAAGTTATAGGCGGTCGAAAATTCAAAAAGCCGCATTGAGAAGTCGTCACAATATTAGGGTTGTACGCTGACGCGTACACTCTGATAAAAAAACTTGAAAAACATGTGCAATTCTTTACCAAGCCTCGCTTGGTAATGGTTGGTAACGCTTGGCAACGCACCCACCAACTTTAGCAATTTCGGCTTCCTTTCGCTTGGTAGCTGCTCTTTTGTCATAATAAAATTCTGTCTGGTTGAGAATATACAGTATGAGGTAGTGTGTGGGCTAAGCACAAGATGCCTTTCTGGGCGACGGTGCTTTCAAAGACGGCGCAACAAGACGGCAACTTCGCAGAGCGAGCATGTCAACGAAACGGTGTTTCAACGAACGAAACGTGTGTGGTGATCAAGACGATCAGCTCAATCAAAACAGACGCAGGAGAGGAGTGGTTATTCTTCTTCTTCTTCTGCGTCGTCGTAGCCGGGCCGCTTGACCGACCCGCGTCTTCGTCGTCGGTCGCCTTTTCATCGGTGCTCGAGCGGCCCTGACCGGCGTCGCCGTCGCTGCGCATGCCGTACGGAACGCCAGCTGAAAGAAAATAGTCGAAAATGTATTGCCAAAATCCGAAATTTGTCCCGCGAGAAGGGCGCAACAACCGTATTGCTGAGGAGCGGCGCCAGCAGCAGAGGGCCGCGGCAGCCGCGGGCGAGCAGCGCGTAGACCGGCTCGACGCGCTGCGCCAGCAAGGACACTGCAAATGAATGACTGCATTAACATTTAAAAAGGCGGAAAAAAAACACGCGACGCACGCTTGTAGTCGATGGTGGCCAGTGTGGGGAAGCGCGCCAGCTGGGGCAGGACCACGGGACTGTAGGAGCCGGCCATGAAGCGCTCCTGTCCGTCGGACTTAGCCGTCGTCTTGCCGCCGAGGTGCCCGGGGTGGGGTGCGCGTCGACAAAGGCAGTGGCGCCGACGACAGCGGCCAGCAGAAAAAGCTTGACGGCGGCGATTGGCTCTGAAGTTGACTTGAGACGAAGAGGCAGGAATGAGATGTACGAGTGCAGAGAGGGAGTGGCGATCCGTGGGGCAGCGCTGGCTTTTACGCGGACGGAGTGACGCCCACGCCCACGTGACGCGCAGTGGACGCCGTTACGTCAGTACCGGCGTCGTTCCGAATAGCGCGATGCGCTCCTGGAATTGATTTGCGCTGAAGAAACCGAAGGGTGAGCTTGGTTAAATACGCCCATTTAATATGCTTCCTCTGTCCCCACTCCCTTTCGCCTTTCTTGGATTGCTTGAGTTTTGAGGGAGAACCCTTTTGGGGTGCACGGTGCACCCGGGTGCACGGGCATACCCTCTTTGGGGGAGACAGCGGAACAATGCACACCGAAATGTTATTTTTCGCTAACCCGCTTCCGCCAACCGCTCCCGTTTACAATTTGTGTTTTACTGGGACCGTTTTCCCGCACTATTGCGAAAACGGCGGCCGTTTCAAAACGGTTTGTGAGCGATATTGAAACGGCAGCGCTAAGGAGGCACTCACTTCAATTCGCACTCACTCACAATTCGCAATCATTTCCCAAATGAGGCGTAGGGGCCAAAATTGGTGTAGGGGCCGCTCACGGTACTACAGCAGCAGCGGACTGACGACGTTTAATTCACGTGTAGAATGACTGCTGCGCCGTGCGAGCGATGCGATGCGTGCGTGCGATGCGTGTGTGCGTGCGATGCAGTGCGTGCGTGCGATTCCGCATTTCCCACAAACTATGCTCAACACGTATGACAACGGTTGCATAATTGACTAGTAGTCGACGTACGGTGGCGCGTTGTTGTTTGTTTCAGTGGGGCGAGGTTACAGAAACATGCCGAAATTAACGCTTCAAAGTGTTTATTCGTGTAGATGATGTGCGCGTGGAGGATGGATGGTGGTGGATGCGTGTGTGCGTGCGATGCAGTGCGTGCGTGCGATTCCGCATTTCCCACAAACTATGCTCAACACGTATGACAACGGTTGCATAATTGACTAGTAGTCGACGTACGGTGGCGCGTTGTTGTTTGTTTCAGTGGGGCGAGGTTACAGAAACATGCCGAAATTGAACCGCACTTTTTCTCGGTGAGACAAGCACAGGTTTTCCTGCACAGCTGAGGCGTCCAACATGCGGTTACTGTAGTAGGGATAGCGGGCCAGGACGCAGCTGTAGCGGCAGTGGAGGAGCATGTCGCGGCTGTTGCTCGAGCCTGAGAACCGCTTCTCTGGTGGGATGAAGAAGCGCTCGCGGTGCGCTATCACCAGGTCTTCCAGCTCCGCCGACGCCCACGGCAACGCGTTCTGCAGCCACAACGAGCAATGTGAGCAATGTGAGCAGGGGGGGGGGGAGAGGGAACAACAGAAGTGGGGAAGGTAGACACACACGAGCAGCTCCCCCCACGCTTACACATCACGAACAAGCATCCACCCCCCAGGTATACATGTAACCGGATTTTTAAAGTGGGGGTGGGGAGGGTCGGAGATCAGTCTGGTGTGTGGGTGGCTACCCCCACTAGTGATGGCAATTTTGACGTTTTTCATTTTTAGGTAGGTAGGTTAGGTAAAACTGGCCGCAAAAACGCCTTAGGTAGGTTAGGTTAGGTAAGCTAGATCTTTCTGCTAGGTAGGTAGGTAATTGGGCAAATTCTTTAGGTTATAGGTAGGTAACTTAGGTAACCCCAAGCTGTCAAGTGTCAGGCAATATTGCATGCATGTACAGTGTAAACCTCCGAGCTGTGCTTGCCAGCACTATGCATTGAACTTATCTTTACCCTGGACAGTATTAGAGGAGGTTTTAAGAGTCTTAGGTTTAAACTTAAAGTTCACCAACTTAAAGGTTTAAAGTGTTCACCAAATTTAAAATGCAACAGTCAAGCTTGCCCACATTTAACATTGATTTCAGGCGCTTAGCTTGAAGTTGGCTGGCTGTTTGCCGTTATCATCCAGTGAATGAAACACATCTAATTAATTAATGAGTGTAGGCAGCGCTTACTAAGTGCACGCAAATGTGCACATCCTACTTCATGTGTGCAATGCACATAAAATGCGTGTGCACACATACAATACATTAAGGAAAATTTTGCAGGTGGCTGCAAAAAAGGAGAATATGTGACGCTCCTTTAGCCCAGTTTGAAAAAACGCGGCATTAAAAGTTGCCACTTCATCAGATGATTAACTTCAGTTTGGACAAACCGTGTATAATCGAACCAAGCGCAGCAACACGTCACATATTCGGCGTTTGTTGTGCTCGCTTGGATCACTGGAAAGGCAGTCCAGGCTGCATGAGGACCGAGGCCTTTCATTCCTTGGACTCAGAGACGAGAGCGGGCCTTGTCCTTGACTGGACGTCTACAGATGGCAGTTCCCGTCCATAGGCACAGGCTAACAGAAGCGGACCAAAGATGAACGAGAATCGAAGAATGAATGTAGAGTATACTTGGTACTCAAGATTGTGAAATGATGGTGCATATCACTCACTGTAAAGGCAAGCCACATCTTAGAAATTTAAGACGGGCAGGCTAGCGAAATTATTTATGCAGAATCTTTGGCGGTGCCCTGTCCACCCATATAATGCCTAATGAATGATGCGCATCGTCAGAGAGATGAAAGAGTTTGTGAGGGTGGATTGATAGTGGTAGCGTTGTGGCTGTGTGCGATGGCTCGCACAACAAACGCCGAATATGTGACGTGTTGCTGCGCTTGGTTCGATTATACACGGTTTGTCCAAACTGAAGTTAATCATCTGATGAAGTGGCAACTTTTAATACCGCGTTTTTTCAAACTGGGCCTAAAGGAGCGTCACATATTCTCCTTTTTTGCAGCCACCTGCAAAATTTTCCTTAATACAGTGTTTTTTCGTAAAAAAAAGATTAATCAAAAACTCACGCACGTACACACATACAAACCCACAGCAGCAGACCAGAACGGACGCATGCTCAGTGTTGCACCATAACGCTTATGAAAAGCGTGTACCACTGTACACATTGTGCGTGCGTGTTCGTGCGTGCGTGCGTGCGTGCGTGCGTGCGTGCGTGCGTGCGTGCGTGCGTGCGTGCGTGCGTTCGTGCGTGCGTGCGCGCGCGCGTGCGTGCGTGCGGGTGTGCAGATGTGTCATTTTCGTGTATCAGGGCTGTAGCGAGCATTCGTCCATATTTTCCCCAGCTCCAAAATTGCCAAAATTGCGGTAAAAGAACCTAGAAAAGAGACCTGGAATGGACTGGAGACACTGCATGCAGTAAAGCAACGCTGATGGGTTTCCCAAGGGGACACGTGCAAAAGCACAGACAGGCGTTACTGGGATTCGAACCAGCGACCTCTTGATTTAGGGAACATGGTGAAAAGGAGAATGTGCCCAGTAGACCATAGCTCACGATCTACGGCATGTAGCAAGAGTCCCTCTGGGGATTTTATTTTTTGATGTGGAGGATAGATGCCTGCGAGGTTTCAATTCAATTGATGCAGGCGCGAGTGGGCGACGAACCAAAAAGCTTGGCAGGACCCACTTTTCATAACATCTCCAAAAACTTCTCGGTAATGCACAAGCGTATGGAAGCGTGTTATGACTATCGATTCCCCCTTTGAATGCGCTTCCTTTGAGCTATCACGCGCCAGAATTCGTCCAGGAAATCAAAAATAATGCACGATCATAGTTCCGAATTTTGCCCAAAATGGGGGTGCGCCAAGAGGGTCGAGCTGCGAAACATGGAAATCGGAGCGCTCCCATTGTCGAAAGTGACCTATTCCAGGTCCAGACGAGTAACTTTCATCATTCAGCACAGCCCTGCGACGAACGGTTGAAGCGCCTATAGCTAACAAAATTTCCTCAAAATTACCGAAATTTGAGTTGGCAATATCTCAAAGTGTGGTGAGAATTTCAAAGGTCATGCAAGAGCCGTGAACTCACCTTCAGAAATAGTTCACGAAACTCAAAAAACATTTGGGGGTTTACTCGGCTTTTTTTCGAGTTTTACTCTTGTCAGATTTTGGCCCAAAAAACGGCTATGTCCAAGAAAAATGAACAAAATCGGCCATAAATCGAGATCCGTAGCACCTAAAGAAATTTCCCTTGGAGGCACAAATTGCCATCGTATACCGCCTGCTCACGCCAAGTTTTGTGCGAATCGCCCGTAGCGTTCCAGAGCGGTGGCCCAAAAAGTGTGTGCAGAACAGGAAAAAAAAAAACACCACTTCTTCGGAACATTTTCGGTCATTTTGCCTCAATGCGCTGGACTACCGAAACGCGGGATGGCTTATTCGATTCCGGTTTAGGAGGCGGTTCTTTTGAGCTATCGTTCGCCAAAATCGGTTCTGGCAATCAAGAGTTATAAGCGACTGAAAATTCTACAAACCGCATTGAGGAAGTGCTCACATATTAGGGTTGTACGCTGACGCGTACACCCTGATACAATACATATATTTGTTAGCATAGCCTATGTATGTTCTTCGCCCTTTCTGCAGTGCCAAATTGTTACCGAACAGCTGCACGCACAAACACAGATGGCATGTACTATCTCTGACGCGCATTACTGCTTACACAATGAAACGCACCTTGCGTATGTTCACTATAGGGGCGAGTCCATTGAAACTCAGAACGCCTGCACATGCACACACCCACGTACGCACGCACCCACAAAACACGTTCAAGCACAGATGCTGACATGCACAATTGCTGGCACGCATTGTCGCTAGCACGCACGCTCGCTGAGAGTGGCACGCACTAACACACCGACACGCGCCTGGCTCATTTTCATTAGGGGCGAGGCGCGCAGCGCCGAGAAGGTCGCGCCGCTAGCAGCAGCTCGCGACTTAGCGCCGCGCTAGCACTGTATAGTAATACAGATTGTCCCACCCTCCTGTCGCACCTTTTATCAAAGCGTAACTCGGGCCCGGATGAACCGATTTAAGTCAAATTTTGAACACTTATAGAAAACGGTTTAGCTTAGACTTTCGCCAAGTTTCAGCCCAATCTGTTGCTTCGTTTCGAAGCTACAGTTTTGCAAGCAAAATGTTGCGTTTTCCATCCCATGGAAACTGTACTAATTCTTTTTAAATTTTGAATTTGGTAAAATGACGCGCCAGAAATTTACTTTGGACCAGCGCGTCTTTCTTGTAAAACAGTTTTATAAGACGGAGAACGAAAAAGAAACAATTCGTCGTTTTGAAGTGGAATTTTCCTCAACAAAGTTACCAACAAGGAAAACTGATATGGCGACTGTTAAACGACTTTGAGCGCCGGCTCATTATCTGGACTCCATTATCTGGCACCAAGATGGAGCGCCGGCTCATTTCCACCGAGATGTGCGTCATTTTCTGGACGACTCTTTTCCGGGACGATGGATTGGGCGCCGCGGAGCAATTGACTGGCCACCTCGTTCCCCAGATTTGACTCCATGCGACTTTTCAGTCTGGGGAATTTTGAAAGAAGTGGTCTATGCGCAACAGTTTGAAACAATCTCAGAGATGAAGGAGGCCATTGAGAACGCTTCGATGCACTTTGATGCTGACCTTTGCGCTAGAATCTGCCGATCAGTGATAAAACGTTGTGAAAAATGCATCGATTCGAAAGGCGGTCTGTTTGAAAGTTGAATACTCGCTCGGTTTCAGTGAAACTTGGCGAAAGTCTGAGCTAAACCGTTTTCGACAACTGTTTCAAAATTTGGTTCAAATCGGTTCACCCAGGCTTGAGTTATGCTTTGACAAAAGACAGGAGGGTGGGACACCCTGTACTGTACAATCTATCACGTCAAGTTTGAGGGTCTCGACTCTCGATCGAGTCACCCACCCGCCCACCCACCGATTAAGTAGGTGTTCTTGAGAAACATTCGCATAGTAGAAATATTTAGTTTCTGTAGACGTCCAATGGACTACAATATACCTACACAAGGCTACGAATATCTCGTCGGAGACGCAGCGGACAAACTGATCTTTTTGCCAACGTCAATACAACAACCAATCAAATCCGACCGCCGCAAACGTAAACAATGGCCACGTGGCCTACTTGTATCTGCAAAATGTTTCTGTTTGTACGTATCCATTTTTTTGACTCGACAAATTTTAGCTTAGGTATAGGTAACCTAGTAGGTAACTTCAAAATCTACATAGGTATATAGGTTAGGTACAGGTAGCTCGATTTTCGCGCTAGGTAGGTTAGGTTAGGTTACCTAGGCCAAAAAAAGGCTAGGTAACCTACTAGGTAGGTAACCTAGCTAGGTAGGTTGCCATCACTACCCCCCACCCCAGTTACATGTATGCCCCCAGGTGGGGGGGGGGGTGGACAGTTGATCGGCAACATGTATGGCGCCAAACCTTGCACGACCTTCCTTGTGCTTGTGGCTTTGCTGGCGCCAGTCGCTGAGGAAGATCAAGCGAAACAGCTGCTCGTTGTGGTACGGCTCCGCGAAGAGTAGCGGCTGGACCGTCTTCAGGCGGTTGAGTTCCGCGATCGAAGGCGCGTCCAGCGACCCAGGGGAACAACAGAGGACCCATTTAGAAACCACTCAGCATACCATTCGAACGCCATTTACAGCGACGGTCAACGCAGGGCAGACTGAGCGACTGAGGTGCACTTTGTGTTGTTGCGACCGCCGTAGCGCCGCTTCTCAGCCTTTTCACCGGCCGAGCGCTGGGTGGCCGCGTCGAAGAGCTTGTGCCTGCCGGCCTCCAAGTCCCACCGCTCGATGGCATTGGCGAGTCACGTCTCGAGGCGTGTGGCAGCAGACGAACGTGAGCGGCAGCAGACGGCAGCAGCAAGCGCACTCGAGCTCTAACGCCACCTTCTCGAGCACACAGACGGTGGCTCAGTGCTCGTCATCGAGCACGTGCCAGACGGGCGAGTAGTCGGCACTGGGGTGCTCGAAGAAGTCGGACTCGTAGTTGTCCGCCAGCTCCGACGCCTGGTCGAGCGCTTCTTTGAGCGCCTCCTCGTTGATCATACCTGTATTTCCAAAACAATGTGAGCACGAGGATCGAACCCCAGTCCCCCAACAGTCGCTACAAGGGGACACAGGGGCGTATAAATGGATCTCCATCTGGGAGGGGCAAAATCTCATCTGAAGGGGCAAAGAAAATCCCAACCAAGTCTTAAGGAGATCGACAAAAATATCTGCTGGAACTGATATCTGGCCATCTGAGAAGGGCAATAGTCCGCATTGCGGCATTTCCCTCCCCTGGATACGCCTATGAAAGTTTCACCCTTTCTTTTGCTCGTCACAATTGGGTGCTTTACCCAGCAACCGATGAGACCAACGTGAGGCCCCGTGACTTTGTACGTCAGGTCGATGTGGGCCGGTCGCTTCGAGTCTGCGTTTTTGCCGCTCGCCGCATCCGTCACGCAGACCCGCTTGAAAGTACTGAGCATATTCTCGCTTGCTATAAATAGACGCACCTATGCACGATGGGGGCGGGCGGCCTTGTGTGTGTGCGTGCGTGCGTGCGTGCGCGTGCTTGAAGGGGGAGGAGGCGGCCTTGTGTGCGTGCGTGCGTGAGCGTGCTCGAAGGGGGCGGGGGCTGTGTGCGTGCGTGCGTGCGTGCCTGCGCGTGCTCGATGGGGGCGGGGGCGGCCTTGTGTGCGTGCGTGCGTGCGTGTGTGTGTGTGTGGGGGGGGGGGGGGGTGGTGGTTACGCGTGTGTGCGTGCGTAGCAGGACGTACATATGCTGTGTGTTCAGTGCAGTCTCAGAGGAAGGTCGTCAGGAAGGCGGAGCAAGCGCTGACGGCGATGTCCGAGTCCCTCGTAGTGGACAACAGCGTCATGGCGGTCGCCGACCAGCTGGAAATCGCCAGCGACGACGAAGGCGAATTTTGACTGCCCTACGTGATCTCTTCGGTTTTGCGCCCAGGGTGTATTCTGTGTTTATGATTCTGAAAGCTTGTTTTGAATGCTTAAGGGTATGAAATCATGCAAGAATGCTCCTGCTGTGCCTACTTATACGTCCTACACATGTTAAAATACCCTCTACTTGGTCCAGATAACGTTCTGAGGTGCTTTTGAAAAAGTTCAAAATAAAACGTACTAATTTAAAAAAACAACCGAGTTTGCCATTTGTTTTTTTTTTACAACTCTACCCTGTATATACACCTTTTGAGTTCTGCCATGTCTTCAGAATTGTAGTGCCACCAACAGAATATTCAATTGACCAATGCATATTCAGTACGATTTGCCACAGCCACATGCTACCAAGTACTGATGCCAAGTACACTACAACAGAAAAGTTGGTATCACAGACATGGTGTGTCAAAAATGGGGAGCTCCAAGGTTAAACCATTGGGCACTCGCATTCCAAGTTGCTATGGTTTCAAGTGAGTAAAATGCAGATGCTGCCACATGTGGAAAAAACCTAGTACACTAAAGTACAGCAAAACGCACAACGAAGTGGTCTACATTGTATGTAGGGGATTGGGATGAGGATATGGGGGGTTACCCCCATTTCCTGGACCCCAGTTCATCGCTCCCCAGTTCCTCGCTCCCCAGTTGCTCGCCCCCCTCCCCCCAGTTCCTCGTTTTCTCAGTTCCTCGCTTTCTCACTTCCTCGCCCCCTAGTTCCTCGCTTTCCAATTCGCTCCCCAGTTCTTCACTATCTCCTCCAGCTGGACGAGTTGTGGAGTGGTGTGCCAGTAATGGCCGTGTGCACCATGTGAACTTGGTGGTCCTGCAGTACTTCTGGTGGAGCGCGTAGGCCCGCCTAAGGGTAATGTACACGCCAAGTTTCAGATCCATCACCCTCAGGACAAAAAGAAATATATTTTTGAAAATTGAATTTGTAAATTTTGTATGGGGTGATAGATTCCGTGTATGTGCATATGGATAGGGGGTGGGGATAAAGTGATAGGGCGGGCACGCACGCACGCACGCACGCACGCACGCACGCACGCACGCACGCACGCACGCACGCACGCACGCACGCACGCACGCACGCACGCACGCACGCACGCACGCACGCACGCACGCACGCACGCACGCACGCACGCACGCACGCACGCACGCACGCACGCACGCACGCACGCACGCACGCACGCTCACACACGCACACACACACACACACACACACACACACACACACACATGCTACGCTGTTGCTACATTGTACATAGGTACATGTACATGTAGTATTGGTACATGCATCTCAATTCTCAATCACTCTAGGTCGGATGACTGTGGTAGACTATGATTTGATGCCAGATTTTGACAACCCATTTACCACAACTGTTGGAGCAAACGAGAAGTTTAGAATTGGATACTTATACAGCCACAGAACAAAAAGTGTGCTTAATCCAATGACGAAGATGTACGGTGACACACCTTGAAAGCCCACTAAGAATGACTGATTAATCAAGTGATTTACCTAAGGAACGTGGATACACAGGCATGCACTGCAAACTGGAGTGGTGAGGGAGATGCACATTGCTCGCTTTGTGCGGGTCGCTCCTGTCGCTTGAAAACAGGGCGTGGACTTGTTAGAACTTGGATCCATGCTTTTGCGCTCTTGCGGTCATTTCCGGTCATATTTCTGGTCATTGTTACATTGTTGGATAATTGTTATACCTTTGCATGCCCAAGACCACGGCATCAGACCATGGTACTAGTCACATGGAACACATAAACTAGAGGATCCAGGAAGGGGAGAGGGAGGCATCTTCGTCTTTCGGCTCAGATTGGGGGTGATGACGACGAAGGATAGAGGAACGGGCAATGGGGCGAGGTGGGGCGATTTTCTGGCAGTTCAACCGTTCAACCACGTTCAACCACCTCTTCTCCGTCAGCTGCTGCTCAGAGAGCGCGCCGTTCGGCGGCTGCTTGAAGGTTGCTGTAGGCTGCCCGCAGTCCAGCTTCTGATGCGACAGCGGTCCAGCTTTGAGCGTCTTCGGCGCTGTCTTTAGCTCGTGCACGCGGCCAGTCAACTCCTGGGCGCCGCCTCTGTGGAATTCCTCTGGAGAGGCGGCGTGCCGCTCGAGGGTCACAATCTTACCGCGCCTCGCCTGCGTCTCCTCGAAGATGGCCGGCTGCGACTCCGCGATGCCTTTTCGACGGTCTGCTTGATTATGTCCGGCAGGTCTCGCTACATCCGGCTCAGTGCATAGCTCCAAAACGAGCCAACTCGTGGGTTCGCCGTGTCTTTGAGTTGCCATTGACATTGGACTTGGATTTGCAATTCCGCTTGAGCTTGGTGCACGATGGACAGCGGTCCATTTTCAATGTCGGCTCGCTTCAGGGACGCTGTTCACTATCTCCTCTCTTTATCTCCTGTTGTTGTTGTTGTTGTTGTTGGTTTGGGGGCGACTCTAGGAAGCCTTTGAAAGGCCCATATAGAATACCCCAAAGCAACGTTCACTCTTAGAGCTCCTGGAAGCGTCCAGAGGCATGGCACAGCCCCAGGACATCTTTGAGAGAGAGCTCTCGAATCTGCTGGGGAGTGGCGTACGCCATACCCCACAGTCTGAGGCGCAACACCGCGAGGGCGTCGCACTGCCCTAGGAAGTGAAGACACGTTTCGTCCTCCACCCCGCACTTGAGACACACTTGGCTGTCGGCGAGGCCGATGCGCCGAAAGTGCGCATTAAGATAGTGGCCTGAAAGCACACCGCACACTACACGTGCCACTGCACGCGGCAGCTTGGGAACTCTCCTGGACAGGTCCTTTGACGGGCCCGCGATCAGTTCCTTGGCCTGTTGGCAAGACTGGAGAGCATCCCAGCGGAGGCGGTGCTCTCTGCGTCTCCAGGCGTCGAGTTGCTGACGGACTAAGGCTGGACTGACGGCGAGCGCCGGCTCTGGACCTACAAACGGCGTCAGCGATCCGGCACGAGCCAGAGCGTCGACGCGTTCGTTTCCTGCAACGCCTGAGTGTCCTGGGACCCAGAACAGTTGAATGCTCCGAGCACGAATAGCGTTGAGCGCATTTCTGCACTCCCGTACAAGACGAGAGCTCGTCTTGCAGGAACTAATGGCCATGAGGGCGGCGCGACTATCAGAGAAAATCGCGACGTCCTCCTCCTCGCCAACCTCCAGCCCCGCCAGATGCTGGGCAGCATAGCTGATGGCTAAAACTTCCACCTGAAAGACGGTTGCACTTCTACCGAGCGGTATCGATTGCTCCACGTTCAGAGACAGAATGTAAACGCCGGCGCCAATGCCAGCGCGACGAATGCTTGAGCCGTCAGTGTAGCAAGCCACAGCGGCCATCGTCGTCTCTGGTGGCCGCCCAGCCGCAAACTCTTGACGCGAGTGATCCTTAATGGAAAAGTCCATCTCAAAGCTAAACTCAGGACCGATAGAATCGGCCCTGAGTGCAGCTGCGGGCGCGGCAGCGAGCAGTTGCCCCTCAATGAGCGAGTGTGGACCGCGCGCACCGCGCCACTGGCCAGTCCGCTTGAGTCGATAGCAAGCAGACATGGCTGAAGCCTTGACGACGACGTCCAGCGGTGGCAAGCCCAGCAGGACCTCCAGCGCGGCCGTCGGCGTTGACACCATGGCCCCTGTCATGCAGAGGCACGCCAGTCTCTGGACCTTGCTTAGCTGAATGCGAGCAGTTTCAATCTCTACCCTGGCCACCAAACCAGTGCGGCATAGGTAAGCATAGGGCCAACGACTACTGTGTACAGCCAATGCACAACAGTGGCAGTCAGACCCCATTTGGGGCCGACCGCTCTCTTAACCTGCCAGAAGGCGCGAACTCCTTTGGCGGCTTTGCTTGAGACGTGCGCCGCCCATATAAGCTTGGCGTCGAGCGTGACGCCCAAATACTTGACCTGACTTGACAGCTGTAGCTGAGTGTTCCCCAGCTTTGGCAGGCGGAGGCCTTGCAGCTTCTGTCGCCACGTGAAGAGAACCAATTCGGTCTTGGCCGGTTGAATGGCCAAATCTCGCTCCACGCACCAGCGGTCTGTGGAACGCAACGCTTGCTGTATCAAAGCACAAATTGTGCTAAGACACATGTGACTGACGACAATGGCGCCGTCGTCAGAGTACATCTTGGTTTTGGTACAAAATTTTGGTCCGCCGATCCGTCAAGCCATAAAGGAGAACCGGTTGGTAACAGACGATGGACGGACAGACCATTACAAATTTTTCTGTCCGTATATGAATTCGCCGCGCTGACGCGTTGCGAAAAAACGGGTACAACACAGCACGACGTTACACATCAATCAATGAACACGATTCACACATTGAGCTCGAACACGTTAGGCTTTTGGCACGGTGCTTTCTTGGCGGTTGTGAATCTCTGTGGATCGACCCAGCTCGAGGCAGCAGGCGACAGGCGCAAGTATTTCGCCGGTCTGGTAAGCGACCCAGAGTGATGTCGCGTCCCAGCAGAGCATCTATGGTGCATGCGATGGCGTAGAAGCTGCAGCTGACTCCGTCTGACTGTGGCTGCACAGGCATGGAGTGGACAGTGAGCACTCCTATACCTCCGAAAAGGGTTTAGGACTATTTGGCGCGGACTTTTTGGCGCGTAACTTTTTGGCGCGGACTTTTTGGCGCGGACTTTTTGGCGCATGGGACTATTTGGCGCATGAGGATTTTAAGTTCAATGACTCCTGATGATAAAGAGTGGCTACGTGGTTATGAAAAATTGATAATGATGATAAATGATAAGTAAAGAGCGGCCGTCCACTCAGAGTAGTAATTGTTATTGTGGGCGATCAGAGCGCCTCGGCGATTGGCATGTGGCGTAGATGGGACGAGTAGACATTCGCAGACGCAGCTAGCGCTTTGATGCGGTTGTGGCTCAGCACAGCTTTAGTGCTGGCAGCATTAGCCTGCAGCCGCGTCTTGCCCTCGGCTGAGGGTGCCCACAAACGGTAGCCCATCAGAGCTCAGCGCGGCAGCGGCAGCGCCCACAGAGACAGTGTGCGCGGCCACATCCTACACCATGGAGTTAGCGGCCAAGGCGACCTCGATCTTGCTCGGGTCTGCCGATTCCATCCATTGACCACTTTTGACAGCTACTGTTTACATGCACAGACTCAGAGTTATTGAACCTGAAATCACCATGCGCCAAAAATGTAATCCTCATGCGCCAAATAGTCCCATGCGCCAAAAAGTCCCATGCGCCAAAAAGTCCCATGCGCCAAATAGTCCGCGCCAAAAAGTCCGCGCCAAAAAGTTACGCGCCAAAAAGTCCGCGCCAAATAGTCCTGATCCCCTCCGAAAAGCAGCGACACTTGTCGATGAGGTGGCGCTCAGCTTCCTTCATCTGACAGTCTTGTGGAGCACATCGAGTCGGCAATTTCCACTCATTTGCCCCGCAACGCCCAAGAGACAAACCAAACCAAACCAATTTTGCTACTAAAATGGTTAATGTGTACAGCAGTCACAATAAACTTTTTTAAAGTTCCCATGTATGGCCACAAGTGGGGAGTCGATTTTTTAGGTGGGGAGTGCATTTCATAAAAAAAAAAGTTAAACCTATGATATGTGTGTGGGGCCGGAGAGCGTGGGCGGGCTCGCGGTGGCGACAACACAGCGACCCGGCGCGCGAGTGCGTGCGTCGACCGCTCCGCCCTGTGGCTCGCGTGTGTGCGCAGGTCGAAGACAGCGGCCCTCGTCTGCCTCGACTGCGATTGGCCGTGGCTAGCAGCACCAGTCGAATCTCGAAACGGCGGGCTGGCGGCGCACCAACGTCGTCGTCGACTCTGAATCGCTACAATGCGCGCTCGGCTCTCAGGAGCGCGATGCTCCCGTTATTTAACAGAGGACTGCGAGCGAGCAGAGCAGCGTGTACTCCCTGTCGCTGTCAGCGCTTGGCGACGCGTGTCGAAGAGCAACCAGCGGCTGTGGCGTCTCGAGCGACACTGGCGTCGTTTGTAGTGTGCAGCCGTGTGGTCGTGTGAGCGATGCGAGACCCGCGAACAACGGTTTGTCGCAATACAACGCTGCACAGTCCACCACACGGGAGTCGGTCGGTGGAAGAGAAAAGAGAAAGGAAGGGGGAAACGCAACCGACTGACGATAGCACGGAGAAGTCGCCGATGCGGCGCACTCTGCGTGGGCGTACGAAGGGGGGAAGGAGGGAAGAAGACAAAGAGATGCGAAGGTGGCGTGAGCGGTTGGCACGAGTACGCCACGGGTGCAAAGGGGGGGGGGGAAGGTCGTAGATGCAAAGGCGACAGTTTGAACGTGCGCGCCGCTGCGGATACGGTAGGAACGAGAAGAGCGGGCGCACAGGGGGTCGGTACGAAGTATAGCGGAGAAGAACGCACCGAAATACGACCACCACAGGTCCCCGGCACACCTGGCCTTCCTACGGCAAGGCCACGCATCGGCACGCCCCAAAATCGTACGCAAAACAAAACTCAAAGTCGACAATATGTCACCGGCGAAGGGAGAGAGGCGGGTGACATTTGGAGAGGGCGACAAAAGAGAGAGGGAGAGAGAGAGCACGAGCAGCAGGGAATTGGAAGTCGTCTGCAGCTCGGCCGTCGTCTTGTCGCCCTACTTGTATGGCTCGGGCCCGGCAGCGTCGTCGGTTGACTTGGCGGCCAGTGAAGTCTTCATCCCAGCGTGGCCCTTGCTTATGTCGCTGAGATGGGGAACCCCGTTGCTGCAGTAGAGCGGGCTCTGCGGTCTGGAGGAGTTGTGACTGCTTGCGCCTATGCCACCAGTACTGCTGCCGATGTACTGCATCTCCTTGCCACGAAGCAGCTCCTCCTCGATCTCGGACACGCGTTTGTCGATCAAGCGCAATCGCATGTCAACAAAGTCCGAGCGCCCAACAGGCTCACCACCCTTGTCCTTGGTCTGCATCCTCGTCTGCTGCAGGTCGCCCGGCACGCCTTCAAGGCGTTGCCCACCGTCCCCGGCGCTACCAAGCGTCGAAGTCGGGGGAAGCCGTCGCAGGCGCTTCCTGCCCACCGGCCTGGCGATTGCCGACTCCTCGTCCAGCGGTCGAATGAGCGGGCATCCTTCAGGTGAGAACGCGACAACCAAATGCGGCCTTTGATGGGCCCATCCGCTGCCGTCTCGCAACCGCCATTTGACAATGTCACCCTCCATGAGCGATCCTTTCTTTCTCCTGGGCTGCTGACGTTCGCCAGGCAGCATCGGTACTAGTGATGCATCCACCGCTGCCGCCGGCGCGCACAGGGTGTGCAAAAACGAGAGTCGTCCCGGCTCCGGTGGGAAAGTGACAATGGGAGTGCTGGATGCCACTTGCGGCGCTGTCGATGTCGGCACGGCTGAGCCCGGTGTGGGTCTCGCCTGCGTCTGCGCCATCGTCTCCCCGTACTGCTGGTCCTTGCTCCCTGACAAAGTCGGCACAAAGCTGACTTGAGGGGGTGGTCGCCTGTTGTCGTCACAACGCGGCTGCGCTGCCCACTGGGGCGTGACAGGCGACTGCCAGGGACTGCCCCACTGGCCAGGTGGCGACATCGATCCATGTCCATTGTAGTGAAAGGCCTCGTCCTCATGGCCATTGTAGTAGGGTCGTCGATCCGAGAAGTAGCCACGCATGGCGCGCATTCCTCCTCCGCAGCCAGGCCTGTTCCCTCTGAACGGCTGGAAGCCTCGATTCGGGTTGCCGAATGGGCCTCCGTCTCCACGCCCGAACGGCGGCGCATATGGCCCGTTCGGTGGGCAATTCTCCTCGCTCCTCGTCGGCGCCTTCCTCTCGAGAAGCAGCGCCTTGCGCTGGTACTCCGTGCGCAACCAGTTGATCTGCGTTGCGAATGGCTGCGCGCTGGACGTCAGGATGCGCGTCTCCTCCACAGGCAACTGCTGGTGCAGTTTCATGAGAACCATGTTCTCGCGCTGCTCCATCGACATGTCGGGAAAGCCAAGTCGGAGGTAACCCAGCACGCGTGCTGTGAAGTCACCGATGTTCTCCGATTGAGGATCCCACAGCGCTGCCGTATACGCGCTCATGTAGTAATACGGCTGCAGCTGTGAGTCGAACTGCTTGATGATCCGGTCCTTGAACTCGACGTATGCCAGCGTATGCTCAGCTTCGGCGAGCTGAGTGTGCGCATAGTCTCCAGCCAACTCGTCGAGGTAGCCCAGCGCCACGCTGACCTTTCGATCCTCCGGCACATCGCATGCCTCCATATACACGTCAAGATCACGGAACCATCGACGGATGTCCGTGTTCTTACGCTTCCCGTCAAACACCTTGGGACGGGGCAGCTCCACTCGAAATCGGCCCTCCTCGCGTCGTCCGAGAGCGGGTGGCACGCTCTCCATCGACCGTGGCACAGAAGCCACTGCTAACTGCGGTCCACTCGTGACCCCCCCCCCCCCCCCGGCGCGTGCTTCTGCGTTTTACTTGTCGCCACATCCTATTTTTTTTTCTTATATACATATTATCCCGTCCCCCCACTAGCTCTTTTTCCCTCCGCTTCCCCCCTCCTACTTCTATTAAACCCCCGCTCCGCACGAAGGCCCTCCTCCCTTCTCAATCAAAACCCTAACAACGAGCAGAACCACACCCCCGCCACCCACCAACCAAAACCCCGCCGTAACCAAAACCCCCCCCCCCCCCCCCCCACCCCTACTACCCCACTCAAACAAACAACCCCCCCCCCCCCACCCCACCCACCACAAGCACACCAACCCCCACCCACCCACCCCACATCAACACACACAAAACAACACACCCCCAAACCCCACCACACCCCACCCACCCCCCCCCCCCCCGCCAGCCCAAACCCAAGACCGCGCACCCCACCGCACCCCTAACCCAGCACAGAAGCCACTGCTAACTGCGGTCAAAAACACTCGATGAACTGCCCTGCCGGCAAGGCCGGCACCAATGCTCGCTCCATCTGCCGAGAGGCCTCCTGGGACGGCGCGCAGGGAGACTGGCGACATGACGGTGCGAAAGCGGCCTGTTGTGTACGCCGGCACGGTAGACGCGGTGGCGCCGGCCACGGCGCCGCGGCCGCCGCCACGGCCGCGGCCGTCTGCCCACCCGTCTCCGTCGCAGCCAGTGGGTCTGGCGGCCAGCCCAAAGGCGCTGTCGCTCCCTCCGTCGCTTGCAACGCGCGCAGGCGGTCGTCCGCCTGCCGCTGCAGGTACTCAGCCTGCTGCCGCTGCTTGAGAATCTGCTGCATCTCGAGGCGCCGAGCGTCCGTCGCTCGCTGCTCCTCCGTCGGTTGTCGCTCCCGCAAATCCGTGCCGACTGCACTCGCCCGCAACACAGAGGGGCCGTCATAGACGCTCTGCCCGTTGACTAGGCGAGTCAAAACGTCCTCGATCCGCTCCATCCGCGCGTCGGCATGAGCGTCGCGCTCGGCCATCACTTCGTTGATATTAGCCCGCAGCTGCTCAGCTGTGACAGGCCCTAGGCCAATGTCCGATCCGCGTGACGACGCGCGCGATCGTCCGCTCTCAGTGCGGTGCCGCTGTCCTCGTCCGTGCTCGAGCACCGAAGGTGTCGACTGCACGCGCTCCTCGTCGTCGCCGCCGAGCGGCTGCTGCTGCGTCCACTGCTCCCAGCGCCGGCCATCGTCTCGGCCGCGCTCGTCGTGTCGCGCGCGGCCAGCCGTGCGCGAATCGACATGTCGTCGACTGCCAGCCAAAGCCACGAGTGGCGGCTGCTGCTGCGACTGCGACTGCGACTGCGTCTCCATCGTCTGCTGCGTCGGCGGCGCCTCGGCGCGCTCTCCACCGACCCGTCGGCTCGCGTGCCGACTCTCCTCCATCGTCTGCCGCTCCAGCGCTTCGGTGCGCTTGCTCGCGGTGCGCTGGCGCGTCTGCGCCGCCCGCTCAATCACCGCCGCCTTCTTACGAAGGGCAATATCATAGTGCTTTTCGCACATCTGATATTTCGTCAGCCGCTCCTGCCTCGACTCGGCAATGCGCCTTTTGAGGCAGCTGTGCCGCAGCTTCTGGTCGCACAGCTCACCGCCATCCTCGTCCTCGCCCGGACAGAACGACCACTCGTCGAACGTCGGCCACGCGTGGCGCGATCCGCAAACGAGACACTTCGAATTTGGCTGCACCTCCTCCGTGCGACGGCCAGCGTCGTCGACAGGATCGCCGTCGACTCCGCCACTCAGGGCCCTCCGATCACTGTCGTCGCTCCACTCCTCGCCGTCGACAGAATCGCCGTCGACTCCGCCCCGCAGGGCCCTCCGCGACGTGCCGTCGCCAGTGCCGCCCTTCGAAGGCTTCCACACTCTGTCGACAAAGGTGCCGCCTGTCAAAGGCTTCTTCTGCACCGTGCCCTCACTGGCACCGCCCATCGAGGGCCTCCGCTCGCTCCTGTCGTCGATCCGCTCTGCCGAGGCCGACCGCGCTTTCGGTGCGCGGCCTCCACCTCCCGTCTGACTTCGAGTCAGCACCGGCGCATTCGAGCGCCGCGCGACCGTCTCATCGCCGTCCCCTGCAGGCAAGCCAGGGAACGACGAGGACGCCGCCGTGTCCGCAGACACCGCAGACATCGTCTGCTCTTCGTCGATCCGCTTGCTCGCAGCCTCTCGCCGTGCAGCCTCCACTGTGGGGCCGGAGAGCGTGGGCGGGCTCGCGGTGGCGACAACACAGCGACCCGGCGCGCGAGTGCGTGCGTCGACCGCTCCGCCCTGTGGCTCGCGTGTGTGCGCAGGTCGAAGACAGCGGCCCTCGTCTGCCTCGACTGCGATTGGCCGTGGCTAGCAGCACCAGTCGAATCTCGAAACGGCGGGCTGGCGGCGCACCAACGTCGTCGTCGACTCTGAATCGCTACAATGCGCGCTCGGCTCTCAGGAGCGCGATGCTCCCGTTATTTAACAGAGGACTGCGAGCGAGCAGAGCAGCGTGTACTCCCTGTCGCTGTCAGCGCTTGGCGACGCGTGTCGAAGAGCAACCAGCGGCTGTGGCGTCTCGAGCGACACTGGCGTCGTTTGTAGTGTGCAGCCGTGTGGTCGTGTGAGCGATGCGAGACCCGCGAACAACGGTTTGTCGCAATACAACGCTGCACAGTCCACCACACGGGAGTCGGTCGGTGGAAGAGAAAAGAGAAAGGAAGGGGGAAACGCAACCGACTGACGATAGCACGGAGAAGTCGCCGATGCGGCGCACTCTGCGTGGGCGTACGAAGGGGGGAAGGAGGGAAGAAGACAAAGAGATGCGAAGGTGGCGTGAGCGGTTGGCACGAGTACGCCACGGGTGCAAAGGGGGGGTGGGAAGGTCGTAGATGCAAAGGCGACAGTTTGAACGTGCGCGCCGCTGCGGATACGGTAGGAACGAGAAGAGCGGGCGCACAGGGGGTCGGTACGAAGTATAGCGGAGAAGAACGCACCGAAATACGACCACCACAGTGCATATTGGTTTTGAACCGCTTTTGAGCACTTTGCAGCAGGTGTCCTGAGTTGCAGTGGCTAGTAGTAAACAAACCCAAATGAAAGTTGTACACAATACAAGCCCAGGTACATGTATACCCACCATAAACCCTATAATTAACATCACTCTCCGTATTTACACCCCCCCCCCTTATAAAATCACAGTATCACAAATTATATTTTAAATAAAAATTATATTTAACTCACAGTATCTTAAAGTGAGATCCTGATTTGCAGGAACATGCACCACTATAACGCTCTGCAGTTGTTATGCCAATTTCAATTTCGTAAAAAAATGCAAGAATGTTGCGCACAAATTGTGCTTGCAAAGACGCATTTCAGGTGTGCAGGTGTTTTACACAACCGAAAATCTTGCTAGAACAGTCACATCGCTGGTAATTCAGGAATTGCCTTTAAGATGCTCTGATTTAGATGGTCTTGGTCTAGAAACTACTTGGTCGATTGTTGTGAAGTTTGTAGTGAATCGGTTTGAGAACGCAAACGTGTTCAGTCGAGGGTGCGCCACCCTGCATATTTATTTCCCTTAAAAAAAAACTTAAAACAACACAGGCAACGTAAAGTCTTAGTGGCGCTTTCTTGATGATGATCTTTATGAAACCCATAATGTGACCCACAGTGAAGTAAGCTATGAGTACACATCCAACACCTTTGAAATAGAGACTTTTATTCAATTCACTTTTGATATCAAGATAGAATTGATTGCGGGTCCGTTTGGGCCATGGGAATATGACGATCAACTTAAATTAATCAACATTAAGACCGTGATTGGATCGAGATCAGCAAAATTGAGCTTTCTGGGATTGAGAAGCTATCTTGAGGTAAGTATACATAGCGATGTCACCAAAAACGAAAGTTAAAAAAATAAATAAAACACTTTTTTAAGTACAGTTAAAAACAAAATGTGCTAAAAATTTATGTCGCAAAAATACTTTTTCAACTAAAGAACTGCTAAATAAGTCTTTCGACTTTTTCAATTAAAAAATGATAAGTTACAGGAAGTTACAGGATGAGAAGTTACAGGATTTGCATTCAATGTAGGGTATACAATGTACTTGGTACTCAAGATCGTGAATTGATGGTGCATATCACTTACTGTAAGGGCAAGCCACATATTAAAAATTAAATGGGCAGGGTAGCGAAATTATTTGCCGTAAATCCTCCAATACAACCCCCCCCCCCCTCCAATAGTGCCCACGGGTATGGCAAGGTTGAAATAATAGAGCCCCCCCCCCCCTCCAATAGTGCCCCAGGGGGTAAGGGGTATGTTGTGCCATGTGCCTTTTATGGGCAAAAATATAGTGGTAGGTACATTTATATCGTGTATACACACTACTACTAACCAATAATAGTACGTTTCAGCAACTATTAATGGTAAATCAACCATTAAATGTGGCAAAAGTGATCAAAATCACCGAAAAATCGGCAATTTTGACAGCGAAACTAGCATTACCATTCAAAATTTTTAGGTTGAAATAATAGAAGCCCCCCCTCCAATAGTGCCAACCCTCCAATAGTGCCCCCGGGTAAGGAGAAGTTGAAAAAATAGTGCCCCGGGGGCACTATTGGAGGATTTACGGTATGCAGAATCTTTGGCTGTGTGCCCTGTCCATCCATACGATGCCTAATGAATGATGCGCATCGTCAGAGAGATGAAAGAGTTTGTGAGGGTGGATTGATAGTGGTAGTGTTGTGGCTGTGTGCGATGGCTCGCACAACAAACGCCGAATATGTGACGTGTTGCTGCGCTTGGTTCGATTATACACGGTTTGTCCAAACTGAAGTTGATCATCTGATGAAGTGGCTACTTTTAATACCGCGTTTTTTCAAACTGGGCCTAAAGGAGCGTCACATATTCTCCTTTTTTGCAGCCACCTGCAAAATTTTCCTTAATACAGTGTTTTTTCGTAAAAGAAAGATTAATCAAAAACTTTACTTTCATTATAGTACTTTCATTATAGACGAGTAACTTTCATCATTACAGCACAGCTCTGCGACGAATGGTTGAAGCGTCTATAGCTAACAAACTTTTGAAACAAAACACCTAAAAAATGGCTTTTCGAAGAGGGCTGACAGAGACACGGGCATCGGAGCGCTCCCATTCGTCGAAAGTAACCTATTCCAAGTCTGGACGATTAACTTTTGCCATTACAGCACAGCACAGTCGGATTTGCCGAAATTTTGGTTGCCAATATCTCATTATGTGGTGAGAATTTCAAATATCATGCAAGCGCCCCAGACATTCTTTGTAAAGCTGTTCACGAAAACATTTGGGGGTCTACTCGGCTTTTTTCGACTTTTACTCTTGTCGGGTTTTGGCCAAAATAAAACGACTGTTTCGAAAAATGACCAAATCGGCCATAACTATAGATCTGACACACCTAGATAAATTTACCTTGGGGCACAAAATTGCCATCATGTACTACGTGCTCACGCCAAGTTTTGTCCCAATCAACAGTAGCGTTCCAGAGCTGCGACCCAAATGAAATTGCAGAACATGAAAAAAAAAACACCACTTTTTTGGAACGTTTTTGTACAATTTGTCTTAACGCGTTCGAGTACCAAAACGCGGGATGGCTCATTCGATTCCGGTCTAGAAGGCGGTTCTTTTGAGCTATCATTCGCCACAATCCGTTCAGGCAATCAAGAATTATAAGCGACTGAAAATTCAACAAACCGAATTGAGGAAGTGCTCACATATTAGGGTTGTACGCTGCCACGTACACCCTGATTCATCCATGTGCAATTCGTTTGGTAGTGTTAATCTGTGCTGCAAACTTTGAAAATGCGCCATAACTATGGTATTTCTTTAATTAGAAAAGTAACAAATGACTTTTTTAATTTATTAAAGAATGGTTAAATAAGTCCTTAGACTTTTCAATAAGTTAAAAGGTGTTGAATAAGTAGTTTGACTTATTTAATTAAATTAAAAAAAAAAAGAAAACAAAAAAATGTCTTCAGACTTTTTGGTGACATCGCTAAGTATACATCCTTTTGCAGCATTGCGACTTGGTTGAACACGCATCAGTCACTAACCTGCTGACAAAATACATACTGTAAATCCTCCAATAGTGCCCTGGGGCACTATTCTTGCAAACTCTTCTTACCTGGGGGCACAATTGGAGAGGGCTCTATACTTTCAACCTAAAAATTTTGAATGGCAATCAGGCTAGGGTAAAAAAAATTTCATTTTTTTTTAAATAATCTTTATTTTTAATTAAATGTCCCAGAGATCGTTTTGAACAGTAAATCAATGTTGCAGAAGGTGTTTTATGCCTAGTAGAGTGTCAATAACAGCTAACTAAAACATCAAAAGCCCTATGAAGTGCACTTTAGTCTACTTTTTACTACTGACAGTTTTTTTCTTATTGAGTTGGACTGCAACCAGGACTATTGAGACTTGGTTAGACAGCACATGGAACACCTCAAATGCTAATTATGGTTATTTAGCTCATCCAGGCTGCTACAAGGTAATACTAAGTAGGTATGTAAGGTTTAAACGCACTAAAACCGTCGTTTTTTCCTCTTTTTTTTATCACTTTTTGGATAAATTTCACAAAGCTTTTTTATAATTAAAAAAAAAATTCCAGTTTAAAAAAAAAGTTGTTTTTTTTTTTATTTTGCCCAAGCCTGATTGAAATGCTAATTTCGCTGTCAAAATTGCAGATTTTTCGGTGATTTGGTCACTTTTCTTCCATTTAATGGTTGATTTACCATTTTACTTGCTGAAACTGATACTGATACTTGTGGAACGCATAAAATTAAACAGCGCACGTGCAAATCCATATTCTAGTAATTCAGATGAAACCGGAAATGTTTCACAAGCTGAATTATGATGAACTCCGGGCTTCAGGTGCAACACATATAATAAGTGGATTGCTGTTGGGGACAAAGTGTGATTTTGATGTGACGGAGACATTGGTAGGTGTTAGTATTAAAAGCAATCTGGACGATTCTTGGAGAGACAAACTCAAGAAAACGGATGAAGAGGATAAGGACAAATTTAGTTTGTAGTTTGTTTTAGCTGGTTTTCATCACTTGTATCACATTCAAAATTGTTCACATAGGCACGCACGCACGCATGCACAGGCGATATGATTTTTAAGTTTGAGAGCACAAGGCGGAGTAGTGCAGCTAACCGCGATTGTGGAACTTCATGATGATAGTGCTGCTTGTAGTAGTAATGTACTTTTTTACAGGTCATGTAGACTAGGGTTTTAAGCAGATTTGGGGCACAATGTTGAACTGCAAAAGTTCGCTTTGAAGAACATGCACACGTGCCTGCACATGTACAAACAACAGATGCAATTGTAATTGCAGAAAAGGAGTTTGATATGGGAAAAAAATTGAAACCAATCAAAAAAAGGCCTGGCAAATTGGATTCTGCAAAGTGTAGAGGTGTATTTGCGCCAGCTCATTTGGAAAATCTTGATGATGTTCTGGGCTACTTTCGGCAGTTGCCTGAATTTGCACGTTCAAGTGTTGGCGTCCCCCTTACAGCCTTTTTGACACCTTTATCGGCAATTGATTGGAAAGGTGGCAATGCTTATTCAGTTAAGAGAATAAGCAAGGATCTCGCTCTGGATGTGAGTTATACCATAATTCGTAAGTCCATATAATTAGTCAACTTGGATCTATGTGGTTCATTTGGGCTATTGGAGGGGTAGGAGAGGGAGGGCACTTATAGGGGGGATGATGTTAAATAAAGCTCCTAATTAAAGCTATGAGTATGTATACAGGATGTTGTTTTTTGTCTTAAAGCTGCTGCTAACTTTTGTTACTGCTGACCAAATGTTACCGAACATTGAATGTGCATTTCCACCGCTTCTGCCACGAACTGGGAATCTTCCTCTATATCAGTACTCCCAGCGACTCACAGTGCTGACTGACGCATCCGCGGTTCATCACGGTGTACGTGTTAGCGTACAACCCTAATATGTGACCATTCTCAATGCGGGTTTTTGAATTTTCGATCACCTGCCGTAAATCCTCCAATACAAGCCCCCTCCAATAGTGCCCCCTCCAATAGTGCCCCTGGGTATGGTGAGGTTGAAATAATAGAGCCCCTCCCTCCAATAGTGCCCCCGGGGGTAAGGGCTATGTTGTGCCATGTGCCTACACACTACTACTAACCAATAATAGTACATTTCAGCCACTATTAACGGTAAAACAATTATTAAATGTGGCAAAAGTGATCAAAATCACCAAAAAATCGGCAATTTTGACAGTGATGCTAGCATTACCATTCAAAATTTTTAGGTTGAAATAATAGAAGCCCCCTCCAATAGTGCCCCCTCCAATAGTGCCCCCGGGTAAGGAGAGGTTGAAAAAATAGTGCCCCGGGGGCTCTATTGGAGGATTTATGGTATAACTTTTGATTGCCTGAAGGGATTTCGAAATGAACCGCCTTCTTCTGGGGCATCGAACGCGCCATAACGCGTTTCCTTGTTTTACTGTAAGGGGTCAATGCCTCCAAAAACGTTCCAATTGTATGGCTTTTTTTTCATGTTCTCCTCCCAGTTTTTGGAGCACTGCTCGCGAACGCCGAAATCAATCAGGATTAAACTTTGCACGTGTCGGCGACCCATGGCAGAAATTTGCGTTGCCAGAAGAGTCTTCTGTAGAGTTTATATTAAGGAAAAATTTGCAGGTGGCAGCAAAAAAAAGGTGAATATGTGACACTATTTTGTTAAAGTCCAGTTTGAAAAATAGGGGTATTAATTAAGGCACGCCTCATTGATGTATAGCCACCTACATGCAGCTGATCGACTTCAGTTTGAACAAACCGTGTATAAAAACTGAACCAAACGCAGCAGCACGTCACATACGGAAACCCTATAATTAGCCCCCCTATAATTAGCCTCCCCCCTATAATAATACACCCTCCCAAGACCACTTTGAGTTAATAAGCCCCCCCCCCTATAATTACGCCCCCTCCCTTAATGAACCATTGTCTAAAAGGCACATGTTTCCATGTCTGGGTGTATGTATGGTCGCGTATGTGTATGTATGTACACGTATGTGCATGTGAGACTGTGTGAGAGTGTGTTAGAGTGTACTAACGTGTGTGCACAGCGCCTTTTTCCTTTAAAAATCGCCTCCACGCGCCTTCTTGCCCACACATCTTCCCACTCATCGATACTTCCAGTTTATAACCCCCCCCCCTATAATTAGCCCCCCCCTATAATTATACACCCTCCTAGAGCTCGAACGAAAAAATTAGCCCCCGAGGGGCAAATTATAGGGTTTACGGTATTCGGCATTTTTTGTGTTTGCAGATATATATTCCCACTCCCAATTAATTTTAATTTTTTGTGTTCTCGTGCATAGGAAGGTGCAGTGGCAATTCTTAGGACGTAACTAGACTGGAACACAGTGCACTCACATATGCCGCATGACTGAATGCCACATGGTTGAAGGACAGTCAGGAAGGACCCCATGATCTTGCACATGGAACACGATGCAGGCGCACGTACATACGCACACGCGCAGGCATGCATGCATGCACGCAGACACGTAAGCACTCACAAGATGTAAAATGGCGCATTACACTACACAAACGTTGTAGAAGCAGTTCATCATTGGTTGAAATGCCAAAAGGGGAATGACGAATGGAGCCAGTACAGTATGTATGCATGCACATCACTAACTGCAGTGGCAATGCACACGTCAACGCACATGTTAGCAGGGGGCCGATTATTTAACCAGTGCTAGGTCCATGGTAATGGCCAATGGCAACGCATTGTCAGAGAGAGATTGGATGTGAAAGGATTGCTGTTGCGTTTTGGCTGAATGAGGATGGCTCGCACAAAAAAATGGCGAACATGTGACGTGTTGCTGCGTTTGGTTCAGTTTTTATACACGGTTTGTTCAAACTGAAGTTGATCAGCTGCAAAGTGTAGGTGGCTATACATCAATGAGGCGTGCCTTAATTAATACCCCTCTTTTTCAAACTGGACTTTAACAAAATAGCGTCACATATTCACCTTTTTTTGCAGCCACCTGCAAATTTTTCCATAATACAGGGTTTTTTCATAAGACACACATTGATATGTACGTAAAACCTATGCATGCACGCGCGCACGCACGCTTTTCAAACTTTTCACAAGTTCAAAAAATCAAAAAAATAATCGGCAGAACCTAGAGAGAAGACCAAAGTGGAAGGGTGGGGCAACAAGTCGCTATCCCTCTTGCCAGGGACACGTGCAAAAGCAGAGCCGCCATCGGGAGTTGAACTGGCGACCTCTCGGTAGTCTGATGCTTTATGGATCGCGACAAAGCACTGACAGACAAACCCACTGTGCCCAAGCACTGACTCACTGAGCAATGTCCAAGAAAAATCGCCAAATCGACGATATCTCAAAATCGGTGCTGCCTATCAAGAAATCCTTTGGGCGACTATTTTCTTTGCAATAGCTGCATATGCTGTCCAAGTTTCATATCGATACCTTTAGCCGTTCACGAGTGGCGCTCAAAAAACCTGGCAGAGAACATGAAAAAAATGCCACAAAATTGGAACATTTTTGGAACTATCGACCCCTTACAGTAAAGCAAGGAAACGCATTATGGCGCATTCGATGCCCCAGAAGAAGGCGGTTTATTTGCGCCATACCGAGTTGAAATCCGTTCAGGCAGCAATCAAAAGTCATAGGCGATCGAAAATTTAAATACCCGCATTGAGAAGTGGTCACATATTAGGGTTGTACGCCGACTCGTACACTCTGATAAAGAAATGTAAAGCAACTCGTGAATGGCATGACGTACATGCGCGTACGATGGCGCAATCGAATCCGCTCGACACCGAGACGTTTTCTTTGGTGGTGGGGGGGGCAATATCCGCATGCAAAATACGGTAATGGCGATACATTGTACATAGGTGCTATGTACATTATGTGCATGCGTGCATGCACATGCAGTTGTGCATATTGCTGCGTCAGAGCATACTGGTGTAAAGTATGGAAATGATCACCATGACTAGGCGGTCAACTTTTGTGTTTTAGCCGAAGTGATTGGACCTACCCACATCAAGTTTCTTGCGAAGCAGCCCATTGGATGGTGTGCGTGCGTGCGTGCACTTCTGCAGTGCCATATTGGTTCGTCGGAGCATAGTGGTGTAAAGAATCAAAATGATCTACACGTGCAGGCGGTTAAATTTTGTGTTTTAGCCGAGGTTATCGAACCTACCCACATTGAGAAATAGCGATTTTACCGGAAGTGATTGGTGCGTCGCAGCGCGTTGGCACTAAGGAATGAAATGTTCCCCACTGATCAGCGATCAACTTTATTATTGACCTCAAAGCCATCCAAGCTAACCACACCGAAATATCGCCGTTTTTTTACTAATTTCCCAAGAGCATAGAGACATATTGGTGCGTTTGGGGTGACTAATTTTTTTTTCAATGGGGCCTATACTCCAGGTCATGGCGATCAACTCTCCCCATTTTAGCAAACCTCTCAGACCAATGGTTGAAGCGCCTATAGAGGACAAACATTTCTTCCAACATTTTAATTAGCCAATATCTCATTATCAGTAATCAAGTTTTAGGTTTAGTGGCTTGGCATAGACTGGCCATAAAAAACTGTTCGAGGAAATAAAAAAAAATTGTGGGTTTAGTCAGCACAAACCAACACATTAACATTTATTCTCTGCAAAAATTGCCAAGATCGACTAAGCCAACTGCTCGCTGTGGACGCTGCCACTTTCTACGCATTTCTCCAACCTATTCCTGAATTTTACCAGGCTTTCAGTTGATTTTGTTGAACTCAGTCCTGAACCTTCTTTGTGTTTGTACAACACTGCCAGTCGTGTCATACCAGATCGGCAATTTGGCCATCTCCATCACTGAAAAGTCGCCCATGTTGGCTTCTGTCGAAAGGGGACTCCGTGGTACAGCCACTTTGAAGTTAAGGTTTAGGCTTTTGCTTAGGCTTAGGCTTGCCCATCGGCTTAGGTTTAGGCTTAGTCACAAAGTGGCCGTCCCCTTTCGACTGATTCCCCCATTTTTCGTCCGCAAACTTGCAGCACCAAATGGCAAAACACGCAAGCACAACTTCACACCTGAGGGAAACTTCACACTACCTTAGAAATTGCGTGCTCGACAAACGTGGTTGCCATAGTCGATCTTGGCGATTTTTTCAGAGAATCAACGTTAATGTGTTGGCTTTTGAATGCAACAAACCGCGTGAAAATATTCGCATGCTACAATAGCTCAAGTTATTCGCATTTAAAAATGCGTCGTAACTCTAAGCCACCCTGTACATCTCCCCATTATACCAATGATGTAAAATGGCGATATTTCGGTGTGGTTAGCTCGGATGGCTTTGAGGTCAATAGTAAAGTTGATCAGCAATTGGTTGGGAACATTTCACTTCTTAGTGCCAACGAGCTCCAATGCACCAAGTTTTTTTTCACTTCTGGTAAAATCGATAAATATCAATGTGGTTACCGTAAACCCTATAATTAGCCCCCTATGATTAGCCCCCCCCCTATAATAATACACCCTCCCAAGACCACTTTGAGTTAATGAGCCCCCCCCCCCTATAATTACACCCCCTCCCTAAATGGACCATCGTCTAAAACGCACATGTTTCCATGTCTGGGTGTATGTATGGTCGCGTATGTGTATGTATGTACACGTATGTGCATGTGAGACTGTGTGAGAGTGTGTTAGAGTGTACCAACGTGTGTGCACAACGCCTTTTTCCCTTAAAAATCGCCTCCACGTGCCTTTTTGCACACACATCTTCCCACTCATCAACACTTCCAGTTTATAAGCCCCCCCCTATAATTAGCCTCCCCCCTATAATTATACACCCTCCTAGAGCTCGAACGAAAAAATTAGCCCCCGGGGGGCTAATTATAGGGTTTACGGTACGTTGGATCACTTCGGCCAAAACACAAAAGTTGACCGGATGCACGTGTGGATCATTTTGGTTCCTTACACCGCTATGCTCCAACAAACCAATATGGCACTGCAGATGTGCACCATCTAATGGGCTGCTTCACAAGAAAACTCGATGTGGGGAGGTCGGATCACTTTGGCTAAAACACAAAAGTTTACCACCTAGTCACAGTGATCATTTTCAAACTTTACATTACTATGCTATGACGCAGTAATATAGCACAACTGCATGTAACTGCACAACTATGCACAATGTATCATCATTACCTGATCCATTTGCATGCTGAAATTAACCACCCTCCCAAAAAACATCTCGCATTGGTTCCAACGCGCTTACTGTGCTCCTGCCACCTCTGGAGTCTGGACTAACATCTTCGCCAGTGACGAGAAGATTATTCGCTTCTAGATACAACGTGCCTTGATGCTTCCCAGTCGACCAACTACCGTATAGGGAGTCAGTTTGTCAAGGTGCAGATTAACGTCAGCTCCCGCCATGGTGATGTTCCATCCAGACATTGATGCAGTCCATCGATTAGCATCTGGAATAAATCGCTGACTCCTTTGGCCACATACATAGCTGCCAATTGAGCTCAAATTTTACACACATATACCCCCATTGGCTGCAAATTGGAATTCTAAGTTTTGTTGATTTTCAGGCAGGGGCTACTGACTATGAATTTTTAAAAGTTTCGAAATTGTCTGCCTTTTTTAAAAATTAAAATTTTTAACACAGTTTTGATGTGGCTCGTTGAGAAGATTACAAAATTGCAAAGAGGTCAACGCAATTCTAGGCTGCTCGACAGGCCAATGAGGGCCACACTGATTATTTGATGCACTGTTGCTCTGTTGTTGCCTAACATACTGACACTGTTGTTGAAAATATCTCAAAAGACTTCTGTCAAATAACTGGACCAACCGCTGATAGTTTTTCTCAATTAAAACATGATATAAATCCAAAACATCTTTGCAATTTCGTAATCTTCTCGACGAGCCGCGTCGAATTGTTAGAAACTTTTCAAAATAGGGTTAAAAAAAATTAAAGTATTCCCCACTGATTTCTAGCCACTTTCGCATTGCAGCTGATCAACTTCAGTTTAAACAAACCATGTAGTCGGCAAGGTGGCCTAGTGGGAGAGACTGAGACTGATGATCGCAAGGTCCTGGGTTCAATTCTCGAGGGACAGACTATTGAGAACTATCCCTTTCAGTGGATTTTTCTCTGGTCATCCTTGCCGTAGAACATACATACATGTGGCGTTCTTCTCCTGTGTCTGTGGCGGCCCTCATGGCCACTAAGCATGCCTCAGACTGAATGACGTCATTTGTGTGCTGGGACATGGTCGGAGCCATCGGGACAGCAGGTTGGCCTCCTCTGGGAGCTGTATGTCCTGGGCGTCCCTTGAGCTGCCAGCCAGTGGAACCAACCTGGCAGCAGTGACAATTCCGGCCCGTTATGGAAGCCAGCCCCCCAGGATCGGGCTGGCTGGGTCTCATCTCTCACTAGCAGGGGTCGATTTTGACCAGAGAGAGAGGCCCCCACGATCATAGAAGCGGCCCGCACACAAACAAACAACAAACAAACCATGTATACAAATCCAAACAGAACGCAGCAACAAGTCACATATTCGGCGTTTTTTCGCCACGCGTATTAGTCCAATCTGTGCCGAAGCACAGAAATTTCGTATGAAAGGCAACACATTCAAATGAAGTTCTTTTTGAAACGAGCTTGTTTTGTGCGAGCCATCTCACTCAGTCAGCCAGGCCAAAACTCTCTCTCAGGTGCTGTCATTGTCCCATAGACCGGATACAGCCAAAGCTCTTGCCTAATCAATTGGTTTATCTGCGCTACACTGCTCGCAAACGCTGCACTGCTGATGTTGTTGACGTGCACCAGTGCAGACTGCAGAAAAAGCCTCCATTTTTGCAGAACAAAAGGGCGTTTTTCCTTAACGCGCAGTAATACTGCAACGCGCTGTGGCACGCATGGTCCCCCATTATGCGCTTCTTTTGAGCGGCGCGGCGAAATCGGTTCAGGCAATCAAAAGTTATAGGCGATCGAAAATCCGAAATATCGCGCGCGCAAAGTGCTCACATATTAGGGTTGTACTCTGACGCGTGCACCCTAAGGGGCCATTTATACTTCGCTCCGCTCTGCTCCGCGCAGCGTAGTCGGGAGGCCGCTCCGCGGGAGCCGACTCCCGCGCAGCAATGCGCCGCGGTAGTGGCGTACTAGCCAGCAACCAGTGTGGCGGTTCGGCAGTAAACCGATTTTTTTCTGAGTATCGGTCGGTGTCGAAAATGTGGTGTCGTCTACCCAAGCAAAACAGAAAAAAAATATTAAAACTAATGACCTTGAGCGAGCTTTCTCGTTTGTCGTTTCTCTAGACGCACATCCCACTCTGCCCCCAGTCCCAGACCCCCTCCCCTGTTCTCAGAACAACGTTCACGTATGCATCACATGAGTTTTGCGCCTCAGCAGAACTGAGAAAGCCAACCGATTGTCACAAGCACAACACGCAGATCACTGGCACAGGTTCAATAACGGCAGCGCCCAAAATCTGTTTTTCTTTCTTTTATAATCACGTTTTGCTGTAATTCAGGTACCTTGTGGCTTGCGCAAGCGGTGGTCGACCACTGTTGCTCCTAAAATCGTCAAAACTCTAATAACGTTATACGCACACACGCACACACACACACTGCTGGCGCATGGACTGTGGGTGTGGGACATAACAAAAAATCAAAAAAATCAAACATCCCCCCTCCAGAACCCGGTCACGGTTATTGGTGGGGGTGCTTTTGACCGCATGACGTCAACGCTGCTGCTGAGGACTGCGAGGCCGAAGGCGCCAATCCGAAGCTTTTGAACCACCTGATTAGAGGCAATTTAAGTGACGCGCAGATTTGTCTCGTAGCACCCCACAGAAATGCGTGGGGGGGTTGGGTTGGGAGGTGTCCTGGAAATCCCGAATTATTCCTGCTGTTAAAAAAATTGGCGATTCCCCTGGATGCCCTGACGTGCTCTGGAGGGGGGGGGGGTCGCGGGGTATACCCTATCTCAAAAGACATTCGGAATGACCCCAACCCCCTCCCTCTGGATTTCATTTTCTGAACCTCAAGCCTGGGACGCTGTATTTTCGCAGTTTTTGCCTTTTTGGAGCACCCCCCCCCACAAAATAAGGGCAAATAATTAAAAATTGGCCCGCTACCCCCCCCCCCCCACTTTTTGCTCTGGAGACCCCCACCCAAAATCGGCCAGCTACCCCCCCCCCACTCTTCCAGACCCGGTTACAGGTATGTTTCCGTGGGCAGGGCACCTATGGTTGTGGGTGGCGGGGGGGACGGAAAGTTTCGCGATGTCGAATTTTTGCATTGTCCTTTCACTTACAATGGTGGGTTTTTCGGCAAAATATGGGCTGCAAGAGGTCAAAATTGGTCTGGAAACAATTGAAACGTAAAATTGTGACAAATAAAAACAGCTCACTGGATCACGACATTTCGTTTCTTCAAGAAGTTCATCTGCGTAACAAAATTGCAAGGTGATCTGTTTGCGCGCCGCCGCCTCTCGTCAGCGATTTCCCACAGCTCCTTCCGCTCGGATTGGCAAAAGCGGGCCTGAAAAATAACAAATAAATAAGTTATTTAATCATTTTTTTTCCGTCAAGTTAGAAACAAAACGACTGACTGGCGAGAAGCAGCTGTTCCTCAATCTCGTGTAGCCAATCTCGGGTCCCAGCTGCGGCGCGATTTCGGCGCAGGCGTTCGGCTTGGCTCGCGGAGTGTGCTGTTTGGAGTTCGACGACATTTTCCAGCGACACTAGTGATCTCTGACAGCGTCGGTTAAGCACTCTTTCCATTCTTCTGTCATCTTTGGACCATTGTCTGCCATTATTCTTAGCCTCCTTTTAATTTTCAGCCGATTTCAATACCGCGAATCAAAAAATATTCCAACAGTGCTGGAATACGCTTGCCGGCGCTCCGCGGAGCAGACATTTGAATTTGGCGTGAAGGTCTCGATTGGAAAATCTGATGCGCGCAGCGCGAGTATAAATTACTTTTGCTCCGCGCGGAGTAATCTGCTGCGCGGAGCAGAGCGGAGCGAAGTATAAATGGCCCCTAATACAATGTACACTCTGACAAAAACTGCTCTGCGCATTTCTTGCAAGTATATGCGAGTACGATGGCGCGATCGAATGTTGAATCGATCAAATCGATCGATTCGATCGAACGATCGAATTGATGAATCTTGATGCCGAGATGTTTTTGTGGAAGGGAGGGGGGCTAGCTGTATTCAAATGATGTGGTAATGGCGGTACATTGTACATAGGTGGTACATTATGTGTGTGCGGGTGCGTGCGTGCGTGCCTGCGCGTGCAGTTGTGCTAGTATATTGCTGCTGTAAAGACCAGGGGTCTTTGCACCCTCTTCTCCCCCGCCACCCCTTTGTAGCCTTTGCCATCACTGTGTGTGCGTCGCCCCCGTACGTTGTGCGCTGTTCGCCCGTACGTCGGTCGTGGCAGCGGGCCAGCCAGCTGGCGAGCGCGCCGTATATCTTTTGTGTGTAAAGGCCTCCGTCCCCCCACCCCCCCTCGCCCGTGGGAACGGCCTTTTCCGGTCGTTCGTCACTCTGCACGTTTCTTGTTTTGCGACTCGCCTTTTTGAGAGTTGGCGCGTCGTGCAGAGTCGGTGGATAGCGCGTCGCTGACTGTTGTGCCTTTGGGCTTCAGGGCGTGGCTAAGTCGTCATGAAGGAAGGGAAGAGAGTGGAGAAGGAGAGAAAGGTGTCGGTCCACTACAGGGTAGCGCGACGCGACACTGGCGCGGGTCCGAGCCGAGGCGAACTCGGGTCAGAATCGAAGCCGCGTCGGCAGGGGAAGGGGAGGAGTTTGGGGGAGGGGTTTGGGCATAAGCGCAGTCAGGGGTGCATGCATGAGAGCCGACGGAGGCGACGTCTGGGACGTTCCTCGTCTGCTGGGCCGACACCGACGCCAGCAAAGCTGCCATCCTGCCAGCTGCCTGCCCCATTGCTGACAGCTTCTACAGTGGTGCTGCGATCGAGCTTCGCACCTGCGCCGCTGCTTCTGCGTCTGGCCGGGCTGGCAGAGCAGCTCGTCTCTCAGCGCCACACGGAGTGTGGGAGAAGAGGAGGGGGTGGTCTGGTACTGGTGCTCAGCATCCAGCACCCAGCCTCAGCCTTCTGTTTTCCCCTCTTCTTCTGGCGCCCACCTTCCAAGCGACGACGGGCAGAGGCAGAGGAGAGTCACCTCGGCAGAAGGAAGCGCCGGCGACTGAGAAGAGGATGTCGCAGCCAGCGGGCAAGTGCTGGGCTTGCGACGGCGACGCGTCGACTCTGGACGAGGAGTGCAGCGAGGCCGGCTGCTGCAGGAGGCTGTGTGCGAGCTGCCTGTCGACCAACCCCACTGCGGTGGTGTGTCCCCAGTGCCTGCAGAAGGGCAGCGCTGCGTCGACAGTGCGCGGCATCGGCGGCGTCCACGTCAGCGACAGGAGCGCGGACCAGCAGCAGCGCCAAGTGATGGAGATGCTGCAGGCGATCACCGGCGAGCTGCAGAGCCTGCGGGCGGAGCAGCACCAACTGTCGACCGACTTTTCGGCTGCTGCGCCGCTCCTGCAGTCTCTCGTCAGCTCGTCGACGCCAGCTCTGACCGCTGTCGACGGTGGCGGCGCTGCGCAAGGCGTCCAGTTCGCGCATCAGCAGCAGCAGCAGCAGCAGTGGCAGCGGCAGGCGACTCCTGTGTCCAGTGGAGCGATGGCGTCGAGTGGAGCGATTGCCGCGCCTGGAAGAAGAGGCGCTGGCGAGTGCAGCGAGCCGAGCGCGTGGGTAGCTGGGCCAAGGGGTCATCCGGCCATGGGGCAGGCGCTGAGTGCTGCCGCCAGCTACGCCACCGTCTCGCAGACGCCTCCGTGTGCGCCGCCGCAGGTCTACAGTGGAGCGACGACAGTGGAGGACGGCAGAGGCGCCGTCGACTGCGCGCAGGCGGGCGGAGTGGCGTTGTTGGGTGCGCCGAGGGGTTTTCCGGCCACCGCGGATCTGGCGCCGGGCGCCGCCGCAATTCACGCCTCCACCGCGCCGGCGCAGGGCTACGCGCCAATCGCCGAGCAGCGACAGGACGATCGCCGAGCTGGGGCCGTACAACAAGAAGCTGACGAAGACGCACGAGCGCTTCTCGGGCCGGTCTGACGACACGCTGACGGTGGAGGCGCTCCTTTTCCGCTTCGAGAAGAGGGCCGAGGCCGCGCAGGAGCCGCGCTCGAGATGGGGTTACTACCTCATTGTCTGGCTCACCGGACCTGCCGAGCTCGCGCTCATCAACTTCCGACATCAGTTGGCGAAGAAGCGCCTGACGTTTGATGAGATCGCGGCCAAGCTGCAGGAGCTGTATGGAGCCAACCGCCACCAGCAGTATTACTGGCACTAGCTCCAGGATCTCGTGTGGGAGGGGCAGACGGTCGACCAGTTGGTGGCCAAGATCAGGGAATTGGTCATGAAGGCTTACCCCACCCTCTCGACAGAGCAGTGGAACGATGAGGCCAAGAACGTCCTCATGCGCGTTGCGCCCCAGGAGTGGCATCTGCAGCTCCTCACGATGCACAGCCAGCCACTGGACGACATCGTCACCTGGTTGCTTCGCGCTGGCGAACTGTTGGAGGCTTGTCAGAAGCACGAGCAGCTCTTCGACAGAGCCGTGGTGGCGAGGTTGGCACGCAGCCAGCAGGGCGATGGCCAGCAGCGAGTGGCTGCGCAGCCGCCATTCCAGCAGCGACGATCTGAGCCGCTCAGGTGCTTCAACTGCGACTGCCAAGGGCACTTGGCGCGCGACTGTCCACAGCCTGCCACGCGTCCGTATGGGCGTGGCCGTGGTGACAGTCAGCGAGGTGGCCATGGCGCGTGCATGGTTGAGCAGGACGGGCTGTTGGCTCAGCTGCAGCAACGAGAGGTGGAGTGTCGACAAGAGGAGGGAGAGGCGGCAGCAGTGGAGCGGAGCGCGCTGACTGCCGAGGACAGGGCCACCGAGTGGGAGGAAGGCTGGAACAAGCTTGTTGACGACGACGAGGTGGAGGAGGCTGCCTCTGACGCTGAGCCAGAGCTGAGCACGGCCCTGATGGTGGGAGGAGCCTTCATCTACAGCAGGGACAAGGAAGGATGGCAGCCATACTACAGCGACTGGCCGAAGATGGAGAAGAGAGAGGCACTGCTCGAGGGCAGAGGGCTTTGCGAGTTGGACGACTCCGACGGCGATACAGAACGTAAGACTCTGCTGTCGCGTCGAGCAGTTTCTCGAAGTCGAGTCGAGTCCAAAGCGAGTGACGTGCAGCCGGTGGAGGAGCAGCCGGATTTGCTGCAGCTGCAGGACGTCACAGTGTGCCAACTGAGCCAGACTGGCTGCAAGAAGAGGCGGAATTTCGAGGTTTGGCTCGAGATTCGGCGACAGAAGCGGGCTGGCGTCGAGGAAGTCGTCGAGGTAGTGTGCGAGCTGCACGGCTCCTCGAAGTGCGACGTGCCGCGGAGACGGAAGTCGACTGCCAAGCCGAGTCGACAGGATGCGCCCACACTGTCTGTGCAGTCTCGGAAGGGCGAGATCGGGCTGGCTGCCTTCTGTGTTGAGGAGACGCAGGAGCCCAGCTATCCGAAGCACGCACAAGGGAGTGGCAGGGAGCGCCAGAAGATCAGCCGGACGGAGATGGGTCGCAGGCGTGGGGATGGCTGCGGCCAGTACAAGGAGATCGCTGTTGAGTCGGTCAAGTCGAAGAAGACTGAGGAGACGAAGACGGCGACGATGAAGGCTGGCAATAGGGGCGTGTTGTCTGGCAGTAGGGGTGACAGTTCCAACTCCAGTGGCAAGAACAGCGGACAGGAACTCTCTCGCTTGCGAGACGAGCGCGACGTCGATGACGGCGACGTGTTTCGAGTCAAGAAGACGGGGCTGAAGCTGGAGTCTGCTCACTCCAAGTCGCCTGTCGACGTCGACAGCTGGCCGTTGAACCACAGTGGCGAGATGCTGTGGGCCGAGGAGAGCGCCTGGCCTGATGGCAAGCAGACCCAGTCTCTCGCTACGCAGGGGAAAGCCTTGAGGAGACTCTCGTGGGCTCGAGCGCGTTCCAGGGGAGAGGCGAGCGCCCCTCTGGTCATGGCGCGCAGCGCCTCTGTCACTCTGAAGGACAGCAGACGACTGCTGGAGCGCAAGCGTTGGCAAACAACTACAAGCCGGGCAGTCAGTTGGCAGTCACCGAGACAGTGAAACTGTTGGATACAGCAGGCAGGTCCCTGCAGCCTGATGCCGACTTTGGTGACAGTGAGTCCAATGACGTGGCAGAGATCCAGAGCCATGGCATGCAAGAGCTGAAGGACACTGGCGAAGCCGCCGACCATGGCCAGGGCGATCGCGCAGTCGGAGAGGCCCACTTCGCTGTCGAAGTGCAGGAGATGGGCAGTTGCGAGCAGATGCCTGTCCCTGAGCTTGGTCACTTGCTCGAGGGGTCCGACATACTGGACGAGCAAGGCCGGTTGCGCATGGACCAGCGGCAGTCTGTGTTGCAGTGTCGACTCAAGAATGCCGACGAGGACTGCCTGGGAGATGAGAAGGTCTCGGCCAAGGACGTGGCCAACTGGAAAAGCGTCTCCCTTGTGCCGTGTTCGCCATTGAGCAACCCTGTGTTGGCTCCGGAGCACAGTGAGCTGGACCTGGACCAGTTGGAGACGTCTGAGTACAAGGCCAGAGTGGACATGGAGAAAGAGCAGATGAAGTCAGCACAGCAGCCGTTCCCCTTGCTAAAGGCCCTGCAAGTGGGTGGTTCCAAGGGCAATGTCTGTTCGTCTGATGCGGCAAGTGTGGACGGAGTCCACAAAAGAGGAGGGAGACTGTAAAGACCAGGGGTCTTTGCACCCTCTTCTCCCCCGCCACCCCTTTGTAGCCTTTGCCGTCACTGTGTGTGCGTCGCCCCCGTACGCTGTGCGCCGTTCGCCCGTGCGTCGGTCGTGGCAGCGGGCCAGCCAGCTGGCGAGCGCGCCATATATCTTTTGTGTGTAAAGGCCTCCGTCCCCCCACCCCCCTCGCCCGTGGGAACGGCCTTTTCCGGTCGTTCGTCACTCTGCGCGTTTCTTGTTTTGCGACTCGCCTTTTTGAGAGTTGGCGCGTCGTGCAGAGTCGGTGGATAGCGCGTCGCTGACTGTTGTGCCTTTGGGCTTCAGGGCGTGGCTAAGTCGTCGTGAAGGAAGGGAAGAGAGTGGAGAAGGAGAGAAAGGTGTCAGTCCACTACCGGGTAGCGCGACGCGACACTGGCGCAGGTCAGAGCCGAGGCGAACTCGGGTCGGAATCGAAGCCGCGTCGGCAGGGGAAGGGGAGGAGTTTGGGGGAGGGGTTTGGGCGTAAGCGCGGTCGGGGGTGCGTGCGTGAGAGCCGACGGAGGCGACGTCTGGGACGTTCCTCGTCCGCTGGGCCGACACGGACGCCAGCAAAGCTGCCGTCCTGCCAGCTGCCTGCCCCATTGCTGACAGCTTCTACACTGCATCGTAGCATAGTGATGTAAAAAATCAAAATAATCTACACGTGACGGTGGTTAACTTTCGTGTTTTAGCCAAAATGATCCAACCTGCCCACATTGATTTTATCGATTTTCCCAGAAGTGAAAATACGTTGGTGCATTGGAACGCTTTGCCACTAAGAAATGAAATGTTCCACGCTGATTGGGGATCAACTTTAGTATTGATGTTTAGGCCATCCGAACTAACCACACTGAGATATCGCCAATTTTCATTATTGGTATGATGGGGGAGGCACTTGGTGCGTCCAATTTGGTCCAATTGTCCAAAGTGAGATATTCCACATCAGGGTGATCAACTTTGTACTTTATAGGAAAGCTCTGTGATGAGCTGTTGAAGCGCCTATAGCTGACAAACTTTTTTCCCTAAATGTTTAGGTGAAAGTCAGGCAAGCATCCTAGACTCACTTTGTGAAACTGTTCACGAAACTCAAACAATATTTGGGGGTTTACTCGGCACTTTTTGGAGATTTACTCTTTGTAGAAACTGGCTGAAAAAAAAACTGACCAAGTTTCATTCCTATTGGATGCGGCATTATCGAGTGGTCCAAAAACTGGGTGCAGAACACGATCAAAACACCATGTTTTGTAAACATTTTTTGGGCGTTTTCCTTTAACTCGCAGCAATACTGCAACGGGCTGTCTAACGTATGGTCCCCCGATTAATGCGCTTCTTTCAAGCCATAACGCGCCAAAATCCGTTCCGGCAATCAAAAGTTATGAGCGATCGAAAATCCGAAATCTCACGCGCACAAGTGCTCACATATTAGGGTTGTACGCTGATGCGTACACCCTGATATGAAACACCCTGTACACATGGGCTGTGCCTATTACCTGTTTGTTAGAGGCCATTAATTTTACCAACAAGAGAGAGTCATTTCATCATATCATCCTAAGTACAATAGAACGTGCATGTAAATCAGTTAATGTAAAGGGTTTTTTCTAATAATCACATTTCTTGTTTGAATAACTTTTGTTGCCTTTGTCGGATTGTTATGAAATTTGGAACAGTTATACATACCCAAGAGGCCAAGACACTATAGGATTTTGTCTGAAAACGGCCCTCTTCTGGCTACCTTAAGAGGGTTCAAGTTCTACTTTGCGCCTCCATGTGGCAATCAATGGGCAACGTCTCATTTATGAGCAACAAAGCGGAAGCAGTGGCAGCGCTACGTAGGGGCAGGGAGGGGCGGACTGCCCCCCGTAACTTCTCGACTGCCCCCTGCAACTTTTTGCACTCCATCACGTACGAGAGCTTGTGTTGTGTGTGTATGTGCATAACAAATTTCAATGGTTGGGGCAGAGTCGTAAAAGCAGAAGGAGAGCGCAACCCACTCAATAGCGTAGTTTAACCATTCTGGCGGCGAGTCGCACGCACGCACGCACTTACATCGCAAGCACTGCCCTCCCCACAAAAGCACAGATATGCAAAGCTTGACGGCTGTTGGGAATTTGCTGAGATTTTTTGCAACAAGGTACCTACCTAACCCTGTTGAAATTCAGCCTTAAACGGCGAAGACGAAGGGCGAAGGGACGTGTGTAAGTTCTACTCAATTTCAACGCCAAAATGAAGAAAACGACGTTCAACAGCCAAATTTTCGCCTGCGGCGCAAGATGTAGAGGACGAAATTTTGGAACAGCGCTGATTCTTAACAAAAAATGGGCATTTCCAGTGCACGTTTTGACGCGTCTGCCACAATTGAGCAGTGTCCTCCGCTGCGGAAGGGAGCCGCTAGTGCTAGCACGATTTTCTTAAACATCCGACCAACACAGCACCAACACCAGCACCACAATGGTGTTTTTGTTCGCAAAACAGATGAGGCAATTCAATTTGGAGTCCCAGTGCTATATTTTTTTGGATTCCTCAACCCAATTTGACAATTCTATTTCTTCAGACAAAATCATAAAGTCTTGTGCATGTGTTCAAAATTTCCTAACAGTGCAACAAAGTAAACAAAAGTTATTAAAAATGTGATTATTTTAAAATATATATATACAATACATGTGTGTCCATCACATGTGTAGTACCTCTTGTTTGTTAATTTCAATCAACATGTTAACTGTACGTGTTGTTAACATGTTTATGTAAATGTGTTGCCTTGTATAACATGTATCATTTGGTCACACATCACAGTTACTATTAGCAGTTTCACTCTGTCACTGTGTCAAAACACCCAGCAAGCAGCAGTGAATGACAGATTGAACTGTCAAACAGTTTTTAAAACTATTCGTTCAGGCGCAATATCTTCTTCAACAATTGAATTCAGTACATGAACAATGCACCATACTAAAGGGATCATTTGCTGGATTGAATATTATGTATTTCAAACGTTTGCTTACTCTGTGTGCAAGCACAATGAAGGGGCGGATTACTTTTATATCTAGCGAACTTTCGAGACACACTGAAGGCATAAGGTACTACAACAGTGAACACACTGTACATAGGTATGTGGTATGTTGTAGGGTGGACGAGTATATACATACACAAACAATGTTTGTGTATTTTTTGTGTATTTTATACGTATATACACATACACATACACATACACAAGCAAAATCCAATATACATATACAGGGTTTTTTTTTGGAGTGCCACATTTTAATTTTGAATAACTCTGGCAAACGACAAGCTACTGACCTGAAATTTTAACTGTAGGTAGGCAACACTCTAAGGTTTTGTTGACAATTGGCCCCGTGAGAATCCGTTTCGAAACGAGCGCGTGGCACTCGTTTGAGTTTGCAGGTCCACTGTCCATTCCTGTCAGGTGCTCTAAGCGTAATGGTTGCATCTCTCTGCGACTCGATGAGTAATTTTTTGGAAAACCATGCTTTCCCATACCACTTTCGAATGCCCTGTGTCGGTACTTATTATTTTATTTTGATTTTGAGATGTTTGCTCGAGTTCAAGCAATCATTCCTTACACAGCAAAGCGAAAATGACTGCAATATGACTTAAGATGCAATCGAGTGTAACTCGCGGGTTTCAAAACGGATTCTCACGGGGCGAATTGTCAACAAAACCTTAGAGTGTTGTCTACCTACAGTTAAAATTTCAGGTCAATAGCTAGTCGTTTGCCGGAGTTCTTCAAAATTAAAATGTGGCACTCCAAAAAAAAACCCTGTACATACACAAACATGATGGAATACACAAAGTTTGTGTATTTTACAGTTTGTGTATTTCTACTGTATTTTTATGGCTATTTTGAGAGGTGCCTGCATAATCTTTTTCAAAAATCGTATGTGAGTCGCTCAACTACTCTACATGTATCTATGTTCATTTGTTCATTGTTTGTTTGTTCTTCTGTTTTTTGTCTAATATGGTTCAATAGCCATTGCAGCGTCATTGCGTGCCAGTGCGTGCGTGCGTGCGTGCGTGCGTGCGTATGGACTGCCCTCCTAAACATTGGCGTTGGCATACACGATCTTAGCTAACTAATTACTATTCTAACTTCTAATACTCTAAGTTGTGTCTATTTTCCTCTCTCGTCTTGAGGGTGGGGGTAATGCAAATACCTATGCGCGTACGCTTCCCTTGAGAACACACCTACCTCGCTCCCAGCACCTCAGTTATCAGCCAATGGAAGGAATTTCCGCCCTTCATGTTTTTGAAGAGAAGTTTAGCACGATGAAGGAATATAGCCACCCCACTGGGTGGAATTGCTCGTAATGTTAAAACGACTAGCACTGAGGCTCATATTGCACCTCTCCACAGTTCGTCCAGCTCGAGGGAATGGCAGGTTAAGCTACCTAACCTATAGTGAATAGTGACCTTGGGCGCTACCGGAGGATTTACGGATTCCCTGGTGATTCGAATCCGTTGTTGCTTGCAAATCTTTGCGAAGGTTTGCACCTACGGTATACACAAAAAAATACACGTACACAAACCAAAAAAATATACGTATATACACAAAAAATACACATACACAAAACACAAAAAAATCGTTTGTGTATACACATACACATACACAAACTTTTTTCGATAGCTCGTCCACTGTAGTATGTTGCAGGCTGTTTCGAATGCTATGATGCCCACCATCGACCTGCACGCTCTATAGAGAGTCGACTGCACATTCACCTAGGAGTGAGGGGGCCCTCGGTTGCTTAGGCTGATTTATAATCAACCATGGTCCATCATGCATCGTCAGTAGTAACAGCCCCCCCCCCGCGGGAGCAGAGCAGTTACGGTATCTTGGTGAGGCCGTTTTTGCGGGAAAAATTTTCTCGCGGTCGGGGTACGGTATCCCAGCTTTTGAGGGTTCTCTCCCTCACCAGCGATTGGGGAGGGCGTGCAGGGGTGGGGGTTCATCACAGGAGGTAGGAGAGGTACGGTATAGTCCTCCCGCCTTCCAGGCGCGGCGCAATGGAGCTGGTTTTGGTACCTCCATTGTGTGGCGTTTTTCCAATCTTCAATTAGGTGGTTACGGTAGCGTTTGGTGCCGTGTGGCCCCGTATTTCTAGCGTTACGAATTTTTTCTGAAGTCGAGGTCGAGTTGCTGTTGCCTAGCCTGGTGGTGCTGGTGGTGGGGCAGCTGCACTGTGTGGTGTCGTTCGTTGTCAGCCTCCGATGGTGCTTCGCGCGTCGCTGTCAGTCATCAGCGTTTTCCTGCCAGCGCGTTGTTCAGTGCCCTCCAGCGCTGAGGACGCAACTCTTGTCGCGCCGCTTCTACTCCAGTCTTCTCGGCCGCAGCAGCGCCAGCAACCAATTTCCCGCAAGTTTACAGTATGTTCCATTGTCTTAGAGTTGGGCAACAACGTTTAGCCGACTTCCGACCGCGCTTCATCAGCGTTTTCTCGCGAGTTCGTTGTTCGGTGCCGTGCCGAGGCCTTGAGCGGCCGCCTGGACGAGGCCGATGCCGCCGCCGTCAAGGAGATCGACAGGAGCTTATGGTAACTCGACGCCTGCGCCCAACTCGCTGCGAATTTTAGAGGTTGGGTCGGCAGGCCGCCGCCGCGTGCTGTAGTTTGTAGTTAGCGGCGATCGAAAGACGGCGCTCGCTCGTCCTTTGGGCGTTGGCTCGAGTCGGCTCTTCTCGTCTGGACGCTGGTCAAGCTGCCAATGAGCTTCTGCATCGCATCCCCATCCGTCGCCAACTGTCTCTGTGAGTGCGTGCGTTTGTGTGTTCGTGCTGGTGCTTTTGCAGAACCAGTTGTGTCTCAGGTTTTGAAAGGATTGGGCATTGGCTCAAGTCTCTTCCCCCCATCTGGACGCCGCTCTAAGTGCCGAAGCTGCGTCGCCTCCCCGTCGGCGCCATCAGCAACCATCCGTGAGTGCGTATGTGCATGTCTGTGTGTTAGTGCGGGCGCATTTGCTTGCAAGTGTTGTTCTTGCTTTCACTAGCGGATCCAGAAGGGGGTGGGGGATGGCCCCTTCCAGTCAGGTAGGCTAGGGAGGGGGAGAGGAAGGACGAGCACAGGGGCAAAGTGGGCATTCCATGGATTAAGGCACACAAAAGCGTTTCGCCTGTAGTGCTGTGATTGGATTGCACTATTGTGTGTTGAGCAAAGCAAATGCCGATGTCAGGGCTTTGGATAGACTTGCGCTGAAAGAACTCCCCCCTTATGTCAGATTATCCTGGATCCGCTAGTGACTTCGAAGTTGGATTGCTGTTGCAGGTTTCAGCGTTGGCTCCAGTCTGTTCCCCCATCTGGACGCCGCTCTAAGTGCCGATTTGCGACCCATCCCAAGTCCTCGCCATCGGCAACCATCTGTGAGTGCGTATGTGCGTGTCTGTGTGTCGGTGCTGGTGCCTTTGCTCCTCTGTACACAGTGCCATATTCCTGTTGCAGGCTTCAAAGCGCCCTGCTCCCAAGCCATCAAGAGCCTACTCATCGATGGCCCACACCAGGTTGTTCGCCTTGTTGTGCTTGCTGGTGTGGATCGGCCCCATCCGTCGTTGCAGCGTTGTCGGAGTCGGCAGCTCTCCCCAGGTCGCCACCAGCGTGTCAGCCGTTTCAGCCACACCAGAGGCGTCCTGACAATCAGTGATTTCAGCTGTGTTGTTGTGGTACAGCATGCATTGTGAGTGGTGCGCATTCAAGAGAACCTGGTGTTCGTAGTGGTTGGTTGAAAGAATGCACCCAGGCTGGGGTGGGGAGGGCAAGGTGGGCACCCGCCCTGTGTGGGGTCAGAAGAAGCTACCCACCCCTTGCAGGAAAGTTTGGGACCCGTGCAGGGGGAGTGGAGGTCTGCCCCCATCCCCCCTCCAATGGGTGACTTGGGCGACAAAGTGCAGGGCGGCAGGCCAGAGGCTGCCCGCCCTGCAGTGGGCGCCTCTGTCATCAGCCAAGGCTTATGCTAACAAGCTACGACTGTGGTTGAAATCATAGTGATATCGTGGTGTGCAAGCGCGTCACTGGTGTGTGATAGGTGTGTGAGGTCTTGAGTCTTATGCTGTTCTAACAAGCTAACACTGTTGGTGTAGTTGAAATGGTGTGTGTGTGTGCGTGTGTGTGTGTGTGAGGTGTGAGGTCTTGAGTCTTATGCTGTCCTAACTTGCTACTGCTGTTGGTGCTGTTGAAGTCGCAGTGATATTGTGGTGTATGTGTGTGAGTGGGTGGGTGGGTGTGGGTGTTCAGCCTTATGCTATCCCAACAAGCTAACGACTGTAGTTGAAGTCGTAGTGATTGTGGTGTGTGTGTGTGTCTGTGTGTGTGTGTGTGTGTGTACATGCTGATGGTATGGTGCGTGTGCATGTGCATTCACTCCCTCTCTCTCTCTGCTATGCATATGTATATGTGCATGTGTGCGTGCATGCAGGCTGGAGTCGGAATGAGCACTACCTCGTCTGCAGGTGCGTGTCTAGCTGCGTCGACAATGTTGTTAGCAGCTCCTAAGAGTCTTCAGCTGCCCAGTGCATCGCAGGCGTTGCTGAGGGCGTCATCAGCCTGTAGCTCGTCATGACGTCTTAGCTGTTGTTCTTGTACAACGTCGTCAGGCACCATCCAAAGCAGGTGCGCTCATGTCAGTGCCATTCATGTCGGCGCATCAGAGGGGGCGTTTCTGACAGGTGGCGCCTCTATGGACGCCGTTCTAGGTGCCATGAGTTGCTGTGTCGCGTCGGGCAGCTCCACGTCTCCCACCCCCCATCATGGCCAAACAGGTACCTGTAAGTTGGCGCCTGCAGCATTTGTTGTCATGCACAACTCGCTGCGTCTTTTAGAGGATGGGTCAGCAGGAATGGGGTGCGGGCCTCCTCTCCCTGGCCTCTAATTGGCATTGTCAACTCACCAAGCTGACAGGTGCGTGCGTGTGTGAGCGCGCATGTATTGGTTGTTGTACAGTGATTGTGTGCGCATTCGTGCGTTGGTGTCAAGCTCTGCACTTGTGTCTCGTCTGTGTCACCACTCATGCGTGAGTGTCAGTCTTTGCACTTGTGTCTCATCATCGCGTGCATGTGCATGCATACAGTATCTTAAAGCACAGAGCGATAGTGTTCAGCTCGACTAGTGAACCTGCTTGCTGCCATCACGATGCTGCATCGTTGCCAATCCCATCATTAGTGTCGGCATCTCTATGAGTCTATGTGTGTGTGTGCATTGTTGTATCGTAAAAATGTATGTGTGTGCGTGCACACGTATTGGTTATTGTAGGGTGTGTGCGTGCATGACTTGCATCCATGACTTTCATGCGTGAGTGCTCAGCAGAGCCATTGATGTTGCAGGAAGCGCGTCATCGCCACACAACCCCAGCCAACTCGTCAAGAGCCTACTCGTCGACGACCCACACCATCCACAGGTTGTTCCTCTGTTGTGCTTGCTGCACTGGTGTGGACTGACCCCATCCATACACCATCATTGCAGTGTCGTCAGAGTCAGCAGCTCTTGCATGTCACTGTGTCATCCGCAGGTTGCTGTTTCATCCACTCCAGCGCCACCCCCTGATGATCAGAGACAGCTGTGATTTCGGGCGCCTTTTTCTGATGCCCATTGTGATCGTGGGTTGGGTTGTGCATGATGAACCTCTGGTGAACTGTGCAGTGTTGCGTGCTATACTGTCTCTGACAATGGTTTGGCTGTGTCATCCAATCAAATAAACTGAGCAACATTTGCAACTGTTGGTTGAGAGTGCTTGCTGCCCTGTGAGGAAATGTGGGGACCTGTGGAAATCTGGGGTGCGCCCTTGTGCTGAGGGAGTGCCAGCCTGCCCCTGCCCCGGGGAGGTGAGGTGTTGCCCTCCTCCAAGGTTGGCCTAACACTGTGGTGTAGTTGAAATGACGTGTGTGTGTGTGTGTGTGTGTGTGTGTGTGTGTGTGTGTGTGTGTGTGTGTGTGTGTGTGTGTGTGTGTGTGTGTGTGTGTGTGTGTGTGAGGTGTTGTGTCTGTTTAGGTTGTTGAGTGTACTATCCTGACCAGCTGCTACTGTTGGTGTTGGTGAAAACCATGTTGCATTATTGTGCACGATGCATATGCATGCCTGCTAGGGTTGTTGTAGGGTGAGTGTGGGGTGTTGTTGAGTCTGCTATGCTAACAACCTACCACTGTTGGTGTTGTTGAACTCCAGATGGCATTATGGTGTATACATGCACATGCAAGTGTGCTAGTGCTTGACTGCTCGTATGGGTTGTTGTTGGGTGCGTGTGTGCATATGGTTGCCTCATTGTATGGTCCCAATGCGAGAGCATGATGTGTGTGTGTGTGTGTGTGTGTGTGTGTGTGTGTGTGCGTGCAGTGGGAGTAACAAACTCTACCTCATCTGCAGGTGTGTGTCTTGTGCGTCGCCATTTTCATTAGCAGCTCCCAAGAGTCTTTAACTGCCCAGTGCATCACAGGTGTCACAGAGGGCATTGTCAGCCTGTAGCTCGTTGCAGCATCTTACCTGTTGTTCTTGCTCATCATTGTCAGGCAGCATACAATGCAGGTGCGCTCATGTCGGCGCTGTTCACGGGGTCAGAGGGGCATTTCTGACTCTGCTCTGCTCACGATGCTGCTGTTTTGCGTCGCCCAGCTCGATGTCTCCCTCCACCCATCATTTCTCTGACAGGTACGTGAGTGTTGGCACCAGTGCACCAGCGTCTGCAGGCTGCTGTTTCAGGCATTGTCGCGCCAGCGCCACCCCCAACGACCAGAGACACCTGTGATTTCAGACAATCGAGCATGTTGTTGTGGTGATATCGACAGTGTAGGGTGTTGTGTGTGTTGTGATCAAGGGTGGTGTCGTGCTGTTCCAGAGAACGTGGTGCTCAGTTCTGCATTGTGTGCATGGCATTTCAGTGCATGCATGCGTCCTGTTGGTTGAGAGTGCTTGTTCCCCCATGGAGAAACTGGGCACCACTCTGTTGGTAGGTTGGAGAGGGCAAGATCTGGGGACCCTTCCCTGCAGGGAGACTGCCCCCCTCCAATAGGCGCCTCTGTCTGTGGGCTCAAAGTGTGTGTGTATGTGTGTGTGTGTGTGTGTGTGTGTGTGTGTGTGTGTGTGTGTGTGTGTGTGTGTGTGTGTGTGTGTGTGTGTGTGTGTGTGTGTGTGTGTGGGTTCCCATGTTGGCAAATCTTTTCGCCAAATACTTTCCACTGAGAAAGGCACTGTCTGCAAGATGCCAAAATCTAACGTGGATAGAGGTGGAGCAAGCAATGTAGCTAGAAGGACAACAAAGGGAGCTGCAGGCAAATGGAAGGAAGAAAGGAAGTGATACAGTTGAACAAAGAAGCAACTCCATCAGGCACATTGCCAGCAGAGCAGAATTGCAACCACATGGCCACTATTGTAGTTGTGGTGCTGACACGTGGTATACCTCACCAAACAGCAGACATATTGGACCACCATTGGAAGTTGGGTGAATCGAATTGAACAACTGAATGTTGACCAGGGAGAGCATGAGCATGTTGCCAATACAGACAGCAAGTTGAAATTGTGGGACCAGCGGTTTAGTTGCAAGCAAATGGCAGTGTTGATGTCAATGCTGGGCAAGCCACTAAAAGTGATGATGTTGCATGAAGAGAACCAGCACACATTGAGCAATCGAACTACCTGAGGCAGGCTTCTCTGGGGTAAAATTCATGGACATACAGTATCACTGGAATTGAGAGTGCATCTGCATTGAAGTTAGAATACTATCCAATAGAGAGCATGATTGCAGACTTCATCACCAAGCCACATAACCAAGGATGCTTTGAGCTGCTAAGAAGACACATGTGTTGGAAGTACTGTATTGATAGCACCAAGTGAGACTATTGAAACTGTGCTGCGACAATACCAACCTGCATTCTTTGAGGTGGACAGCATAGTGAATGCACTGTCCTTGTGAGTGAGTGTTCAACACTTCGATTGTTGAATAGAAAACCTAGTGTCTCAGCAGAGTGACTCATCAACCAAATCATCATAGTTCAGCCAAAAAGGATCATCAATGTAACCTCGGTTGACTTGCCTTACTGTGAACTGTGATTGGGCTCTGTTGGAGAAAGTTGTCAGATCGTTCTGTCATGTTGAAATCATGCAACAACCCATACACTGCACACACGCACATGTGCATGCATACATGCACTGTGTCAGCCATTTGGGTTAACAACAGCCACAACCTCAACAGGTTAGGAATGCATAAGACTCATACCAACAACAACACTACACACACACACACACACACACACACACACACACACACACACACACACACACACACACACACACACACACACACACACACACAACCCGTCTCAAAAGAATTTCGAAAGCTAATTAATAAGCAGAAGAGACTGCACAATAAATTTAAAGCCTCACAAAACCTAGATGACTACAACAACTGGAAAGCAGCCAACAAAGCAGCAAATAGAGCCATCCTCAGTGAGCAATGTGCGTTTGAAAATGGTTTGGCTAGGCGTGGGAACTGTCGAGAATTTTGGAAATACGTTTGTGGGCGTATGAAGACAATTCCTTCAGTAGCTTCCCTCAAAGCCTCCGATGGCTCGCTTAGGCACACTGATGCTGAAAAAGCCTCCATTTTAAACAATCAATTCTCTTCAGTGTTTGTCACAGACAATAACGAGCCATTGGAATTGTCTTCACAAACCCATGTACGCATGTTACCTCCAAACTTTTCGGAATTTGACATATATCTAGCGCTCTCTAAGCTGCCCAATAAGTTCTCCTCAGGGACCGACGGAATTCCCCAGTACTTATTAAAGCGAGTGGCCCTTGCGATTGCCTACCCACTTATGCGAATCTTCAACTTATCCCTGGCCACAGCCCAAGTACCACCCGACTGGTTGTGCGCTAACATCACACCCGTGTTTAAAAAGGGCGCCAAAAACATCGCTTCCAATTACAGACCAATTAGCATCACCAGCACATCCTGCAGACTTTTTGAAAGCCTTATTAAAAAACGTGTCCTAGCGCACATGCAATCCCATGGGTTAATCAGCTCTGCGCAACATGGTTTCCTAGCCAAACATAGCACTGTTAGTCAACTTCTAGAATGTCTGAATGACTGGACTATAGAATTGGATGCTAGACAACCTGTTGACATAGCTTACTTGGATATTGCCAAAGCATTCGATACAGTTAGCCACTCAAAGTTGCTGCATAAACTTAAGTGCTATGGAATTGCGCACTCAATTACCAATTGGCTCAGTAGCTGGCTCACAAATCGCACCCAACGGGTTAAAGTAAATGACACTTTTTCTGATAGCGCGCCAGTTGGTAGTGGAGTCCCTCAAGGTAGCGTGCTAGGTCCACTCCTGTTTCTTATTTTCATCAACGACCTGACAGCTGTTGCAAACCAAGTTTCGCTCAAACTGTTTGCGGATGACTGCAAGCTGTATTTTCGGTCCAAATTACCAGACGATCGCAGCAAGCTGCAAAACTCCCTGAATTTAATTTATCAATGGTGCAACGAAAATCAGCTCCAGCTTTCTCTTTCCAAATGTTCAGTCCTTCACCTCGGTATAAATCGCAAGGAAAGAACAAACTACAGTGTAGGAGGAACACAGCTATCTACGGTAGAAACTATGCGTGACTTGGGCGTCACTGTTTCCAAAGATCTTCGCTTTACTGAACATTGCAACCAGATTAGTAAGGCTGCTGGTCTAAGAGCTTCCGCAATACTAAACTGTTTTCACACTAGAGATTTGAAGGTGTTAAGAGTGTTATTTTGCGCGTTTGTTAGAAGCAGTCTTGAATATGCTTCCCCGTGTTGGAATCCGGTCATGGTTGGTAACACAAGGCAGCTGGAGTCAATTCAGAGAACTTTCACCCGAAATATTCCGCAACTACGCCACTTGTCATATGATGAACGGAGAGAGCGCATTGGTCTTCCCCTCCTTGAGCTGCGGCGGCTACATGCCGATTTAATCTATGTCTATAAAATAATTCACAAACAAACTTCCAATAAATTTGAAGATTTTTTTACCTTAAATAGAGACAGCAGAACGAGGGGGCATAATTTTAAACTCTGTCCACAAAAACACAAGACTCAATATAGAGCGCACTTCTTCTCTAATAGGGTCATTGCTGCTTGGAATGCCTTGTTGGAAGGAACGGTCAACTCCAAAACTATAATTACATTTAAACATAAACTCCTAAAGGAAAACTTATCCCAATTCCTAAATGGTTAGGTTATAAAATCACCTTTTTGGTGTCACCTAGCCATGTCTCGCACGTGATAACGTAAACAGTTGGCGGGCGTTGCATTTCCATCCCTCCTATTTGCTAACTGTGGGCATTTGTACTTTGTTTGTTGTGACACATGTGTACCCAATTCGCTCGCTCGCTGTGCTTCGCCTTTGTGCCTTTGTAATGTCGTACACCGTGCTTCGACGAATAAAAACAACACACACACACACACACACACACACATACACACACACTTTGAGCCCACAGACAGAGGCGCCTATTGGAGGGGGGCAGTCTCCCTGCAGGGAAGGGTCCCCAGATCTTGCCCTCTCCAACCTACCAACAGAGTGGTGCCCAGTTTCTCCATGGGGGAACAAGCACTCTCAACCAACAGGACGCATGCATGCACTGAAATGCCATGCACACAATGCAGAACTGAGCACCACGTTCTCTGGAACATGCACGACACCACCCTTGATCACAACACACACAACACCCTACACTGTCGATATCACCACAACAACATGCTCGATTGTCTGAAATCACAGGTGTCTCTGGTCGTTGGGGGTGGCGCTGGCGCGACAATGCCTGAAACAGCAGCCTGCAGACGCTGGTGCACTGGTGCCAACACTCACGTACCTGTCAGAGAAATGATGGGTGGAGGGAGACATCGAGCTGGGCGACGCAAAACAGCAGCATCGTGAGCAGAGCAGAGTCAGAAACGCCCCTCTGACCCCGTGAACAGCGCCGACATGAGCGCACCTGCATTGTATGCTGCCTGACAATGATGAGCAAGAACAACAGGTAAGATGCTGCAACGAGCTACAGGCTGCCAATGCCCTCTGTGACACCTGTGATGCACTGGGCAGTTAAAGACTCTTGGGAGCTGCTAATGAAAATGGCGACGCACAAGACACACACCTGCAGATGAGGTAGAGTTTGTTACTCCCACTGCACACACACACACACACACACACACACACACACACACACATCATGCTCTCGCATTGGGACCATACAATGAGGCAACCATATGCACACACGCACCCAACAACAACCCATACGAGCAGTCAAGCACTAGCACACTTGCATGTGCATGTATACACCATAATGCCATCTGGAGTTCAACAACACCAACAGTGGTAGGTTGTTAGCATAGCAGACTCAACAACACCCCACACTCACCCTACAACAACCCTAGCAGGCATGCATATGCATCGTGCACAATAATGCAACATGGTTTTCACCAACACCAACGGTAGCAGCTGGTTAGGATAGTACACTCAACAACCTAAACAGACACAACACCTCACACACACACACACACACACACACACACACACACACACACACACACACACACACACACACACACACACACACACACACACACTGTCTCTTCCGTCTCTCACTCTGTCTCTTCCGTCTCTTCAAGAGCAGAAAAAGTCGGCAAGAGATCTGTCTAGAGATAAGATGAACTGCTCCGTGTGCAAGAAAACACCGCGCAATTGCAAGTGCCCGAAAGCGGAGAGTGTTGTCGCTTCGGAGATCTCCACTGAGCTGAAGCGACACATGGACGAGATGAAAAACTTCATCGAAGCCAAGTTCATCATCCAGGATGAAAAGGCCAAGGAGATGATGCTGAAAGCTGTCACCGAGGCGGTCGACTCGGCCGTCGCGGCCGTTCGACTGGAGCTGCAGCAGACTCAGGAGCTGGCCGAGGCGCTCCGCGCTCGAGTTGCCGAGCTCGAAGCCGAGCGGCGCCAGCGGCCGCCTCCGTCGAGCGCGAGCGCGTCGGCGCCGCCGCCGCCGCGCGCCGACCTCGGAGCCGTGGCGGGTTCGGCTCCCAGCGCAGCCCGTCCGTACGGAGCCCCGCCCGACTTTCTACAGAGTCAGCCGTTCGCGTTGGCGCTGGCTAAGGCAGTCGAGCATCACCAACTCAAGGAGAAGAAAGCCAAGAACCTCGTCATCGTCGGCTTGCCCGAGCCTCAGCCGGGCTTGTCCGACGAGCCCACCCAGTCCGACACGGAGGCCGTCGCGCAGCTGGCCAGGGAGCTCTACGTCCCACCCACGGCGGTCAAGAGGGTCTTCCGACACGGCCAGCAGCGCGGAGGCCACCCGCGCATCACCAAAGTCGTCTTCACCGACCTGGAGGCGCGCGGTCGCTTCCTGCGCGGCCTGCGCCCTCTGCTCATGAGTCGACTCAAGGAAGGCGAAGTGCGGCCGGCCTTCTACGTCCGACCCAACCTGACGCCGCTCGAGTTGGAGCAGAACGCGGCTCTCAACAGCGAGCGCGTCGAGCGTCGCAAGCAGGGCGAGGACGTCGTCATCTGGCGGGGCCGCATCCTCCTCCGAGCGGAGCGCGATGAGTTTCTCAAGAAGTCCAACAGGGCCGTGAGTCAGTCAAACTAGCTGGCTCTAACACCCCCGCCCGCTGTAACGCCGCGCCCGCTCATGCGATAAGTCGCCCCATGCATGGCTCGCGTCACAGAAGCCAAATAGCCTTCTACTCGCTAAACGCGCAGTCTCTCTCTTGTAAGGACAAGCTAACTGAATTGCGTGCATTTATGTCGTGTGAGCTGCAGCGATCCATCGTTTGTCTTTGCGAAACCTGGCTAGACGACTCCTACCCAAACATCCTCTTTGGCACTTCTCACAATATTTTTCGCGCTGACCGTATTGACAGACAGGGTGGTGGTTGCGCAATTTGCATCCCTAATGCTATTCGTGCAATTTCATGTCCCCAAATTCCTTCCTCATCTGAATTCGAAGCGCTCGCAGTAGATTTATTGCTTAGCAATGGACGCCTACGCGTCATCACTGTTTACCGACCCCCCTCTTCGGAAAACTCGGCGCCCCTCCAGGCTTGTCTAAGAGACCTCCTGGTGGTTTGCCACCCCGTCGTCATTGTGGGCGACTTTAACCTCCCAAGCGTAGATTGGAAGAGCTTATCTTTGCAATCTAGAAGCCGTCCCTCCGAGCGAGAGTTGCTCCAATTCTTTACGACCCATGGTCTTACTCAGCATGTTGCCAAGCCCACTAGAGGAAAAAACATATTGGATATTGTTCTCACAAACCACCCCGATGTCGTTCACTCTACAGATGTCGTGCAAGCATGCATTCCTTCCGACCATCTAGCAGTTACTTTCAATATCGCCCAGTCATTGCTTGAAGCGCCAGTCGCATCGAAGTTTAGAAACTTCAGGAAGGGGGACTATGAGAGCATGGAACTTGAGCTAGGCAGCATTGACTGGTCAACGCTGCTAAACACATGCGCAGACGTACAACAAATGTGGGACCTACTGAGTGGAACACTTAATGGGCTAGTTGATAAATATGTGCCGCTTGTTGTAGTTAAAAAGCGCGGATGCAAAACTGACAAAGTAGTTCGCAGGTTAATTGAGAAACAGAAGCGGCTGCACACACAGTATAAATGGACGGGATTAGAGGAGGATCTTCGGCAGTGGAAAGCTGCCAACCAGGCAGCGCGGAACGCTGCACGCGCCGCTGAGCTTAGGTTTGAAAGGGAGATTGCACAAAGCCGTTCTGACAGGCGCTTTTGGCAGTACGTCAACTCACGTATGAACACCAAGCAGGATATACCACCTCTGACTGCTGAAAATAAGGAAGTTCACTCATCTGACTTAGAAAAAGCAACCGTTCTAAATGCGCAGTTCTCTTCTGTTTTTATACGCGATGATGGTATCCAAATCAACCTCGACCCTCAAACTAATGTCCACATGGCCCCGTTCACCCTCACAGCTTTTGAAGTGTATAGCGAACTCAAAAAACTGCCAAATAAGTTTTCAAGTGGAACCGATGGCTTTCCTCAATTTTTGCTCAAAAAAGTCGCTTTGGTGCTTGCTGAACCTTTGACAAAGATCTTTAATTTGTCCCTAGCGACTGCTCAACTTCCTACTGACTGGCTAAAGGCCAATGTCACTGCTGTCTTCAAAAAAGGTTCAAAAACAATGCCCAAGAACTACCGCCCCATCAGCATCACGAGTACGACCTGTCGGCTACTGGAAAAAATTATAAAGACTAAAATTTCTGCCCATCTAGCTCAAAATCGTTTGGTTTCGGAAGTGCAGCATGGATTCTTAAAGAAGCACAGTACAGTAACGCAACTACTCCAATGCCTCAATGATTGGACAGCCGACCTAGATAATGGTCAGCCAGTTGATGTTGCATACTTAGATATCGCCAAAGCATTTGACACTGTCAGTCATACCAAATTGTTACGCAAATTACAGGCATACGGAATTAATCAACGGGTTTGTGCCTGGGTAGAAGGTTGGCTAACAGGCAGAGAGCAAAGGGTCAGAGTAGGCGATGCTTACTCGTCACTGTCTCCTGTTACCAGCGGTGTTCCTCAAGGCTCAGTGCTTGGCCCATTACTCTTTCTCCTCTATATAAATGATCTGCCGAAGGTCGTACCAAACGCGGTAAAAGTCAAGTTATTTGCTGATGACTGCAAGCTCTACTTCCGCTGCAAAACAGTTGAACAGCAAACACTTCTTCAGGAATCTCTGGACAGCATCCAAGCTTGGGCTGAACAGAACCAGTTGCAACTAGCTATACAAAAATGTGAAGTTCTCCACTTGGGGCTACACAGTAATCCTCAGCGTGAATACCATCAAGGAAATGTTACTTTAAACAGCACCCAAGAAATGCGAGATCTTGGTGTCATTGTCTCAAAAGATCTTCGCTTCTCTGAACATTGCCAGCGAGTCTCTCACACAGCTGCCGTCAAAGCAAGCATGATCTTAAACTGCTTTAAAAGTCGCAATATTCCATTTTTAAGACAACTCTTTTGCACTTTTGTACGCAGCAGACTAGAATATGGCTCGGTAGTTTGGAATCCATCCTCCATAACAAATACAAAAACTGTTGAATCAGTTCAGCGGCGATTTACCAAACGACTGCCAGGCCTCAGCGATATATCATACCCTGAAAGATGTCGCATTATCAAACTGGACAGCCTAGAACTTCGTAGACTCCATAATGATTTGATAATGGTCTACAAAATCTTCCATGGCCTCACGGCCTTGCGCATAGAAGACTTCTTTGTTCAAGCGCCTAATCGCAATACACGTGGTAGAGTTGGGCGCGTATTTTTTCAAACGTATTTTTTCAAAAAAATACACGTGTTTTTTTGAAAAAATACATCGCTGCCTGTATCTTATTTTTAAAAAATACGGTCGTAGTCGTAATCGTAAGGTCATAGTCGTAAGTCGGAGTCGTAAGCCTTATTTTGTTGAATCAACCTGCAATAGATAATAAACATTTGTTGTTAATCAATGTATGTTACATTGAAGAGCATATTATGTGACTTGTGTGTTGGGTAGACTTACCACAAGACGATTTGTTTTACATCACATTATTCTTACGACGTTTAGGTTTTGCTTACGGTAGGTTTCGGACGCAGCGCGGCAGCGGACGCGGACCAAAGAATTGTTTTTTTAGCCACTATAGTGTGCATTTCTTTTTGCGATTTCGAAATGTCCAAGCCTAGAAAAACGGACGCGAACGTGCGAGGTCCCGGTCGTCAGGCGTATGGATCTTTGCACGCGAATTTTGAGAAGTATTCGGTGGAAGGGAAGAAGTATCCGGTGCATAAGTGCGTGCACTGCGGCTATCGCACCGCAAAAAACACCGTCAGAATGGCGCAGCACATCATGAAAGGCTGCAAGAACGTGCCGGCTGTCAATCGAGATAGCGTCGTGCGCGAGCTGCAACTGCACGATTCTCCCCTGACGAGAAGCATGCCGTCCACTGGTCCGTTCTACTTGCAATTTTGTAATTTTCTGGGGCGGGCAGTGCGGGGAGTGTCGTCAAAATGGAAGATTGCGAATTAAAAAATTAAAATATCATAATGAACTTTAAAATGGGTACTGTGGGCCCAACATAAGTGAAAGGGTCTAAGCAGCGTTATTTACGTGCTAAAAAGTGGGGAGCGGGGTTGTGGTGGGGGGGCCTCAATATCCGTACCGGTATGTATGTTGGTGATGATGTGGTGGTGAGTGTTAACAGGCGGCAGTTCCGTCTTCGACGGTCTGGTAGCGGAAGAGGCAGCCGAGAGCGTGGACGCGACGGAGGCCGTTGGCGAAGGCGATGGGACGTCGACTCTGGACGGAGGCGAGGACGTGGAGCTGCTGCGCGACTGTCCATCGCGCTCCTTGAGCGACACGGCGGCCAGCAGCAGGCGCAGCAGCGGCCTACTGCTCGACGCGTTCGTCGACCGCATGAGCAAACCAGAAACTGAGCGGCTGAACCGCCTGCTCGTCAAGGCGATGCTGACGAGCGGCATGCCCTTCAGTGCCCTGGAAGTTGGTGATGTTCTCACAGCTGCGCTGTCCCTGTTCCTCACTCTGTCTGCTTCTCTGCTTCTAGAACGAATATTGGCTAGATTTTCTCAAGGAGCTGAGGCCCGCTTTCAAGGTTCCTTCCCGCAAATTTCTGAGTGGGCAAGCTCTCGACGCTCTGTTCGAGGAGACGCAACAGGAGGTGTTTATCGTGTACGTGCGTGCGTGCGCGCGCGCAGTGCTTTGTTGATTAGGTGCTGGCAAGGGTCAAATCGGCGGACATCCTGTCGCTTGTGAGCGACGGCTGGTCTGACACGAGCCATACGCCCATTGTGAACTTCATGGCCCACTGCGCCACGGGCTGCGGCACGAGCACGTGGCTGCTGGGCGATGTCAACACCGCCGACCGCGTCCAGACTGGCCAGTACATCGGCGCTTTGATGGTCGAGCAAATCGAGAAATTGGGCCGTGTACGAGTGTTTGGGCTGTGCACTGACAACGCGTCCAACATGAAGGTGCGTCCCAGTGGTGGTCCCAGTGTTGGGGGGGGGGTGTGGAAGTGGCCGGTTGCCTACTCTGAGACCAAGGCCCAGGGGTGTCTAGCAGTAGTGTGTGGAGATTCTGGAATATGAACATCCGTTTGTGTCCATTATAGGCGGCATGGAAAGTGGTTGTGGCCAAGTTTCCATGGGTGACGGCATATGGGTGCGCGAGCCACGGACTCAACTTGCTCGCTGGAGACCTGCTGTCCAAGATTCACTCGGCTCTGCTTCAGGACTGCAAGACGATCTGCGCATTCTTCAAGGTCTGTTTTGGATGTCTGGCTAGAATGCAATGAAAGCGACAGGTGTGGAGAGGAGGTCGGGGGGGGGGGCGGGGGTGCTACTACTGGCCCCTGCCGGTTTTTGGGCCGGCCCCTCCCCTGGATAGTACCAAACCAACTGATTTGAAGGCCAAATATTCAGTTCCGAAAGGTGCCGTCCCAGCTGTTGAGACGAGCACGGCAGGAGAAGGGCGTCTCGAAGGGACTCAGCTTCCCGGTGTCGACGCGGTGGAACAGCGTCTCAGACTGCTTGTCCGACTTGCTGATCAACCGCGACTGCTTGCGCACCGTGATCGCCTGCGAAGAGATGGACTCGGCAGTCGACCGGACGGACAAAGTCAAGATCAGAGTGGAAAGTCTCGTCCGCGGCTCAGAGAGCGTCGACTTCTGGGAGCGGGTCAGCTTCTATGCATTATGCGTGCAGGCATGAATGAATTTGTGCCATAGGTGGAGTGCCTGGCAAAACTGCTGACGCCATTGGCGGTGGCGCTGAAGATGCTCGAGTCGGAGGCGGCCACGCTGCCCGACGTCGTCAGTGCCCTCCTCAAGGTCAGGCGCCAGCTGGAATCTCTTCGCGACCTCGGCCCTCTTCAGCTCGTCAGTTCGCACGTCCTCTCTCGCACGCAACCTCCCCCCCCCCCTGTTGTTGTTGTTGTTGTTGTTGGATTAGCAGCAACGATTCGAGGCTGTCAATGGCCCATAGAGCCGCGTAAAGAGCCAAAGACATTCGGAAGAACGCCATTGGTAATCTAGGGCAGCAACGGCACATCAAATTCCATGGATAGGGAAATACTCGTTTTAGTGGATCCATCAAGAACCGAACCATGGGCGCAAGAGGCCGATTCTCTACTACTATGCCATCCGTTGCCAACCCCCCCCCCCCCCGTGCTCCATGCGATCTCTTTCAGACGCAGTCCGAGGTGCAGAGCGCGCTGGATCAGCGCGAGAGCTTTGTCCTGACGGACGCGCACTGGGCGTCTGCCTTCCTCTGGCCCACGCTCAACGCCGAGCTTCCGCCAGATAAATTGAACGCCGCGTCCACGTTCATTCAAAAGCTGAACGACAACTTTATTACGGTGAACTTAGCTAGCAGTAGTTTGCAGATGGGTATGCTATATGGGCTATTGACGGCCTCCTAGCGTTGCTCCTATTCCAACAACAACCCCCCCCCCCCGTGGACTAACCTCTGGCCATTTCTGCTCATTGATTGAGAGTAGTACGAAAATAGGTTTGCTAGTATTCCAGAGTTGAGAGCGATCGGTGAGAGGGGTGTCGCTTGTCGCTTGTTGTTCTTGCATTGCTTTCTTGGATGCGTTGTTTCTGCGTAGAGCGGGAACGGGCTGGGCGTGGAGCCGGTGGAGCTGCTGAAGGCGCTGACGGACTACCGGGCGTGCACGTACGAGGACAACGTGGACAGCAAGCGGGCGCTGCAGGCGTGTCCGCTGCTGTTGCCCTCTTTTCTGCCTTTCGCGCAGTCGCGGCGCTTCAGTTCTCGCGCCCCGCCATCTGGTGGCGCGCCTACATGCGCGCTAGCGCGCTCTTGCCCGTCGCCAAGGTGCTGCTCACGCTGCCCGCCAGCGCGGCCGCGTCCGAGCGCAACTGGTCGATGCGCGGCAACATCCACACTCTCGTAGGTCTTCCTCGCTTTTCTTGCGCTACTACTCTCGAGCACGCACACCCCCACGGGCCTTTTCTTTCACCTGCACGCACGTGAGACACACACTCACACCCGCTACACACGCAAGCGCGCGCACGCACGCACGCACGCACGCACGCACGCCACTTAAACGGACACATGGCATACTACACATTGTTGCTGCAGCGCCGCAATCGGTTGCTGTACGAGCGCGTGTCGAAGATGGTGTTTGTCACGCACAACCTGCCACTGCTGGACAAGCGCCGCGGCAAGAGCACTGCCTACGGTGAGTTGGCGCTGCTCTGGTTGTGAGTTGTCGTGTGCGAAAAAAAAAAAAAAAAAAAAAAAAAAAAAAAAAAAAAAACCGGCGTTGCAGTGTCATCGAAGGAGCGCCGCGTGGAGGTTGCGCGCCAGGCGCTCGCGGCCGTCTCGGTCGAGGGCGAGGAGCCGCCCGAGCTCGACGACACCGTGCTGGCTGCCGCCGACATGCTCGAGCACAGTGACGATGAGCCCGAGCTGTAGCTGTTTCCCGTCCTCTTGCTAGTCGTTGTGCGCGCCCTCGATCTCTGCGTCGCGCCCTGCGTCGCCTTCTCAGCTGCGCGTTCCCTTCCCCCGTTGTTACTTTGTTGATTGCCAAAATTGTTGGGTGCTCATTACTCCGCTTACGCACCACTCACCCACCACACACGCGCGCACGTACGCACACACACTCCTACGTGTCCACTTGCGTGCTTGCGCAGTTTTACAGCGTTCACCCACTGTATGTACCGATTTCTAAGCTTTGGACACTTCGCTATAATGTATAGTACATGTACATACGTACTCTAAAAAATACAAAAAATACGTATTTTTTCAAAAAAATACCGTATTTTTTCAAAAAAATACGTCGGTCCAACGTCAAAGCGTATTTTTCCCAACTCTAACACGTGGTCATCCATTCAAACTCGTCCAACAAAGACAAAACAGACTGTATCGTTCCAACTTTTTCTCCAATCGAGTAATTCCAGCGTGGAACTCTCTGTCTGAAAATACGGTCAGCGCTCCCTCTCTACTTTCCTTTAAAAAACGACTTCAAACAAATCAAAATCTTGTCACATTTTTAAATGGTTAGACAGTAAATCTCCTTCTAGGTGTCGTCTAGCCAGTCTGTACACGGTGTGTGTGTTGTACATTGCGCCACGGTGCTCGCGTGCTGATTTTACATTGTACAGTCCGTCGCGCTCCACCTGTGTCGCTCGCCCATGTCTCGCCTGTGCTGCACTGTGTCGCTCGTGTCGCGCCGCGCCTTGTCAGACGAATTAAAAAACAAAAAACACACACACACACACACACACACACACGTCATTTCAACTACACCACAGTGTTAGGCCAACCTTGGAGGAGGGCAACACCTCACCTCCCCGGGGCAGGGGCAGGCTGGCACTCCCTCAGCACAAGGGCGCACCCCAGATTTCCACAGGTCCCCACATTTCTTGTGGAACGGAACTGCACTCTTGAATGTTGGCGCCTTTTCCGCTTTTTTCCTCCTTTTTTTTTCGAGGGGGCCCGCCCGCCGACCGAATCGGGGAGGCCCGCGAGGCGTGGTCCATGTTTTGTAGGGCAAAGTTTTGGTGTTCTCCGTTTTTTTTTTTTTTAATAAAAACTTACCCAGTTATTTTTTTTTTTTCCTCACAGGGCAGCAAGCACTCTCAACCAACAGTTGCAAATGTTGCTCAGTTTATTTGATTGGATGACACAGCCAAACCATTGTCAGAGACAGTATAGCACGCAACACTGCACAGTTCACCAGAGGTTCATCATGCACAACCCAACCCACGATCACAATGGGCATCAGAAAAAGGCGCCCGAAATCACAGCTGTCTCTGATCATCAGGGGGTGGCGCTGGAGTGGATGAAACAGCAACCTGCGGATGACACAGTGACATGCAAGAGCTGCTGACTCTGACGACACTGCAATGATGGTGTATGGATGGGGTCAGTCCACACCAGTGCAGCAAGCACAACAGAGGAACAACCTGTGGATGGTGTGGGTCGTCGACGAGTAGGCTCTTGACGAGTTGGCTGGGGTTGTGTGGCGATGACGCGCTTCCTGCAACATCAATGGCTCTGCTGAGCACTCACGCATGAAAGTCATGGATGCAAGTCATGCACGCACACACCCTACAATAACCAATACGTGTGCACGCACACACATACATTTTTACGATACAACAATGCACACACACACATAGACTCATAGAGATGCCGACACTAATGATGGGATTGGCAACGATGCAGCATCGTGATGGCAGCAAGCAGGTTCACTAGTCGAGCTGAACACTATCGCTCTGTGCTTTAAGATACTGTATGCATGCACATGCACGCGATGATGAGACACAAGTGCAAAGACTGACACTCACGCATGAGTGGTGACACAGACGAGACACAAGTGCAGAGCTTGACACCAACGCACGAATGCGCACACAATCACTGTACAACAACCAATACATGCGCGCTCACACACGCACGCACCTGTCAGCTTGGTGAGTTGACAATGCCAATTAGAGGCCAGGGAGAGGAGGCCCGCACCCCATTCCTGCTGACCCATCCTCTAAAAGACGCAGCGAGTTGTGCATGACAACAAATGCTGCAGGCGCCAACTTACAGGTACCTGTTTGGCCATGATGGGGGGTGGGAGACGTGGAGCTGCCCGACGCGACACAGCAACTCATGGCACCTAGAACGGCGTCCATAGAGGCGCCACCTGTCAGAAACGCCCCCTCTGATGCGCCGACATGAATGGCACTGACATGAGCGCACCTGCTTTGGATGGTGCCTGACGACGTTGTACAAGAACAACAGCTAAGACGTCATGACGAGCTACAGGCTGATGACGCCCTCAGCAACGCCTGCGATGCACTGGGCAGCTGAAGACTCTTAGGAGCTGCTAACAACATTGTCGACGCAGCTAGACACGCACCTGCAGACGAGGTAGTGCTCATTCCGACTCCAGCCTGCATGCACGCACACACGCCCACATACATATGCATAGCAGAGAGAGAGAGGGAGTGAATGCACATGCACACGCACCATACCATCAGCATGTACACACACACACACACACAGACACACACACACACACCACAATCACTACGACTTCAACTACAGTCGTCAGCTTGTTGGGATAGCATAAGGCTGAACACCCACACCCACCCACCCACTCACACACATACACCACAATATCACTGCGACTTCAACAGCACCAACAGCAGTAGCAAGTTAGGACAGCATAAGACTCAAGACCTCACACCTCACACACACACACACGCACACACACACACCATTTCAACTACACCAACAGTGTTAGCTTGTTAGAACAGCATAAGACTCAAGACCTCACACACCTATCACACACCAGTGACGCGCTTGCACACCACGATATCACTATGATTTCAACCACAGTCGTAGCTTGTTAGCATAAGCCTTGGCTGATGACAGAGGCGCCCACTGCAGGGCGGGCAGCCTCTGGCCTGCCGCCCTGCACTTTGTCGCCCAAGTCACCCATTGGAGGGGGGATGGGGGCAGACCTCCACTCCCCCTGCACGGGTCCCAAACTTTCCTGCAAGGGGTGGGTAGCTTCTTCTGACCCCACACAGGGCGGGTGCCCACCTTGCCCTCCCCACCCCAGCCTGGGTGCATTCTTTCAACCAACCACTACAGAACACCAGGTTCTCTTGAATGCGCACCACTCACAATGCATGCTGTACCACAACAACACAGCTGAAATCACTGATTGTCAGGACGCCTCTGGTGTGGCTGAAACGGCTGACACGCTGGTGGCGACCTGGGGAGAGCTGCCGACTCCGACAACGCTGCAACGATGGATGGGGCCGATCCACACCAGCAAGCACAACAAGGCGAACAACCTGGTGTGGGCCATCGATGAGTAGGCTCTTGATGGCTTGGGAGCAGGGCGCTTTGAAGCCTGCAACAGGAATATGGCACTGTGTACAGAGGAGCAAAGGCACCAGCACCGACACACAGACACGCACATACGCACTCACAGATGGTTGCCGATGGCGAGGACTTGGGATGGGTCGCAAATCGGCACTTAGAGCGGCGTCCAGATGGGGGAACAGACTGGAGCCAACGCTGAAACCTGCAACAGCAATCCAACTTCGAAGTCACTAGCGGATCCAGGATAATCTGACATAAGGGGGGGAGTTCTTTCAGCGCAAGTCTATCCAAAGCCCTGACATCGGCATTTGCTTTGCTCAACACACAATAGTGCAATCCAATCACAGCACTACAGGCAGGGTTGCATAAAAAAAAAAAATTTCAAGTTTTTTTTTTAAATTAAAAAAAAAAATTTTTTTTTAAATTGACTTAGGAGCCATCATTGGTGCCAAATACCTGTACTATAAGATACTTTTAGCCTATTAGAGTGTCAAACACAAGTACTAGTGCTTCCCTAAAGCCTTTAGAAGCATATTTAGCATCGTTCTAGTCAAATGGTGACAAAGCCGCTGCCTCTAAATGGTCGTGTACGGTATCGCACTATGTTGGGAACCAGTTGGGAACCCCAAAAAGAGCTTAGTTTTGGTGCTAATAAGCAAGTTTATGCATGAATAACACCTAATTGTACCATCTAAACACCATTTAAACGCCTTTTTGCCACTCAAAAGCTAAATTTTACCCAAAAACAGAGAATTTTTTTTTTTTAATTTAAAAAAAAAATCCAACATTTTTTTTTTTTAAAAAATTTTTTTTTTTTTTAAAAAAAAAACTTTTTTTTTTTTAAATTGTGCAACCCTGACTACAGGCAAAACGCTTTTGTGTGCCTTAATCCATGGAATGCCCACTTTGCCCCTGTGCTCGTCCTTCCTCTCCCCCTCCCTAGCCTACCTGACTGGAAGGGGCCATCCCCCACCCCCTTCTGGATCAGCTAGTGAAAGCAAGAACAACACTTGCAAGCAAATGCGCCCGCACTAACACACAGACATGCACATATGCACTCACGGATGGTTGCTGATGGCGCCGACGGGGAGGCGACGCAGCTTCGGCACTTAGAGCGGCGTCCAGATGGGGGGAAGAGACTTGAGCCAATGCCCAATCCTTTCAAAACCTGAGACACAACTGGTTCTGCAAAAGCACCAGCACGAACACACGAACGCACGCACTCACAGAGACAGTTGGCGACGGATGGGGATGCGATGCAGAAGCTCATTGGCAGCTTGACCAGCGTCCAGACGAGAAGAGCCGACTCGAGCCAACGCCCAAAGGACGAGCGAGCGCCGTCTTTCGATCGCCGCTAACTACAAACTACAGCACGCGGCGGTGGCCTGCCGACCCAACCTCTAAAATTCGCAGCGAGTTGGGCGCAGGCGTCGAGTTACCATAAGCTCCTGTCGATCTCCTTGACGGCGGCGGCATCGGCCTCGTCCAGGCGGCCGCTCAAGGCCTTGGCACGGCACCGAACAACGAACTCGCGAGAAAACGCTGATGAAGCGCGGTCGGAAGTCGGCTAAACGTTGTTGCCCAACTCTAAGACAATGGAACATACTGTAAACTTGCGGGAAATTGGTTGCTGGCGCTGCTGCGGCCGAGAAGACTGGAGTAGAAGCGGCGCGACAAGAGTTGCGTCCTCAGCGCTGGAGGGCACTGAACAACGCGCTGGCAGGAAAACGCTGATGACTGACAGCGACGCGCGAAGCACCATCGGAGGCTGACAACGAACGACACCACACAGTGCAGCTGCCCCACCACCAGCACCACCAGGCTAGGCAACAGCAACTCGACCTCGACTTCAGAAAAAATTCGTAACGCTAGAAATAAGGGGCCACACGGCACCAAACGCTACCGTAACCACCTAATTGAAGATTGGAAAAACGCCACACAATGGAGGTACCAAAACCAGCTCCATTGCGCCGCGCCTGGAAGGCGGGAGGACTATACCGTACCTCTCCTACCTCCTGTGATGAACCCCCACCCCTGCACGCCCTCCCCAATCGCTGGTGAGGGAGAGAACCCTCAAAAGCTGGGATACCGTACCCCCGACCGCGAGAAAATTTTTCCCGCAAAAACGGCCTCACCAAGATACCGTAACTGCTCTGCTCCCGCGGGGGGGGGGGGCTGTTACTACTATCGTCCATCATCCGTGCCTGCCACCTAAAAATTGTTCGATTTATAATCATCCAGCTTGTTCGTCCTCCAAGTGTTAAATAAATTCGGTCTTGTGTGGCACTCCTCTACAAATTGTGGTAGATTTTGGATGTAAACGTGCGTGTGTGCAGGTGTAATGCAGGTGGATTGCGATTGTTTGCAATTACGATTGTGATTGCAATAGATTGAGTGCCTCACCTACATAAGTGGCAAGGAAACCTGTTTTAAAAGGAAGCGTTGTTCCAATTAAGGAAGCACCAAATCTTGGAGAGTTCCTTGCGGGCATATGTTCGAGATGAAATTATGTTCACAGACAAGTTAATGACCTGGGTCAACCTCAGGGTAGAAGAGTCAAAAGTGCTTGATGATTTGTTCTTAAAGAACTCTATATCAGACTTGTTTAGCAAAAGTGAAGTTGAAGCAACAGCACTACAATATTCAAATAGCAATAGCAAGCATGTTGTTTGGCTGAGCCTAACGCTCGGGGAAGAAGATTATGATTCTTTCAGGTACTGGTGCACCATTTGCTGTACATTATATAATAATTCGTGTGCCAATCTTCTTTACTGCATGGCTACTTACCACTCAGGACCAAGCTGCATATCATTGCTCAAAGTTGGTTCAGTGTCAGTATTATTGTTCTTATTATACTTCAATTTCTGTCTACTATTTCTGGTGTACCACTATTTTTGGCCATTTTTAACCACCGTTTTCTCGTGCATACATGCAGATATTTGGCTGGGATGTCTTTTGTTACAGGCCAATACATGATTATTTCTTATGTCAAAACTACAGAAACATCCATTGGATAAACAGTTAGGTATGGGTGCATTTTTTTCCACACATTTGAATGGTTTGGATACAATGGTGGAGATAGTAAAACACGTTTTTTTTTTGTTAAAGAGCATGTTAGCTTGGGTGTTACACAAATTTACAGTATACGTGGGAGTGCACAACATCAGTGACAGATGGGAGATTGACTGGACTATTGCTTGAAGAACAGTGGCCTGTGACGTGCTGCCACACTAAACCATCCCTTCAATTGGTGACCACCCCTTGCGATTTCCTTCTTTGGGGCTATGGCTATCTCTATCTCAAATTGGTCGTATACAAGGACAAACCCAAGAGTTTGGAAGAGCTGAATAACAAAAATTTATCAGACTGGTACGGAGATTTCAGTTGAAATGGTTGATCGTAGTTTAAGTAGTTGAGTTCAAAAATCAATGCAGTTGCATTGTAAATGATGACGCCCTTATCTAACCGTTTATCCACTGGATTTTTCTGTAGTTTTGACATAAGGGATATTCATGTATTGGCTCTGTAACAAAAAAAGTCCCACCCAAATATCTACATGGACATGCAAGAAAACGACGGTTGAAAATGGCCAGAAATAGTGGGACACCCTGAATAGTAGAGTAGAGAAAAAGTAGCAGAGGTAAATCTTCTTGTAGAGAATATGATGAGCCCAGATTTGAGCAAAATTCTCTTCATAGCGTTGCACATAGACAGACCCACAAGATAGCTTGTAGGTACATACCTAGCAGCAGTTGCCTTAAAACAATGGTGTGACAGAGGATGAACTGCATTGTGGACACCTGCTCTTGCAGTCTGTTGTCAGAAGTAGTGCACAATGCACTTACCATAGTTTTATACTTTGTTCTGCTGTAATTTTCAGCCGTGAAGTACAAAGTGGGACACTTGACCTCACCAGCTGGTCTTCTGATGAATCATTTGTTCAGAAATTGTACCATTATGCATATGTATTTGGCTATGTTTATTCACTAAAGGAATCAGACAATGCAATTTTTACGATTACTCAACAGACATTTATTGATCTCAATCCAAGCAGTGAAAAACAAGTGAGTCATGCATTCCTGCTGGTACTAAAGACACTTTAAGACTTAGGTTGGGTGCCAGTTTGAACCAATGTTTTGCCATTTTTTTTTGAGGGGCGTAGCCTAGAATGCTTGAGCGACTGGTCGCCAAATTTGCTAAGGCCTTTGACACTGTGAGCCGCACCAAATTGATCCACACACTGCATTGCTATGTAGAGTTGGGTGCATATTTTTTAAACTTATTAAGCAAAGAAATACACGTATTTTCTTAAAATAAGACATTGCCACTGGTACCTTCTTTGAAAAAAATAAAGTCATAGCAGTAATCGTAAGGTCATAGTCGTAAATTGGAGTCATAGGCTTGTATTTTGTTGGGTCAACCTGCCATATACAGGGTTTTTTTTAGTGCCACATTTTAATCTTGAATAACTCGAGCAAACGACAAGATATGGACCTGAAATTTTAAATGTAGGTAGACAAGACTCTAAGGTTTTGTTGAAAATTTGGCCCCTTGCAAATCCGTTTTGAAACTTGCGTGTGGCGCCCGTTTGAATGTCGATCGCTTCTTTTGCCATTCGGAGGTTTTTGCCAACATTTCTTGGCCATATTTCTGGTCAGTATTTACGGCATGAATATTTGTTGACCTTGCCACGATTATTGCCAGCAGAGCGTGAACATGTCGTATCAATGTTCTTGATGCCAGGAGGTTGAGGGGCGCCCGGAATAGGACAACTCGCCGACGCCAACTCGCCGACGCCAACTCGCCGACGGATAACTCGCCGACGGGGACAACTCGCCGCTGCCATCTCGCCGCCGGGACAACTCGCCGCCGCCTGTCAGATTGCATCTCTGACAGTGCCAATGCATAGGCTTACCCGCATTCAAGCAGCAGTGAGGGGGGCGAGGGGGGGGGGGGTGACTTGCTGTACGATGGGCGGACAGACGCCCAGAAAGACGCGACGGACGCGGGGCTTTTCTTCTCCACGACAGCGGAGCGGCTGCTGGCAACAATCGCCTGCTCATCTTTGGCAGGGAGCGCACGTGCAGCTGCTCGTCCAGAGCCGCCAAGGGTTCGATGCTGTGGCGAACGCCGTCGGCTGGTTCCAGAAGCACTACATGGACATGCTGAACTGGCAGGGCCGCAGCCGGAACCCAACACGCTTCTCTTCACAGCGGTGGAACGTGCACGAGCGCGTGCCCAACAACCTCCACCGCACCAACAACTTCGCCGAGGCTGCCAACCACAGCATTCAAGCCCAGATCGGCGAGAGAGAACCACCCCACCATTTGGCGCTTTATCGATGCTGTCAAGAAGATCCAGCGCAAAGGCGACGCCTACCTGAAGAAGCTCGTTGGCGGCCATAAGCCCACCAAGAAGATGCGCTAGTACCGGCGCGCCGACCAGTGCATCCGCAAGCTGGTGACAGAATTTGAGGAACGCGCGCCCCACGACTTCTTAAGAGGCATCGTAAATACGTAAATAGGCATACGTACATAAATTGAGGTGCTGCGGAATGCAGCTTCAATTGACGGCTTAACAAAAATAAAATTTGGTGTCGGCGAGTTGTCCTGGCGGCGAGTCGTCCGTCGGCGAGTTGGCATCGGCGAGACGGCAGCGGCGAGTCGGCGGCGGCGAGTTGGCTGTCGGCGAGTTGTCGCACACCCAGGGGCGCCTATAGAGTGCAGGGTCGTGTCCATTCCTGTCTGATGCTTCAGGCGGGTTGCAGTTGCTGGCATCTCTCTGCTACTTGATGAGACGATCTCAGACAACCAAGTTTTCCCATACCACTCCTGGAATGCCCCATGTCGATACTTATTTTTCATGTCCATTTCGTGCTGTTTGTTTGAGTTCCAACAAGCCTTCATCATCTGACACAATGAGAATGACTGTAAAGTAACACTTGACATTCAAACGGGTGCCGCGCCCTGGTTTCAAAACGGATTCGCATGGGGCTAACTGTCAACAAAACCTTAGAGTCTCGCCTACATACAGGTAAAATGTCAGGTCATTAGCTTGTCATTTGCTCGAGTTATTGGAGATTAAAATGTGTCACTTGAAGAAAAGCCCTGTATAATAAAACAATTGGTGTTAATCAATGTACCCAACATTGAAGAGCATATGTAACTTGTGTGGGTGGGTAGACTTGCCACAAGCTGATTTGTTTTACATCACATATTCTCACAATGCTTGGATTTCGCTTACAGTAGGTTTTGGATGCAGTGTTGGTAGATTTTGGTGTCTAGAGCAAAAGTGGAGCTAGATCGCCATTTGTTTTATATATACTGGTACCTTTTGGTAAAAAAATGGGTGGAAATAGGTCTAAATAGTGTTATTTAGCAGTTTTATGGTTATTAGGTACCTACCTACTAACACAGTAAAGCACTGAAAAACACCAACATAAACTCACCTTTATCGTTTTAGACAGGGTGAATATCCCTAAGGAAGGTTCTGGGGGAGGGTGGGTATGGGTGGGTGTTGAACAATTGGGACTACCACCCCCACCCCTGGTTACAGGTATGCTGCAGTTGACGATGGTCTGCTTGCTGGATCGTCATGTGGTGCATACTTGTTGACTGTGTGCTCCAACTAGAGTTGCACACATATTTTTCAAACGTACTTCTTCAAAAAAGTACACATATGTTTTCTTTTTAGAATATGGCCATCTGTACCTTATTTAAAAAAAAAAATACTGTTGTAGTCGTAATTGTAAGGTCATAGTCATACATTAGAGTCGTAGGCCTGTATTTTGTTGGGTCAACCTGCAATAGATAACAAAACATTTGTTGTTAAATCAATGTACTCAACATCGAATAGCATATGTGAGGTAGACGAGATGATTTGTCTAACATAACATATTGTTATGATGCTTAGGTTTTGCTTATGGTAGGCTTATGGTTTTGGAGTAATTTTCAAAATTTCCCAGTGGCATTTTCTGGTGTGGCTGACAAAGAACCCCCTGTATATGCACCATGAACCACAGATGAATGACGTACAGTGTGTGGATCACTGAACCCTCCACTTCCAATTAGCACACAGTGTGTACAGCCGGCACTGTAGGAACTACACTGTAATTGGAGCAGACATCAGTTAGTGATAATTTGCTAATTTTCTGCTAAATCTGCACATCTGCTAAAAACATCTGCTAAATTTCCATTCTGGGGTCATATTTAGAATATGGCACATTATGATGCTGCCCTCTATCATACACTTGATGGAAACAAACTGCAGACCAATTTTGATATACCAGAACTTAGAGAAGGGAGTTTCAGAGCAACCTATTCCAGTCCAACAACACTGATGGTTTCATGGAATGCAACCGATGACTCAGATATCGTCTCTAGTACCAAGTTTGAACTTGGTGTTGCTAAATGGGGAAGTGACAAACAGTATCTGAAGACGTTCTACATAAGTGGCACTAGTGGAACAGCAGATTTAACTATTGCGATGAATGAACAACGTATGCAACTGTCTCGTTGTGTTGTACTTGTTGTATGCATATACTCAGCTCTCAATTGCAGCAAAAACATTGCGAATTCAACTATATGCTCCATTTGGGGCTGTAACAAAGGTTGTCAACATAACCCAATTTGTGAGTTACTTTAAGTGCCCCCAAGGTGCTAAGGCCCATTCAAATGAGACAATGTTGATGATGGCACCCCATTTCAAAAAAGCGGTTGGGGCTTTCACCCACTCCCCGAAGGGAGGCACCTGGCCCAGCTGGTTGAGCGTTTCCGCTTTTACCAGTGTGCCCTGCTGCCGTCAGGTGTCAACTGACCTGACGGCACCATCCCATCCAAGAAGGGGCAGCGGGTGGTGTAGTGGTAGAGAATCGGCCTCTTGCACACACGGCCCTAGGTTCGATTCTCCATGGATCCACTAAAAGTGAGTCTTTCCCTATCCATGGAACTTCTCGTGCTGTGACTGCCCTAGAATACAGAGGGCGTTCTTCCAAATGTCTTTGCGTCATACAGATGCATTCTTCCAAAACAACAACAACAACAATAATAACAACAACAACAACATCCTGCCTGAGGAGTGCCAGAATATTATCAGGCTAATCCTTTCATTTGCTAAATATGACATAATTGAATGAATGGATTGCGATATTTCTGCTTGTACATTGTATGAGGTCTTGTTTCCCTGACTTGCAGTGATAATATATTGGCCACCGTGATGGTTCAGATCAGATTCTATCCATTTGTTTAGCTCCCACAGACTGCAAAAGTCGGGTGGCGAAGGATACGCGCCTCTTGTGGGGAGTGCTTTACATTTGAAAGGGCTGTGAAAATAAATTCGAGCTCTGCTGCACTCGTCTTCCAACAGTAAGTCATACCACGAAACCTATGAGAAGCGCCCCTGGTGTTTACCATTTCTAATGCCCTAATAAATGGGTGCTTATCAAGGGGGGGGGGGGGGGGTGAGCGGTGCGCTTGTGGTAGGGTGGGGCTGTGGCGTAGTCCGCAAGGCGTTGGACTCCTGACCGCGAGGTCGGGGGTTCGATTCCTTGCTGGGCAAGGCCATGGCTACCCCCTTGGGCAAGGGGTTTAAACCACAGCTCCAGTTTTTGGCTGTACCATGGCTTTGGCCAAAAATCAGTGCCAGGTGGGGGCCCACCTTGCCTCGCGGCAGAACAACGCCCATTGTTATGTACTAGCCGTTCAACTCAGGACTCCTGCTTGCAAAGTTCTCCAAAGTGGTTCAACATCAATTTGTCTCATGAAATAAAATAATGCTGAGAATACTCATTTGTACAATGATGAAGCACTGCAATGATGAAACTGCAAAGTGTTGGAATGCAGGTCAACCAAAGCCAATGCATGTCAACCAACGCATTTGCATGAATACTAATGAATTGCTTGTAACACCCACTCTGTTTTAAATAAATTTCATATCAACACACCCACGACGTAAATTGGAGACATGCGCTGAGACTCGTTTGCAGAAGTTTTGTTTTATTTTCTGTGGTGATGCTATGTGGTGGGGGGGGGGAGCATAGGCTTTTCGGTGTGTCTGTTTGTATGTGGTGTATGTTCAAAACCGTTTTGCTCTCGCAACCCAACACGAACAATCCGAAACATGCACAAAACGCGCCACAAAGAAGACCATGAACCTATGCAAGGGGGGGGGGGGGGGCTGGAGAGAATGGGAGAGCCCAAAAATAGTGTATCGCACAGAGGCTTCCAAAGGTCGAGTAGCTCAATGACCAATGGGGGGTTGGGGGCGAGAATAGGCAGAGATTGTTGCTATATCTGAGAAACCTTTCATCTCTTGTCGTTTGTCATTCATCATCAAAAACGTACTCCGAAGTGATTCAGTATCAATATTTTCATGTCCTCAGTAGTGACTCATCGTCAATACAATGTGTCATAAAAACATGCTGTGAATGCTCAGTTTAAAAACAACAATGACGAATCTGTAAAGTGCTGCAGCAAAAGCCAAAGAAAGTCAACCAATGCAACCAATGCACTTCTGCAATAGAGAAAAACATTTCACCTTTTTTGTTGTAACTCTTTATTCTTGCGTCATTACATCTCCAGTCATTACATTCGATAGTTAAAATTAGGCACTATGCCATCTTGAGCAGACACACCATAAATCCCATATAGGCAGTGGGCTAATTGTTTTAATCAGCCCTTCAGAGTCAGCTAATAATAAGTGGCTTTTTTGTAATCTGCATGGTTGCTCACATGTGTTCATGCACCTTGATCTACAGGCGCAAGGCCTTTGGACCTGGTCTAAGCTAGGATCGCGGTCCGACGTTTCCGATTCCATTCCAGCGCACCATGGGCGGGCGGTTTTCGGCGGGCTTGGGCTTGTGTCTTTCTTACGTCGTCTTTTTTTTGGCAAAGCACAATTGTTGTGTCCACGTCCGCTGCGTCCGAAACCTAAGTGAAGCCTAAGCCTAAGCCTAAGTGAAGCATAAGCCTAAGCCAAATCAAAGCCAAAGCATAAGCCTAAGCAAAGTTTGGACTAAGCCTAAGCAAAGCCTAAAATCAAGAAAGTTTTCATCGGACGCAGCAGCGGACACAGACGCATCAAATGTTTTCAGCCGTTTTTTTTTTTCAGGGAAATGCAAGTTCATTGGGCCATTGGACCGGGCGAAACGCACCACAATATTTCGTTTATTACGTTATGCGTCGACGATCAGTGCTCAACGCCAAGAAAAACTAAAACAATGCACCACTAAAACGCTAACACATACACGCGCATGCGTGCGTGCGTGCGTGCGTGCGTGCGTGCGTGCGTGCGTGCGTGCGTGCGTGCGTGCGTGCGTGCGTGCGTGCGTGCGCGTGTCCGTGTCCATGTGCGTGCGTGTGCGTGCCCGTGCGTTCGCTCGCATGCGTGCGTGCGTGCGCGTGCGTGCATGTGCGTGCGTGCGTGCGCGTGCACCCGTGCGTGCGTGCATGTGCGTGTAATACAAGTTTTTATAGCATTAACACCTGTAAAACAAAGTAAAAAATAATAAAAGTTCAAAGTTTTTATAGCATAAACACGTGCAAGACAAAAAAAGTTATAAACAAAAAAGTTACAAATATTTTTATGGCAGAGGTTTGATCCCAGGACCTCCAGAAAAGTAACAGACGTCATGACCACTACACCATTGATCTGTATGGAACTGTTTTCTAAACACTTCTGATAAGTCAGAAGCATGCATAAAGTGTGCTGTATTATCATATAATTTATTTATATTTGCATAACGCATGGATTACGATAGCTTCAGTAGTGCCACTCTTATCTTGATGGTAAAATGTGCCAAGCAAGCTTCATACAAAATTTCAGCTCAAGCTCAATCCATCCAGCAGAACTCTGTGCTGCATTACAGACAGAACCCACAAACAATCATACTACTGTAGACAAGGATAATGCCATATCTTGTCACTACTGTAGCGTATTGGAAAACGAATGCCAGATTCGTGATCACCACGGTCGATTACATATATCCCAAGCAGATTTGGCACTAAATTCTCAAATTTGATCAAACACAATTTGCATATTCAATGCGTCGTATCTTGCGATTACAGTATCGCACCGGAAAACGGCTGTGATATTCGTGATCAGCACGGTCGATTACATATATCCCAAGCAGAATTGACTCTGAATTCTCAAATTCGATCAAACACGTATGCGAAATTTGCATAACTCACGGATTACGGTAGCTATCGCGAATCCGGCCCTTAAATGACGGTGACGTTTCCCACGGCAGGTTCATACAAAATTTCAGCTCAATCCATCCAGCACAACTCTCTGCGCTGCGTTGCACACAGACAGACAGACAGACAGACATTGTGCTTTAGTAATACTAGCCGCTTCAACTCAGGACTCCTGCTTGCAAAGTGCTCCAAAGTGGTTCCATATTAATATTTTTATGTCCTCTGTGATGACTCATCATCAATACAATGTGTCATAAAATCATGCTGCTAATGCTCAGTTGAAAAGCAACAATTACGAATCTGTAAAGTGCTGCAGCAAAAGCCAAAGGAAGTCAACCAATGCAACCAATGCACTTCTGCAATACAGGAAAACAGTTTACCTTTTTTGTTGTAACGCTTTATTAATGCGTCATTTCATCTCCAGTCATTACATTCGATAGTAAATATTTGGCACTATACCATCTTTACAGACACCATAAATCCCATATTTAGTGGAGGCAGGCTAATTGTTTTAATAAGCCCTTCAGAGCCAGCTACTAATAATTGGCTTTTTTTTGTAATCTGCATGGTTGCTCACATGTGTTCATGCATCGTGATCTGCAGGCGCAGTGCTGCAGCTTCCCGATTGGTTTGTGCACGCGCCGCCCACTACTCGGTAGGCTGCTATAAATAATTGAACCGCTCAACATTTGAGCGCCATTGCGAAACTAAATAATTCATTTCTTCTGAAGCTCCTTGACCGCTCAATAGAACTCGTCGAAATTTGTGAATGGCCTCTCTTCCACTTTGAGCGACTTGCCAAAGTGGCGCTCTCATCCTGCCTGCTTGTGGAAGGCCTTTGGACCTGCTCTAAGCTAGGATCGCTGTCCGACGTTTCCGATTCCCTTCCGGCGCGCCGTGGGCGGGCGTTTTTCGGCGGGCTTGGGCTTGAGTCTTCCTTACGTCGTTTTTTTGGCAAAACACAATTGTTGCGTCCGTGTCCGCTGCGTCCGAAACCTAAGCGAAACCTAAGCCTAAGCAAAGCATAAGCCTAAGCCAAATCAAAGCCTAAGCATAAGCCTAAGCCAAATCAAAGCCTAAGCATAAGCCTAAGCAAAGTTTGGACTAAGCCTATGCAAAGCCTAAAATTAAGAGTGTTCATCGGACGCAGCGGACGCGGACGCATCAATTGTTTTCAGCCGTTTTCTTTTTCGGGGAAATCCAAGTTCATTGGGCCATTGGACCGGGCGAAACGCACCACAATATTTCATTTATTACGTTTAATGCGTTGACAATCAGTGCTCAACGCCAAGAAAAACTAAAACAATGCACTACTAAAACGCTAACACATACACGCGCCTGCGTGCGTGCGCCCACTCGTGAGTCCGTGCGTGCGTGCGTGCGTGCGTGCGTGCGTGCGTGCTTGCGTGCGCGTGCGCGTGTCCATGTCCATGTGCGTGCGTGCGCATGTCCATGTTCATGTGCATGTGCGTGCGTGCGTGCGTGCGTGCGTGCGTGCGTGCGTGCGTGCGTGCGTGCGTGCGTGCGTGCGTGCGTGCGTGCGTGCGTGCGTGCGTGCGTGTGTGCGTGCGTGCGTGCGTGTGGGCGCGCGCGCGCGTGCGTGCATGCGTGCGTGCATGTGCGTGTAATACAAGTTTTTATAGCATTAACACCTTTAAAACAAACTAAAAAATAGTAAAAAGTTCGAAGTTTTTATAGCATAAACACGTGTAAAACAAAAAAGTTTATAAACAAAAAAGAGTGTTTTTATGGACCTCCAGAACCTCCAGAAAAGTAACGGACATCATAACCACTACACCATTGACCTGTACGAACTACTTTCTAAACACTTCTGATAAGTCAGAAGCACGCATAAAATGTGCTGTATTATCATATAATTTATTTATATTTGCATAACGCATGGATTACGATAGCTTCAGTAGTGCCACTTTTATTTTGATGGTAAAATGTGCCAAGCCAGCTTCATACAAAATTTCTGCTCAAGCTCAATCCATCCAGCAGAACTCTGTGCTGCATTGCAGACAGAACCCACAAACAGTCATACTACTGTAGAAAAGGATAATGCTATATCTCGTGATTACAATATCGCATTGAAAAACGGATCTGCTATTCGTGATCAGCACAATCGATTACATATGTCCCAAGCAGATTTAAGACTGAATTCTCAAATTCGATCAAACGCAATTTGTATGTTCAATATGTCATATCTCGCGATTACGGTATCGCATTGGAAAACGGATGTGATATTCGTGATCAGCACGGTCGATTACATATATCTCAAGCAGAATTGACACTGAATTCTCAAATTCGATTAAACACGTATGCAAAATTTGCATAACTCACGGATTACGGTAGCTATCGCGAATCCGGCCCTTAAATGACGGTGACGTTTCCCACGGCAGGTTCATACAAAATTTCAGCTCAATCCATCCAGCACAACTGTCTGCGCTGCGTTGCACACAGACAGACAGACAGACATTGTGCTTTAGTAATATAGACTAGCCGCTTCAACTCAGGACTCCTGCTTGCAAAGTGCTCCAAAGTGGTTCAATAATAATATTTTCATGTCCTCTGTGATGACTCATCATCAATACCATGTGTCATAAAATCATGCTGCAAATGCTCAGTTGAAAAGCAACAATGACGAATATGTAAAGTGCTGCAGCAAAAGCCAAAGGAAGTCAGTCAACCAATGCAACCAATGCACTTGTGCAATACAGGAAAACAGTTTACCTTTTTTTGTTGTAACGTTATTGCGTTGTATTGTTGTTGTATTAATTGTAATTGTTGTAACATTAATGCGTCATTACATCTCCAGTCATTACATTCGATAGTAAAAATTTGGCACTATACCATCTTTAGCAGACACCATAAATCCCATATTTAGTGGCGGCAGGCTAATTGTTTTAATAAGCCCTTCAGAGCCAGCTAATAATGATTGGATTTTTTTGTAATCTGCATGGTTGCTCACATATGTTCATGCATCGTGATCTGCAGGCGCAGTGCTGCAGCTTCCCGATCGGCTTGTGCATGCGCCGCCCACTGCTCGGTAGGATGCTATAAATAATTGAACCGCTCAACATTTGAGCGCCATTGCAAAACTAAATAATACATTTCTTCTGAAGCTCCTTGACCGCTCTGTAGAACTCGTCGAAATTTGTGAATGGCCTCTCTTCCTCTTTGAGCGACTTGTCAAAGTGGCGCTCTCATCCTGCCTGCTTGTGCAAGGCCTTTGGACCTGCTCTAAGCTAGGATCGCTGTCCGACGCTTCCGATTCCCTTCCGGCGCGCCGTGGGCGGGCGTTTTTTGGGGGGCTTGGGCTTGAGTCTTCCTTACGTCGTTTTTTTGGCAAAACACAATTTTTTCGTCCGCGTCCGCTGCGCCCAAAACCTAAGCGAAACCTAAGCCTAAGCGAAGCATAAGCCTAAGCCAAATCAAAGCCTAAGCATAAGCCTAAGCAAAGTCTGGACTAAGCCTAAGCAAAGCCTAAAATTAAGAAAGTTTTCATCGGATGCAGCAGCGGACGCAGACACATCAATTGTTTTCAGCCGTTTTCTTTTTCGGGGAAATCCATGTTCATTGGGCCATTGGACCGGGCGAAACGCACCACAATATTTCATTTATTATGTTTAAAATGCGTTGACGATCAGTGCTCAACACCAAGAATAACTAAAACAACGCACCACTAAAACGCTAACACATACACGCGCATGGGTGCGTGCACCCACTCGCGAGTCCATGCGTGCGTGCGTTCGTGCGTGCGTGCGTGCGTGCGTGCGTGCGTGCGTACGTGCGTGCGTGCGTGCGTGCGTGCGTGCATGCGTGTCTGTGTGTGTGTGCGTGCGTGCATGAGTGCGCGTGCGTGCGTGCGTGGGTGCGTCCGTGTGTGTGTGCATGTGTGCGTGCATGCGTGTGTGCGTGCGTGCGTGCGCGCGTGCGTGCGTGCATCCGTGCGTGCGCGTGTCCGTGTCCGTGTGTGTGTGTGTGTGTGTGCGTGCGTGTGTGTGTGCATGTGTGCGTGCGTGCGTGCGTGCGTGCGTGCATGCGCGCGCGCATGGGTGCGTGGGTGCATGCGTGCATCCATGTGTGTGCATGTCCGTGTCCGTGTGTGTGTGTGCGTGCGTGCATGAGTGCGCGTGCGTGCGTGTGTGGGTGCGTCCATGTGTGTGTGCCTGTGTGCGTGCGTGCGTGCGCGCGCGCGTGCGTGCGTGCGTGCATCCATGTGTGCGTGTGTCCGTGTCTGTGTGTGTGTGCATGTGTGCGTGCGTGCATGCGTGCGTGCGTGCGTGCGTGCGTGCGTGCGTGCGTGCATGCGCGCGCGCGTGCGTGCGTGCGTGCGTGCGTGCATCCATGTGTGCACGTGTCCATGTCCGTGTGTGTGTGTGTGTGTGTGTGTGTGTGCATGCGTGCATGAGTGCGCATGCATGCATGGGTGCATCCGTGTGTGTGTGTGCATGCATGCGTGCGTGCGAGCGAGCATGCGCGTGCGTGCGTGCATGGTGGTGCACGTGCATGCATGCATGTGTCCATGTCCATGTGCATGCATGTGTGCGTGCAAGCGTGCGTGCGTGCGTGCGTGCGTGCGTGCGTGCGTGCGTGCGTGCGTGCGTGCATGTGCGTGCGTGCAGCCGTCCGTGTCCATGTGCGTGTGCGTGTGCGTGCGTGCGGCCGTCCGTGTCCATGTGCTTGTGCGTGTGCATGCGTGCGTGCATCCATGCGTGCGCGTGTCCGTGTCCGTGTGTGTGTGTGTGTGCGTGCGTGCGTGCGTGCTTGCGTGCGTGCGTGCGTGCGCGTGCGTGCGTGTGCGTGCATGCATGTGCGTGCATGCGTGCGCGTGTCCATATGCGTGCATGCATGCGTGCATGCGTGCGTGTGTGTGTGTGCGTGCGTGCGTGCGTGCATGTGCATGTAATACAAGTTTTTATAGCGTTAACTCCTTTAAAACAAAGTAAAAAATAGTAAAAAGTTCAAAGTTTTTATAGCATAAACACGTGTAAAACAAAAAAGTTATAAACAAAAAAGAGTATTTTTTATGGCAGAGGTTTGATCCCAGGACCTCCAGAAAAGTAACGGACATCATAACCACTACACCATTGATCTGCACGGAACTGCTTTCTAAACACCTCTGATAAGTCAGAAGCACGCATAAAATGTGCTGTATTATCATATAATTTATTTATATTTGCATAACGCATGGATTACGATAGCTTCAGTAGTGCCACTCTTATTTTGATTGTAAAATGTGCCAAGACAAGCAAGCTTCATACAAAATTTCTGCTCAGGCTCAATCCATCAATCCATCCAGCAGAACTCTGTGCTGCATTGCAGACAGAACCCACAAACAGTCACACTACTGTAGAAAAGGATAATGCTATATCTCGTGATTACGGTAGCGCGTTAGAAAATGGATGTGATATTCGTGATCACCACGGTCGATTACATATATACCAAGCAGATTTGACACTGAATTCTCAAATTCGATCAAGCGCAATTTGCATATTCAATGTGTCGTATCTCGCGATTACGGTATCGCACTGAAAAACGGATGTGATATTCGTGATCAGCACGGTCGATTACATATGTCCCAAGCAGAATTGACACTGAATTCTCAAATTCGATCAAACACGTATGCAAAATTTGCATAACTCACGGATTACGGTAGCCATCGCAAATCCGGCCCTTAAATGATGGTGAAGTTTCCCACCAAAGCTTCATACAAAATTTCAGCTCAATCCACCCAACACAACTCTCTGTGCTGCGTTGCAGACAGACAGACAGACAGACAGACAGACAGACACACAGACATTGTGCTTTAGTAATATAGATAGATACCGCGCCGCCCTGTGATCCTCGTGATTTAGTTAACGGCCATTGTGCTGTGTCAGGTGGTTGTTGTCAAAAATAAAGTAAAAAAAAAAGCTTACTAGTTCATACAATGAAAGGCAATTGCAATGGTGCAAACAAAGATGCACACAGCACATCAGTGACATTGTTAAAACATGTTTATGACAAAGGATTATCAAAGACCAGTGTTTGCAGCAGGGTTAATTTATACCCTAATTAGTTACCTAGTTAGTTATTGGTCAATTTTTTATCCTAATTAGTTTTTAGTTAGCTTTTGGCCAAAGTTTTTAAACATTGTTAGTTGTTTCACAAAAGTGATCTAATTACTGCAAATCCTCCAATAGTGCCCCTGGGGCACCATTATTTCAACCTCTCCTCATCCAGGGGCCCTATTGGGGAGGGGGCACTATTGGAGGGGGGCTTCTATACTTTCAACTTAAAAATTTTGAATGGAAATTTTGAATTTTGAATGAAATGATGCTAATTTTGCTGTTGGAACTGCCGATTTTTGATTGGAGTGATTTTGATCCAGAATAGGACAACTCGCCGACGCCAACTCGCCGACGCCAACTCGCCGATGGATAACTCGCCGATTTAATTCCGCCATCAGCCATTATACCTAGCATATCGGCCGTTTTGCTTCAGCAGATTTATACTTAGCAGCAGCAGCAGCAGCGTTCAGCAGATTTATACTTAGCAATGCAGCCAAATTTGCTGAGCAAATGCGCATCATTTACTTAGCAAACAATTCAATGCATTGCGCAACCCATAGGAAGTCTGCCTCTGCAAGTGGAACGTCCTCGTGACTTTTAAGATGGGGGATACATTGGCCCGGCTGGGGGATAAGTTATTCTGGACAAATGGCGGAATAAGTCATCCGGGGGGGTGCCGAACAGGGGGGGGGGTGCCACTCCGCCGTTTTGCGCGAAAAGCTTTGCGCACTCGCCGCCGCGCGCCAACGCGCGGGCGGATGTGCATCAAAATTGGTGGCTAAGTAGGAAATTTCACGGGCTACAAGATGGCGTTAACAGTTTTTAGCCGCTTTTGGAATTTTCGCGAGAACAGTCGCATTCTTCTGTTGCGGTGTAAAAAGCGCGCTTTATCGTAAATTTATAGCCAGCGTAAAAGTTTTTATTAAAAGCCAAATTTAAAAATCTAAAAGACTAGGATTACGGGTATTGCCCTGAAGTTAATTTCATCCCATTATAGCTCCGCTCCAGCACGCACCCACATGGCGGGCCAGGCCCAAAACTGAAAATCCACTTTTCGCGCCGATTGGTACCAAAACTTTGGACGTCCATTTCTAAGCAAAAAATTGTTGAAATTAAGTGAAATGTTGGTTACCTATAACCGCCTCGACGTCCTCTTTTGAATGCCGCATCGTGCGCGCCGCTGCGACCTACGGTTCGGCCGCACGGCGCCGATAAGCGATCTCTGGTGCCAAAATTGTTCAAAAATACAAATCTTCTGAGTTCAGGTTCTCAGCGCTGGGGAGGAGATTCGAAAATCCGGCTCGCACAAACTTTTGTACCTACCTGGGCTACGGACTGCCGAAGTTTCATCATTGGGCGACAAGCATGCCGACCTGTCCGTTTCGAAACGTGGGTTTTTGCCCATTTTACATTGTAATTGCAATCTTTTAAGTCTATTTTCTCACGCGTTTCTTAATTATATCCAAAACGTTTGTGCAATTTAGATTCGCCTCTTCATGCCGAACAACCGGACGTGCGATTCGACCAGGTTTGATAACTTTTTGTTTTTTTTTGGGTTTGAGCACCCCAATTCTGGAAGTTGGAACAGCTATGAAAAATAAAAAGTTATCAAACCTGGTCGAATCGCACGTCCGGTTGTTCGGCATGAAGAGGCGCATCTAAATTGCACAAACGTTTTGGATATAATTAAGAAACGCGTGAGAAAATAGACTTAAAAGATTGCAATTACAATGTAAAATGGGCAAAAACCCACGTTTCGAAACGGACAGGTCGGCATGCTTGTCGCCCAAGGATGAAACTTCGGCAGTCCGTAGCCCAGGTAGGTACAAAAGTTTGTGCGAGCCGGATTTTCGAATCTCCTCCCCAGCGCTGAGAACCTGAACTCAGAAGATTTGTATTTTTGAACAATTTTGGCACCGGAGATCGCTTATCGGCGCCGTGCGGCCGAACCGTAGGTCGCAGCGGCGCGCACGATGCGGCATTCGAAAGAGGACGTCGAGGCGGTTATAGCTAACCCACATTTCACTTAATTTCAACAATTTGTTGTTTAGAAATGGACGTCCAAAGTTTTGGTACCAAACGGCGCGAAAAGTGGATTTTCAGTTTTGGGCCTGGCCCGCCATGTGGGTGCGTGCTGGAGCGGAGCTATAATGGGATGAAATTAACTTCAGGGCAATACCCGTAATCCTAGTCTTTTAGATTTTTAAATTTGGCCTTTAATAAAAACTTTTACGCTGGCTATAAATTTACGGTAAAGCGCGCTTTTTACACCGCAACAGAAGAATGCGACTGTTCTCGCGAAAATTCCAAAAGCGGCTAAAAACTGTTAACGCCATCTTGTAGCCCGTGAAATTTCCTACTTAGCCACCAATTTTGAAGCAAATCCGCCAGCGCGTTGGCGAGCGGCGGCGAGTGCGCAAAAACTTTTTGCGCGCGCCCATTATAAAAGCGCGGAGTGGCACCCCCCCCCCCCCCTGGTGCCGAATTACGCAGCAATGCGTAAGCTTGTCCAGCGTGCTTGGCTGGAACACCGCGTGGCCCCTCCAAACCCACTGCGACCTGGTGACCTCGTCTTGCCAGAGCGCTACATGCTCTATGGTCAGCATGGGCGAGAGGCTTTTCTTCTCTACGACAGCGGACCGGCCGCTGGCAACAATCGCCTGCTCATCTTTGGCAGGGAGCGCAACGTGCAGCTGCTCGCTCAGACGGTTCGCTTTGGTTCGCTGGTTCGCTGACGGGACGTTCAAGCCCACTCCACCGCTGTTCAAGCAAGTCTACATCCTGTTGGCTCGACACCTATAAACGGAATTCACCCAGTCGCTTTTGGGCTGCTTCCCAACAAGAAGCGCCCCACCTATACACGCGATTATTTCGAGCGGTGTCACGCCTCTGCCCAGAGGCCAATCCAGCATCGGTCAGCGTCGACTTCGAGCTGGCTGCAGTCCAAGCTGTCAACACCGTCTTCCCTGACACGCACATTTTCGCCTGCTTTCTCCACCTCATGAAGAACCTCAAGAAGAAGATCAACTCCAATGACCTCACAACGTGATACAACAACGACGCCGACTTTGCCGTTTGACGCCGTACGTCTGTATGCGTCGTCCTTTGGCTCTATCCTGGTACGTATGCGTAAATTGCGGTGCTGCGGAATGACGTTTTAGTTGAAGGCTTGACAAAACTAAAATATGGTCTCGGCGAGTTGTCCTGGTGGCGAGTGGTCCATCAGCGAGTTGGGATTGGCGAGACGGCAGCTGCGAGTCAGCGGTGGCAAGTTGGCTGTCGGCGAGTTGTCGCACACCCATTTTGATCACTTTTGCTTCATTTAACAGTTATTTACCATTAATAAAGGGTTTTTTAAATTAACCGATTTGTTTCTTGAATAACTTTTGATTTCCTTTGATTAAATCGGAAGCTTTTTAAAAGTTATGACCTTTCGAAGTTGAAGCACGAATTTGCGGGTCAGTGATCTAGGCACAATAATGCACACTGCAGTCAAATGCCTGTCTTCTATGGCCATCTCCAGCCAAACTTCTGGATGTGTGCGAAATTTCATGGGCTACACGATAATGATGCCCGTTTTGAGCCGGTTTTCTCATTTGCATCACAACAGTGGCGAAATTCAAAGTCAAAGCAAAAAACGCGCACTGCTAAAGCATTCCACTGAAAATTTCTATTGAACGTCTAAAATAAAAGTCTGAGAACATCTGTTGGGAATGTCCTGAAGGTTGTTTGACCCAATTATGCGGATGGGCCAGCTTTCACGCCACAGCAGTGGCAGGCCCAAATCTGAAAATTCACTTTTTGCTCAATCTCATTGGAAAAGGTTTGGAGGTCCGTTTCTGAATAAAAATGTTTGAACAGAAACATAAAAAGGTGGTGTAGAACTCCCTCAACCTATTCTTTCGATTGGCGTTGAGCGAATTGCTCTCTAGCATCGGACCAACCTACACCTTGAGTCACTGCCTGGAAAAAATTCAGACTTCAAATTTGAAGGGTCATAACTTGTTGAAATTTTCTCCGATTTCGCTGATTCCTCTTCTAGACAAAATCCCAAAGCGTTCTGCGACTATGGTCCAAATTTCACAAAAATCCGATAAAGAAGTCAAAAGTAATTCAAGAAACAAATCGGTTAATTAATCGGCAACCTTTAGTTGCCGAAATGTACTATTATTGGTTTACCACTTTATTTTTGCCCATGAAAGGCACATGGCATGGCATACCCTTTACCCCCAGGGGCACTATTGGAGGGGGCTCTATACTTTCAACCTTGCCATACCCAGGGGCACTATTGGAGGGTGGCACTATTGCAGGGGGGGGGGGGCTTCTATTGGAGAATTTACGGTATTAGTTAGTTATTAGTCAATTATTCTGCAGCTTGTGCATAATTATTGTGCTTAATTTATCAGCAGACAACAGAAAAGTATTAGCAGAACATGCATGTGCAGCTATGTTCATGCAGCAATGCAGTCTATAGGAATACCACGTCACAATCACAATCGTCCCTGTCACAATCGAACTGGTAGTGCCATAGTCTACCCAACAAGGAATGCGAGATGGGGATGTGCCAGCAGAGATGGTTTTTGAAAAAAAAATCGGCCGTTTTTTTTTGATAAATTTTTTTTTAATTAATAAAAAATATTTCTTTTCTAAATTAAAGGAGGGTTCAGGCGATGTAAGGTGCCACATATTAGTTAAATATACCTTGTAGAGGGTGTTTCAGTGCTATTGTGATCCACAAAAGCATTGAATGGCCATACAAATACATAAATAGCTTGCTTTACACCCACAGATGCACAACAATGTACAATGGTATGTACAATGTACAACATGCATACCACACAGGTAATGTGGTGGCATGTACCTATGTCCATATTCCATGCTTAAACGCATAAATGGCTAAAACGCATAAAAAAAAATTTTTATTAAAAAAAGACAGGTCCCATTTTTTTTTATTAAGAATTTTTTTTTATTAAAAAAAAATATTTTTGAAATTGAAACCATCTCTATGTGCCAGTATGCATGAGGACCAGACATGGGCAAAATTAAAAAAAAACTTTAAAAAAAAGTTAAAAAACAGGAACTTTCCTAATTAAAAAAAAACAACTTTGCCAACATTTCCCAAAAGGACTAAAAATGAGGCAAAAACTTGGTTTTAGTGTGCTTACACTCTACATTGTATCTACATGGTAGCAGACTGGACGAGTAAAATAACCATGATTAGCACTACTGGAGGTGTTCCAGGGGGTACTAAACCATGTCTCAATGGTCATAGTCTTAGTCTTACTCAAGAAAAAACTATCAGTTGTAAAAAGTGGACTATCCAAAATGGTGTCTGGGAACATTTAATTAAGGAAAAATTTGCAGGATGCTGCAAAAGAAGGAGAATATGTGACACTCTATTGTTGAAGTCCAGTTTGAAAAGAAGTGGTATTAAGGCATATTCCCCCACTGATTTCTAGCCACTTCCGCATTGCAGCTGATCAACTCCACTTTGAACAGACCATGTATAAAATCCGAACCAAGCACAGCAACAAGTCACATATTTGGCGATTTTTGTGTTCGCTTGCAATGGAAGGAAATGTGCAGCGAAAATTGCGGCAACTGGAACTGACTGACATTTACATAGGTTGAGTGTGAGAAATTAGCACATGCACCATGGAACCCCATGCACACGCACGTTCGCATGCACGCACGCACGCACACACGCACGCACGTACGCGTGCACGGACACACGCACGCACGCACGCACGCACGCACGCACGCACGCACGCACGCACGCACGCACGCCCGCACGCACGCACGCACGCACGCACGCACGCACGCACGCACGCAGCACTCATGCAAGCATTAGGGCACTACACAAATGTTATACAAACAGTTCATCATTGGGTGGAATGCCGGAAGGGAATGGAGCAGGATTGTAGTACGTATATGTGCCTCTCGCGTACACATTTACATCACCAACTGTACGTACATCGTCAACAACCGACATTGCACAAATTTTAGCAGGGGACCAATTGATTCTGCAGGAAGCTGTGTCAGGTCCATGGAAATGGGCAATGACAACGTCTGAGAGAGATGAGATATGAGTTGATGGACGTTTGCAGCGCTTTGGCTTGGCTGAGTGAGATGGCTCATCAAAAATCGCCGAATATGTGACTTGTTGCTGTGCTTGGTTCGGATTTTATACATGGTTTGTTCAAAGTGGAGTTGATCAGCTGCAATGCGGAAGTGGCTAGAAATCAGTGGGGGAATATGCCTTAATACCACTTATTTTCAAGTGGACTTCAACAATAGAGTGTCACATATTCTCCTTCTTTTGCAGCCCCCTGCAAATTTTTCCTTAATACAGTATTTTTTTCGAAAGATGAGGGGGTTTCTGTAATTCAATGCACGCAAGCGTGCACGCATGAACGAACGCTCGCTCACATGCTCGCACGCGCGCACGCTCGCTCGCACGCACGCACGCACGCACATATGCACACACACATTCACTGACGTAGGTTCACACAATGTACCTGTGACTGAATCGAACAAGGCAAAATTGAAGTAAAGCAAAGTACCAACAGCCGAGCAGACATACATGCGTGCATGCACATGCAGTTGTGCTATATTGCTGCGTCAGAGCATAGTGATGTAAAGTATGGAAATGATCACCATGCCTAGGCGGTCAACTTTTGTGTTTTGCCAAAGTGATCGGACCTACCCACATCAAGTTTCTTGCAAAGCAGCCCATTTGTTGGTGTGCGTGCGTGCGTGCACATCTGTAGTGCCATATTGGTTCGTCGAAGCATAGCGGTGTAAAGAATCAAAATGATCTGCACGTGCAGGCGGTCAACTTTTGTGTTTTGGCCAAAGTGATCCGACCTACCCATATCGATTTTTATCGATTATCCCGGAAGTGAAAATATTTTGGTGCGTCGGATTGTGTTGACTTCGAGGAATGAAATGTTCTACATCGAAGGGCGATCAACTTTATTATTAATGTTTAGGCCATCCGACATAACCACACCGAAATATCGCCAATTTCCGTTATCGATATAATGGGAGGAGGTATTTTGGTGCGTCCAATTTGGTCCAATTGTTGAAAGTAATACAAGTCATGTCATGGCGACCAACTTTCTCCTTTACAGCAAAGCGCTGCGATGTACCAGTAAAGCGCCTATAGGGCACAAAATTTGTGGCCCATTTCCAAGAAAATCAATCGATAATTGGATAAAATCGGCAATATCTCGAGATCGCTAAGAAGTACACACAAATCCTTTGGCACGCAACATTCCCATCACTAGACGGCTTCACGTAGCAAGTTTCGTCGCGATAGGTCCTGGCATTCGCGAGCGCCTTTCCAAAAACCTGGCAGAGAACACGAAAAATAAAAAGCCACAAAATTGGAACATTTTTGGAACTATTGACCCCTTACAGTAAAGCAAGGAAACGCGTTATGGCGCATTCGATGCCCCAGAAGAAGGCGGTTCATTTGCGCCATAACGCGTCGAAATCCGTTCAGGCAATCAAAAGTTATAGGCAATCGAAAATTCAAAAACCCGCATTGAGAAGTGGTCACATATTAGGGTTGTACGCTGACGCGTACACCCTGATAAAGAAGTTTTTTAAATATATTTTTTTATTAAAAAAATGATGTTTTTTTTTAACCCAAGCCAAATGAGATCTCTATGAATTGGTCACCATTGTGACACGATTGTAACGCCCTGGGTGGAAGGGGGATCGCTTATGATTTTGAATGGCCTCTGAGAGGAGTCCTTATCATGAGAGGGGGGGGGGGGCTAATTATGAGGGGGCGCTTATCACAGATATACAATAATATTATCTATGACACATGATACTCTTTATTACATTCCAGTCTCTTGTTGCAATGTATTTCAGACAGACAGTTTACAGTGGATTAAACGGTGCCTACAATGCAACACAGGATCGAGTCATTGTCGTCTATAACAGAAATCATTTGAGTATGGGAGTACAAATGCCAACTTTTTTGTCAGCCAAAAGGTTTCGTCTTCATTTGGTTGAAAGGTGCAGTGCAACAGATGGAACATGTCGGAAAATGGCAACTGAGTAAAATCATTTACTTTTTAATGTGACATTTATGTGCAGATATACTTGAGATATACAGGGCTTTTTTTATATGCCCCAACTTTGTTGGCAAATAACTTGAGCTTGATAGGTCTTTTGGACTGAAATTTTGAGAGGACACAGTCACTGGTTTGCCATTTGTTGTCCTAAGATTTCAATAAAACCATTGAATTGGTCCATAAAATCCATCCATCCATAAGCGATACTTATTCCAGTTTCAAGAGGGAGACGTTTTCGACAAAAGTCTGGGTTGGTGAAAGCGCAAATTGCGTGCACTGAAAGCGTCCCATTTGGATCAAACTTGGTGAATATGCTACTCACGCCATTTTAATCGGTGCCTGAAATTCCATCAACCGCACTGTCCAGAAGTCGGCCAGCTATCTGAGCCCCAATGCCAAGACACAGGCCGAGAGAGGTTGCAGGGACGCGCTCCCGAAACACTACAGGCGGGATGAAGAATGGATGATGAACACATGCGATAACCAATCATATCCAAGTAGCCGTTCCTCTTCTGTCTGTCTACAGCATCTTGTAACGTTTTGGGTGCAAAAACGGCCAACACTATTTTTGCTGTGTGACAGTTACGCATTTCCATTGGACTGCTCTGTCCACTACTCGAATTCATTCTGCATGTGTGCTTCTCGGTAATTGAAAAGTGCAGAGTATGGTATTTTCGTTCCAGTAGGTTGAAGACGATGACGTGAGCAGCAATTTCACCAAGTTTGGTCCAACTGGGGTGCTCACAGCGCTTTCAGCGGCGTGGAATTTTGTTGAAAACGTCCTCCTCTTGAAAGTGTGCATAACAATCGCCTACGCTGATGGATTTTACTGAAATCTTAGGACAACAAATGGCAAACCAGTTACTACGTCCTCTCAAAAAATTGAGCGCAAAATACCTATCACAGCTCAAGTTGGGACATAAAAAAGCCCTGTACATACACTGTATGAATTGAATAATGCAGGGATGTTGTTGGACATTTAGAATCTTGATTTAAATGGGTACCTTTATTTTTATCCCTTTTCCTTCTAAAAGGAGAAGGGATATAGTGATCGTTCTAGGGTGCCTAAATTTGGTCACAAGATTTCGAGGTCAAATCTTGATCCAATCGAGATGCTTTTGGCACCATTCGATTCGTCTTGACGTGAAATTTGGTGGATGGACCCTCTTTTTTGGGCTTTCTATAATAGTTTTTTTTTTGAAAATTTACAAGAATCAATTTTTTACCATTACAGATAATGTTTTGCAGAGTTATCTCGAAAAATAATTTTACCGATCCTTGGAGGCTTCTGTAAAAATCAGCCTGTCACTCTGCTTAGTGCAAAAGTGGGCCGATGGCCGATGTGTCAGCTATATACTCCACAAAAATCGTAAGAATCGGAGTGGGGGAGCCGGAGAACATTGCAAAAAGGTGCCAAAAAATGGTCCAAAATGCAGTTTTTTGGAAATAACTTTTGCATCGAACAGAGTGACAGGCTGAATTTTGCAGCATGAATGGGCCTATGTGTCAACTACATATTCCATAAAAAAATTTAAAGAATCAGAGTGGTGGAACGATGTAATTTTGGCACATTTTTGAATCCCATTTTTCAAAATTTGACCGCTTGTAGCTCAGCGTACACTGTGTACAGTTATGCAAAAAGTGGTCAACACATAGTTGTGTACATGTGTTGGGTGGATGCCCTAGGGTATGGTTTGAATCGCTCTTGGAAACAAAAACAGGCGAGACAGAAACGAGAAACAGGCGCTCAAAAAATCAGGTCCAAATTTTTGGGTGAAAACTGGCCTTTCAGTGGGCTCACATTTTGAAGCACTGTAAAGGGTGCGATGATCCGATTTACACAAAACCAAGCCTAAAGCCCAAGGTAGACCCTAGGGTATCCATCTAAGTGGTTTTTAACAAAATCCATGACTGTCGTTTTTTCTGTGCTTGAAAATTCTGTGGAACACCTCTTAAAATTTCAGTTTCAAAATATTTCGACACCAAAGCACTGAATTCTTCTAGCAGAAGTTGCTGAAATCCAAATGCAAGCTTTGTCTATCGATATCTTCGATTTAAGCCATCACGCGTCACAAAGTGTTGCTGATTTAGTGAGTTCTCACTCATCAAAGCTCGAAAATGTTTTTAAAATTTTAAATTCTGGCATATTTGTTTTTTTTTTGGTGTAGCACGTTCAAAACTGGACCAAAACTGGCATGCAATGGCTTGGATTGAAGCTCTCAACGAGGCCTACATGGAGGGCTATGATCTTTTCAAAACAATTAAAGCTTTTTGTACAAAAAATTAACAAATTAAAAACTTGCGCAGTGTTTTGCATGTAGTGCATCCAAACTTGACCAAAACTGGCATACGGCGGCTTTAATTGAAGCTCTCAACTAGGCCTACATGGTGGGATATGAACTTTTCCAACCACATAAAGTGTTTTGGTGGGCTACAAAATTAAGAAAAATATAAAATTTTGGTGAAATTTCTCAATAATTCAAGTGTAGCACATTCAAAACTGGACCAAAACTGGTGGTGGCTTTCATGAAAGCTCTTGATGAGGTGCACATGGAGGGCTACACACTGTTTGAACCACACACCTTTTTTTTGGTACAAAATTAAAAAAAAAACATTGAAGTTTTTGCGGCATTTGGTCTTTTGTACAGTACAGGGTGTCCCACCCTCCTGTCGCACCTTTTGTCAAAGCATAACTCAAGCCTGGGTGAACCGATTTGAACCAAATTTTGAACAGTTATCGAAAACGGTTTAGCTTAGACTTTCGCCAAGTTTCACTAAAATCGAGCGAGTATTCAACTTTCAAACAGACCGCCTTTCGAATCGATGCATTTTTCACAACGTTTTATCACTGATCGGTAGATTCTAGCGCAAAGGTCAGCCGTCAAAATTCAAAATTCGCCTTAAAAATTCGTTGCTCAGTAGAGCCAGTCCTAGCTGGTTTTGGCATTCGATGGGGACGATCGCTGACCGAGCCAGTTTCTTCGAATCGCTTAACAGTCGCCATAACAGTTTTCCTTGTTGGTAGCTTTGTTGAGGGAAATTCCTCTTCAAAACGACGAATTGTTTCTTTTTCGTTTTTCATCTTATAGAACTGTTTAACAAGAAAGACGCGCTGGTCCAAAGTAAATTTCTGGCTCGTCATTTTACCAAATTCAAAATTTAAAAAGAATTAGTAGTTTCCGTGGGATGGAAAACGCAACATTCTGCTTGTAAAACTGTAGCTTCGAAACGAAGCAACAGATTGGGCTGAAACTTGGCGAAAGTCTAAGCTAAACCGTTTTCTATAAGTGTTCAAAATTTGACTTAAATCGGTTCATCCGGGCCCGAGTTACGCTTTGACAAAAGGTGCGACAGGAGGGTGGGACACCCTGTATAATCCGAATAGTGCAAATGGAATTTTTAATGTTGGGCATTTTTTGAGGTTGACGCGACAATATTTCCCCTCTACAACAGTAAGCATCCTCCACTATTACCATGCCCCCATGATGCGCTCAGTAAGGAGATGTTCATTGTTCCAGGGAGGTGAGGCATAGTGTCCCAGGGAGCACTATTGGATCACTCATTGCATTGTGAGGATTGTTCAGCTTGAGGAAGGTTGATTAAAGGAGTTATTGTACCATCCTTACTGCTAATCTCGTTGTTTATCAATTGGCTAATCAATTGTTTTAATTGACCCATTGCCAATTGCTATTGTATTAAGGAAAAATTTGCAGGCAGCTGCAAAACAAAGGGGAATATGTGACTTCCATAGACAGAAGTTGAGATTGAGAAGTTGAGACTCCCCCCCTATAATTATACACCCTCCTAGAGCTCGAACGAAAAAATTAGCCCCCGGGGGGCTAATTATAGGGTTTACAGTATGTGACTTCCATAGACAGAAGTTGAGCTTGAAAAGAAAAAAAAAGGTATTTGCGCATTGCTAAAGTCAACTTTGAAAAAAGATTGTATAAGAGCATTGCAGTGGAGTCTACTTCGAAAAACGATTGTATAACAGCATTGCAGTTGATGTGGAGTCCACTTTCAAAAACGATTGCATAAGAGCATACATGGTGTGAACAATCAATTTGCTTGTCACATATTCGGCGATTTTAGCGCTCGCTACATACATGACGACAGAATACAGTGGCACTTAGCATACCAGGAACAGCACATACCTACCTAAGAAAGTAATTGAATGAGTGCACACAAATTATTGAATGAGTGCACACCAAAAAATCTTGAATCAGTGCACACTGCAAGCTTACTGAGGAGTCGATTAAAACTTTTGTGCCACTGTTTGCAATGCAGATGTTTCTTTTTCGCGAAAAAAGCAACTCGGGCTGGGCATGAGTCACCTCAACACCTAGGAAATCCTGAAAACGAAAAACCGAGCATCTCTTGCACCTCACGTCGGCGGTGCCAACGCGCCTGGGCGCCAACGGTGGTCGTCATGTCGGCGGTGCTGACGCGCCTGAGCACTGACGGTGGTCGTCATGTCGGCGGTGCCGACGCGCCTGAGCGCCAACGGTGGTCGTCATGTCGGCGGTGCCGATGCGCCTGAGCGCTGACGGTGGTCGTCAGTGTCGGCAGTGCCGATGCGCCTGAGCGCTGACGGTGGTCGTCATGTCGGTGGTGCCGACGCGCCTGAGCACTGATGGATGGTCGTCGGTGCCCCATTCTGTTGGGTGCCTGCCTGTCCCACACATGCACTGTGCGCAGTGCATCCCCCTGCAACGGGATGGCTAGATGCCATTTACCAGAAAATCCGAACATAACCATAAGTCTTGCACATTCAACCAGTTAATAAATGTGCGGTGGTGCACTGATTCAAGATTTTTTCAGTGTGCACTCATTAAATAATTTGTGTGCACTCATTAAATAATTTGTGTGCACACATTCAAGATTTCGGTGCACTCATTCAATTTTTCATGTGGGGCACTAAGATTCACTAAATGCGTGTGCACTTCATTAAATAGTTACCCCTACCTACGCATGGCACTCACATGCGCGCGTGCACACGCACGCACGCACGTACAGTACATATGACAACCGAAATATTTTGTATGTTGGAAATGATGATCCAATGAACAGAAGTATTTTGATTTTACCACAGTTCGAAATTACTATACCTACAAATTGTTCTATTCTGCAAACATACGTGCAGTCTTTGTTTATCAGCATAAACAGTGATTTTGATTTATCACAGTAACATAAATTTGTTGCGTTAATGGATGGAGAATATACACAACAGGCACTTCCTATAATTTAAGGATGCTGTTTGGCTACAAACACAATCTACATTATCACACCTGAAACTTATAATTTTTCTGTCCTTTGAAGATCCTTAATCAGCAGCATTGACATACATTACCACACCCCACCAAGAATCCAGTTGCACCTGATGGTTTTTAGTTCTACCTGCAATGTGCGTAGGGAGTGGCGTGTGTCACTTTTAGCTGGGCAACAGCGATGTCGCTAGAAATGCTGTTGTCCGGAATGATATATGCACAAGAAGGCCAATAGCTCACGCTAAAAACGCCGAGCTATGTGCGCACAGCAGTTTGATTCGTTTCGTACACCATTGTATGCTCTTATGCAGGATCGTTTCAAAGTGGACTCGACATTCAACGTCAAAGCGCTGTTATAGCAATCGTTTTGCGAAGTGGACTCCACTGCAAAATGCTCTTATACCAATCTTTTTTCGAAGCTCAGCTCTCAGCAATGCGCGATCCATTTTTTTTTCTTTTTCAAGCTCAACTTCTGTCTATGGAAGCCACATATCCCCCTTTTTTGCAGCTGCCTGCAAATTTGTCCTTAGTACATGTTCTCGGTATCCGACACGTAAAAATGTGCACCACGCGTGCAGTGATTTTGGGTCACAACAAAGGGGCACCCATACCAGGGCGTGATCTTCCCTGACCGGAAGAGGACATGTTTTCGCCTTTCCGAAGTGTCTCCCCCCCCGTCAAAGACCATTCTGGCAGCAAGCCGTATTTGAAGGCAAAGGGAAAAGGTGTCAGAAGGCAAGAAGCGGACCCTAAAGAATGTCGAAGAGGGTACTTCCCTGACCATGTCATGAGTGTCGGAGCTGCTGAGTGGCCAGCTGACCGAGCCAGCTGATTTACCTCGGAGAGCCAATTAGCTCTTTTCTTTGGTCGCCAAGTAACCTTACTCTACCTATGACTTAGTGGCTAAAGAAATCGAATGTTACCTGTACCTAACCTACCTACCGTTTATTTGGCCGTTAGCATTACCAGGTGCGATTTAGATGAAGCAAAATTCCTTGCTGGTAGCCTGAAAATGATATCCGGGCCTACCGAAACATTTTGCATATAGACAAGGTATGCCAACGTGGCCATTGTTTGCGTTTGCGGCGGTCTAATCTGATTCGTTGTTGTATTGATGTTGGCAAGAAGATCATTTCTTTGTCAGCTGCGTCTTCGATGAAACAATTTGGGTTGCCTTGTCTGGATTGCAATGTCCGTTGGAATGTCAGAAGAAATTAAACAAATTTACTTTGCGAATGCTCCTAAGAACACCTGCTAATCGGTGGCGGGGCGGGTGGCTGACCCTAGACTAGACCCTCAGATTCGGACGCTAATAAAGGTCGCCCTAGGATACTCTAGGCCCTTCGTTTTACTTGCTAGATTGCTCCATGCTTCGATCGAGCTGAAACTTGTAACATATGTTGAAAATACTTAAATTTAGATGTGTGCCATGCAAAATTGCGTTTGGTCAAGAAAACTTAAAGCTACACAGTCTCAAAGTGTGCAGCCTGATTATAAAGGGAGATTACCGTAATTTTTAAGTACCGGAATTATCAAGGAGATAACGTACGCTCACAAATCCAACAATATAGAGGAACTGAAAGAGTCCATTGTGACGGCATTCGATAGCTTGGAAAGTGATTCGTGCACAAAAATTGCAGATCCGTCTGGGCACGCTGCGAAAAGTGTGAAGTGGCCGGCGGCAGTCACTTCGAAAATCAGTGATTGGTTCGGGCGAAGTAAAATTGATTTTGTTAACCAAATGAAATTTCGCTTAGCACACATCTAAGCTTAGGTATTATAAACAAATATTCCAAGTTTCAACTCTATCGAAGCACTGTAGCAGTTGTGTAGCAGCAGCAGGCGGCAAAACAAAGAGCGTTCATTATCCGTGGGGTGCATGGCAGATGGAGTGCATGCTAGCATATGCGCGCATGCGTGCAGGTGTGTACGCGTATGTCTGTCGGCGCGTGCGTGCGTGCGTGCGCGCGCGTGCTCAATGCATTGTGCTGGCAATCACAGCTCGGAAGTTTACAGTACATGCATGCAATATTGCCTGTCACTTGACAGCTTGGAGTTACCTAAATTACCTACCTATAACCTAAAGAATTTGCCCGATTACCTACCTACCTAGCAGAAAGATCTAGCTTACCTAACCTAACCTACCTAAGACCTTTTTGCAGCCAGTTTTACCTAACCTACCTACCTAAAAATGAAAAACGTCAAAATTGCCATCACTAGTCGTAGCCAAAACGTCGTATTAAATAAAACAAATGTGTACAGTGTACAGGTTCAAAACTGTAGAATTTCTTTACAAACACCTTCCTTCCTGGGCAACGTCTTGGACACCAAGGACGTGCTGCAACTCCTCAAGTGATAGAATCAGGGGCTGAGCACCAGTGAGTGGCGCGTGATGCGACTCGTTACCCCAAGCCTGACCACGAGGACGCCACCACCATCAGGATGCTCGTTGAGGACGCGTCCTACGCGGGCCTCTGCGCGGCCAAGATGGTGGTCAACTATGGCGTGCGTGAGTGCGGGCGTGCGTGCGTGCGTTGGTGTGTGAGTGCGAGAGTGCGGACGTGCGTGCGTGCTTGGGTGCGAGAGTGCGGACGTGCGTCAGTGCGTGCGTTCGTGTGCGTTCGTGCGTGTGTGTGTGCGTGAACGCATGCGCGCCTTGTGAGGTTGCACATGAGAGCGCACATCCCAAAAGCACTTGATGTTCACTGCTTTGATAAAGTCAGCCAAAAAAAATGCTACATCTGAATGGAAAAACGAAAAAATAACTGAAAAAATGTAGGGTGAACATGTGGGGGAACAACATGGGTGGAGCAGGAAAGGACACTGTGGTAACGCAGTATTGATTGGTTTTCAGGAGACTGCAGAGACGCCAGTGGGAGTCGAACCCGCTGCCTCTCGGTTGGTTGTCCAAGACCCAACATCACTAAGTGTTCCAGATCTCAAGCTTGTGGGCATTTAGAAAGAATCCATTTGGGGGATTAATTCCTGATTGTATACAGCGTATGCTTGCAAAGTTTCATCCTGATTACTTTAACAAAAAAATTAGTAAAACAAAATATTAAACAAAAATCATTTTTTGAAGGTTCAGGAGCTCATATCTCATTATCCAGTGATGGAATTTCAAAACATTGACTTACCGAGGACTCCCCTTGACCTATTCGTCCCGAAAATCGAAGAAAAATTGGGGGGTTTACTGGGCATTTTTAGGAGTTTTACTCTTGTCAGAACTATCAAAATAATTCGGCTATGGCGACATGGAAGTCGGAGCGACCTGATTTGCTGAAAGTGAAATGCTACATGTCTGGGCGGTCAACTTTCACCATTATAGCGAATCTCTCCAATGAGCGGTTGAAGCGCCTATAGTGAACAAAGTTTTGGCCTAAAAAATGGCTATGTCAAAAAAAATCGGGCTAAATCGGCCATAACTCAAGACTGGAAGCAACTAGGAGCAAACGCATTGGCGGTAGAAATTGCCATCATAGACTGCGTATCCACGCCAAGTTACGGCCCAATCGCCTGCAGCGTTTGGGAGCGGTGGTCCAAAAAAGTGGCAGAGAACATGAGAAAAAAACCGCGTTTTCACAACATTTTTGGAGGTATCGCCCCCTTGCAGCAAAACAAGGAAGCGCGTTATGGCGGGTTCCATACTTCAAAGAAGGCGGTTCGTTTGAGCTATAACGCGCCGAAATCCGTTCAGGCAATCAAAAGTTATAGGCGATCAAAAATTCTATAATCCGCATTCAGAAGTCGCCACATATTAGGGTTGTACGCTGACGCGACGCATCACCCTGATTAACCCTCTGGTACCCTTGTATATTTGTTCATTTGTTCTTTCATTTGTCCATTGTCCGATTTGTTTGTTGATTCATTCATTCATTTATTACTGTTGAATACACAGATTTAACTTATAGTAAAAGCACGGAAATTATTAAAAATGATCGACACACATCAAACCTCTTTCATGTGTATGAGAGGGATGTGAGAATGCGTGGAAGTTTGCACAAATATATAGTGTACAAGCCAAAAAATGCGTTGTTGAATGAAACATCGATGGGTTTAGGATTTTTAATTGTAATTGCAAATTGCATTTGAAGTGTCTCACATTGCAATGGCAAGCGCAAATTGCAATTGCAATTGCAATCAAGCAAAAGTCTCTCATACTACAGACAGTTTGACAGAGTAAGATATGCTTTTACAATCTTTCTCAATAAATAGGATTATTGTGCACATCTTTGTACTCCTAATTGAGAGGTGCAGTTCAGCAACGCGTTTTATGAGTTTCTGAGCAACAACTTTATTACCTGCTTGTTTTGATTAGAGGAAACACAAATCACTTTGTTGGGCTGCTTAAGTGCAGTGTGGGGTATACGTATCAACAGATCCTTGAACAAATTTCAAAACTGTGCATTATGATCTTTAAAGACAATTTCTCATTCAAAGACTCAAGACGTTTGTGGTGGCAAGCAGTAGATGTGGACATTTTAAATGGTAAAGCCATCTTGCTGTATCCACATAAACGTGAGCTCAAGTTGGTTAAAGAAGCTACATCTGGTGCAGAAGTATCATCTCTAGGGGAACCATATCACTACACGGTTAGTTCTATCTATCTTATTGCAATGCAAAGTGAGACTGCATTGCATAGTAAAGATGCAGACATTTATTTTCAACGTTTTTTTTTATAAAAAAAAAAAAGAAATGAGGGTCTTGTTTTGATTTAAAAAAACATGTACCAGGAAGCTTGGGAAATATGTATAAATTGTGAATAGAGGAGTCATGCCCCATCACACACAACTAGCTGCAACCTGCCAAATACCGTACTCCACCTGTACACTCTTATCACCTCCCTTTGTGGAGTGGGTGCAAGCCCCACCGCTTTGAAATAAAATCACAAGTTTAATAGGCTTTAGTGCGTTTTTGTGATCTTCACTTATTCAATTTCTAGACATGAAACAAGTGAAAATACGTTACTCTCATAGGTGTGGAGATTCATTTCATAATTGTTTGACCTCAATTGAATAGTTGAGAGTTTTTGATTTGATAGGGCAGAGATGTGCAATGCACCTGTTGAACTCTCAATCGCTTGAGTGCAGGAGATGCATACTGCAAGATACACGCGACGAGTTTTTTTACAGTAAAATTTTTATAGTTAGTTTCATTTCGTCTATTGAATTACTCTCTGCTGGGAAAGGCCCATCATGCTGCAATTTTCTGAGCCATAGTACTAAGCTGCCGGAGATTTTGTTTTGCACAGTTTCAGCCTGATTGATCTAGGAAACCAACACAGGTTTCCCAGGCTCTCGAATCGAAAGGCCTTATTTTGAACATTTACATGCTCTCTGTCTTAGCTGTCTATGTAAGTGATGTTGTCCAAGGTTAGCCACAAGGAGATGCTAAGTACGGCTTTAAGACACTGATTGTTGTAAAACCCAACCTATTTTGACCTCATGTGGCCAAATCCCCCAATGTATCTCCTATTGTTCTTGAAGTCGGGCTACCTAGACCAGATCTTTCAGTATGATTCCGAAAAAAATCAGCTCAGAAATTTCCAGTGTTCTGTCCTGAACTTTTGTTATGCGCAAAAGACCATTCTACGCGTTAGCAATTTTTATGGTTTCAGTTTTTGGCCCAATGTTTGGATTCTGCGATTGAATTTCAAATATGATGATATATTCGGAATCCTCGTGAAATTCTGCATCTTCTGAAGCTAAAATTATGCAAATCAAAGTTACGCAAAGGTGTTAATTATGTGTTAGAAAATTCGATGATCAGAAAATTTAGGTTTTTTTCGTGTGGTTTGCGCACCTTACATTTGCGCACCGCATAGCCTACCCCATCAGATAGCGCGTTTCATTACGCGTCGAATGAGCTATAACAAACAAAATTCTGGCATACGTCAAGATGCGAAAAATGCGCTTGAAGGTGCCAACTGCAGTGCAAACCAATTTCACCTTACAATGGAGCGATATCTCCATAGCACCATAAACCCTCTGATTAGCCGCCTGGGGCCAACTGTGTTATTCGGGTCATAGGAGGGGATATACTTTTCGGGGGGGGGGGCAGAATTTTAAGAACTCTATGTGTGTGGGGGGGGGGGCAAGCTGTTTCCCATGGCCACATGGATTTGAGACGTGTTGATTGTATAAATGCACTTTGTACACACGTGAGCACACATTGGGTTCCAAACCATTACAGGATGAGACGCCATGTCAATGCAATGACAGTGCAAACACAGTAGGATCGTGAGCAGGTATAACCAGCACAAACTACACTGACACATACCATAAAAGGTATCAAGCAAATCGTCGCAACGGATTGGTTCTTTCAGTGGCAATCTCCCACAGATCAACACCACTTTCTATATTTTCAGTTCATCGTGGTTCGTAGCTGAACCAGTGACAGGCTCAACCGGTTGCGTTGTAAGTGCATGTGATTTTTCGATCTCCTGCAGCGCTTCACGAACATCAGTGTCAAGTTCTGGAAACATTGGATCGTCCTGAAAGTGTTGTGGTATTCCCTACTGTTAGAGGTGCATACAGCATAGCATGCTGCATTTATGTATTGATGTACCTTTAGGAATGTGTTTCAGTAACAAAATGTACATGGCTTGCACCTCAAAGTCAATGTCAGGATCTCATTCTGTTCTTGGGTTGTCCACCAAGCCTGATTGCATTGGTGCAGCTTGACTTTGCTGGAGATTACTTCGTCGTCTTGACCAAAAGCTTTCTATTTGTCTCCATTCAAGAAGTTCAGACTGCAGGAATCGCTTTTTACCATCTCTCTGAACATTCATCATGCGTTCAGCGGCAAGTTTTGGGTCCATTTTTCGATTTGTTCAGGCCCCTGCATCAAACAGATCAATAAGCCAACATTTTACATTGTCTGAGAATGCCTGAATTCTTTTCTCACTGGCATTAGACTGTTAGACATTGCAAATACTGAAAAACCTCTAATACCCCCTCCCTTCAATCAGTTTGAAATGATTCTCAGCCCAATCCACAAAATAACCCAACCCCCAAGCCCCAACCCCTCGGCCCCACCCTGAATGAGCCCTACCTAGTCCTCAGGCCAACTTTTTGCAATGTGTGTGTGTGTGTGTGTGTGTGTGTGTGTGTGTGTGTGTGTGCGAGGGGGGGGGGGGAGGTGGGGGGCTGCATGAGCAGACGTATGCGCTCACGTGTGAGAGTGTGCTCACGTTTATACAAAGTGTGTTTATGTGTCATGCGGCCATGGGCAACAACTTGCAACATAGAGTTCTTCAAATTCTGCCCCCCCCCCGAAAAAATATATCCCCCTCCTATCCTATGACCCGAATAAAACAGTTGGCCCCAGGCGGCTAATCAGACGGTTTATGGTGCTATGCAGACATCGCTCTATTGTAAGGTGAAATTGGTTCGCACTGCAGTTGGCCACTTCAAGCGCATTTTTCGATCTTGACGTATGGCCGAATTTTGTTCGTTTATAGCTCATTCGACGAGTAATGACACGCGCTATCTGATGAGGTAGGTTATGCGGTGCCCACACGTAAGGTGCGCAAACCACACGAAAAAAACCTAAATTTTCTGATCATCGAATTTTCTAACACATAATTAACACCTTTGCGTAACTTTGATTTGCATGATTTTAGCTTCAGGAGACGCAGAATTTCACGAGGATTCCGAATCTATCATCAGATTTGAAATTTAAGCGCGGAATCCAAACATATGAGCCAAAAACTGAAACCATAAAAATTGCTAACCGTAGAATGGTCTTTTGCGCATAACAAAAGTTCAGGACGGAACATGGAAATTCTGAGCTGATTTTCGGAATCCTCGTGAAATTCTGGTCTAGGTAGCCGACTTTCAAGACAATCGGAGATACATTGGGGGATTTGGCCACATGAGGTCAAAATAGGTTGGTTTTTACAACAATCGTGTCTTAAAGCCGTACTTTGCATCTCCTTGTGGCTAACCTTGGACAACATCACTTACATAGACAGCTAAGCAGAGAGGCATGTAAATGTTCAAAATCAGGCCTTTCAATTCGAGAGCCTGTGAAACCTGTGTTGGTTACCTAATCAATCAGGCTGAAACTGTGCAAAACAAAATCTCCAGCAGCTTAGTACTATGGCTCAAAAATTGCAGCATGATGGGCCTTTCCAGCAAGAGTAATTCAATAGACGAATAAAACTAACTAGAAATTTTACTATTAAAAAAACCCTTCACATGTATCTTGCAGTATGCATCTCCTGCACTCAAGCAATTGAGAGTTCAACAGGTGCATTGCACATCTCTGCCCTATCAAATCAAAAACTCTCAACTCTTCAATTGAGGTCAAACAATTATGAAATGAATCTCACACCTATGAGAGTAACGTATTTTCACTTGTTTCATGTCTAGAAATTGAATAAGTGAAGATCACAAAAACGCACTAAAGCCTATTAAACTGTGATTTTATTTCAAAGCGGTGGGGCTTGCACCCACTCCACAAAGGGAGGTGATAAGAGTGTACAGGTGGAGTACGGTATTTGGCAGGTTGCAGCTAGTTGTGTGTGATGGGGCATGACTCCTCTATTCACAATTTATACATATTTCCCAAGCTTCCTGGTACATGTTTTTTTAAATCAAAACAAGACCCTCATTTCTTTTTTTTTTTATAAAAAAAAACGTTGAAAATAAATGTCTGCATCTTTACTATGCAATGCAGTCTCACTTTGCATTGCAATAAGATAGATAGAACTAACCGTGTAGTGATATGGTTCCCCTAGAGATGATACTTCTGCACCAGATGTAGCTTCTTTAACCAACTTGAGCTCACGTTTATGTGGATACAGCAATATGGCTTTACCATTTAAAATGTCCACATCTACTGCTTGCCACCACAAACGTCTTGAGTCTTTGAATGAGAAATTGTCTTTAAAGATCATAATGCACAGTTTTGAAATTTGTTCAAGGATCTGTTGATACGTATACCCCACACTGCACTTAAGCAGCCCAACAAAGTGATTTGTGTTTCCTCTAATCAAAACAAGCAGGTAATAAAGTTGTTGCTCAGAAACTCATAAAACGCGTTGCTGAACTGCACCTCTCAATTAGGAGTACAAAGATGTGCACAATAATACTATTTATTGAGAAAGATTGTAAAAGCATATCTTACTCTGTCAAACTGTCTGTAGTATGAGAGACTTTTGCTTGATTGCAATTGCAATTGCAATTTGCGCTTGCCATTGCAATGTGAGACACTTCAAATGCAATTTGCAATTACAATTAAAAATCCTAAACCCATCGATGTTTCATTCAACAACGCATTTTTTGGCTTGTACACTATATATTTGTGCAAACTTCCACGCATTCTCACATCCCTCTCATACACATGAAAGAGGTTTGATGTGTGTCGATCATTTTTAATAATTTCCGTGCTTTTACTATAAGTTAAATCTGTGTATTCAACAGTAATAAATGAATGAATGAATCAACAAACAAATCAGACAATGGACAAATGAAAGAACAAATGAACAAATATACAAGGGTACCAGAGGGTTAATCAGGGTGTATGCGTCAGCGTACAACCCTAATATGTGGCGACTTCTGAATGCGGATTATAGAATTTTTGATCGCCTATAACTTTTGATTGCCTGAACGGATTTCGGCGCGTTATAGCTCAAACGAACCGCCTTCTTCTGAAGCATCGAACCCGCCATAACGCGCTTCCTTGTTTTGCTGCAAGGGGGCGATACCTCCAAAAATGTTGTGAAAACGCGGTTTTTTTCTCATGTTCTCTGCCACTTTTTTGGACCACCGCTCCCAAACGCTGCAGGCGATTGGGCCGTAACTTGGCGTGGATACGCAGTCTATGATGGCAATTTCTACCGCCAATGCGTTTGCTCCTAGTTGCTTCCAGTCTTGAGTTATGGCCGATTTTGCCCGATTTTTTTTTTGACATAGCCATTTTTTAGGCCAAAACTTTGTTCACTATAGGCGCTTCAACCGCTCATTGGAGAGATTCGCTATAATGGTGAAAGTTGACCGCCCAGACATGTAGCATTTCACTTTCAGCAAATCAGGTCGCTCCGACTTCCATGTCGCCATAGCCGAATTATTTTGATAGTTCTGACAAGAGTAAAACTCCTAAAAATGCCCAGTAAACCCCCCAATTTTTCTTCGATTTTCGGGAAGAATAGGTCAAGGGGAGTCCTCGGTAAGTCAATGTTTTGAAATTCCATCACTGGATAATGAGATATGAGCTCCTGAACCTTCAAAAAATGATTTTTGTTTAATATTTTGTTTTACTAATTTTTTTGTTAAAGTAATCAGGATGAAACTTTGCAAGCATACGCTGTATACAATCAGGAATTAATCCCCCAAATGGATTCTTTCTAAATGCCCACAAGCTTGAGATCTGGAACACTTAGTGATGTTGGGTCTTGGACAACCAACCGAGAGGCAGCGGGTTCGACTCCCACTGGCGTCTCTGCCATCTCCTGAAAACCAATCAATACTGCGTTACCACAGTGTCCTTTCCTGCTCCACCCATGTTGTTCCCCCACATGTTCACCCTACATTTTTTCAGTTATTTTTTTCGTTTTTCCATTCAGATGTTAACATATTTTTTGGCTGACTTTATCAAAGCAGTGAACATCAAGTGCTTTTGGGATGTGCGCTCTCATGTGCAACCTCACAAGGCGCGCATGCATTCACGCACACACACACGCACGAACGCACGCACGAACGCACGCACTGACGCACGTCCGCACTCTCGCACCCAAGCACGCACGCACGTCCGCACTCTCGCACTCACACACCAACGCACGCACGCACGCCCGCACTCACGCACGCCATAGTTGACCACCATCTTGGCCGCGCAGAGGCCCGCGTAGGACGCGTCCTCAACGAGCATCCTGATGGTGGTGGCGTCCTCGTGGTCAGGCTTGGGGTAACGAGCGCATCACGCGCCACTCACTGGTGCTCAGCCCCTGATTCTATCACTTGAGGAGTTGCAGCACGTCCTTGGTGTCCAAGACGTTGCCCAGGAAGGAAGGTGTTTGTAAAGAAATTCTACAGTTTTGAACCTGTACACTGTACACATTTGTTTTATTTAATACGACGTTTTGGCTACGACTAGTGATGGCAATTTTGACGTTTTTCATTTTTAGGTAGGTAGGTTAGGTAAAACTGGCTGCAAAAAGGTCTTAGGTAGGTTAGGTTAGGTAAGCTAGATCTTTCTGCTAGGTAGGTAGGTAATCGGGCAAATTCTTTAGGTTATAGGTAGGTAATTTAGGTAACTCCAAGCTGTCAAGTGACAGGCAATATTGCATGCATGTACTGTAAACTTCCGAGCTGTGATTGCCAGCACAATGCATTGAGCACGCGCACGCACGCACGCACGCACGCGCCGACAGACATACGCGTACACACCTGCACGCATGCGCGCATATGCTAGCATGCACTCCATCTGCCATGCACCCCACGGATAATGAACGCTCTTTGTTTTGCCGCCTGCTGCTGCTACACAACTGCTACAGTGCTTCGATCGAGCTGAAACTTGGAATATTTGTTTATAATACCTAAACTTAGATGTGTGCTAAGCGAAATTTCATTTGGTTAACAAAATCAATTTTACTTCACCCCAACCAGATCACTGATTTTCGAAGTGACTGCCGCCGGCCACTTCACACTTTTCGCAGCGTGCCCCGACGGATCTGCAATTTTTGTGCACAAATCACTTTCCAAGCTATCGAATGCCGTCACAATGGACTCTTTCAGTTCCTCTATATTGTTGGACTTGTGAGCGTACGTTATCTCCTTGATAATTCCGGTACTTAAAAATTACGGTAATCTCCCTTTATAATCAGGCTGCACACTTTGAGACTGTGTAGCTTTAAGTTTTCTTGACCAAACGCAATTTCGCTTGGCACACATCTAAATTTAAGTATTTTCAACATATATTCCAAGTTTCAGCTCGATCGAAGCACTGTAGCAATTGTGGCGGTAAAACAAAGAGCGTCCATTATCATTGGGCGACCCTGTATCACGTCAAATTTGAGGGTCTAGTCTTGGGTCAGCCACCCGCCCGCCCACCGATTCAGCAGGTGTTCTTGAGGAGCATTCGCAAAGTAAAACTATTTAGTTTCTGTAGACGTCCAACGGACTGCAATGTAGACAAGGCGGTACGAATATCTCATCAGAGACGCAGCTGACAAAGAAATGATCTTCTTGCCAACATCAATACAACAACGAATCAAATTTGACCGCCGCAAACGCAAACAATGGCCACGTTAGCCTACTTGTATCTGCAAAATGTTTCAGTTTGCACGAATCCATTTTTTGACTCCACAAATTTTTGCTTAGGTAGGTAACCTAGTAGGTAACGGCAAAATCTAGGTAGGTAGGTTAGGTACAGGTAGCTCGATTTTCGCGCTAGGTAGGTTAGGTTAGGTTACCTAGGCCAAAAAAAGGCTAGGTAACCTACTAGGTAGGTAACCTAGCTAGGTAGGTTGCCATCAGTAGCTACGACACTCATGACATAGTCAGGAAGTGCCTATTTAGACATTATTTAGGTACACTTTTTTCCTTCTGACACCCTTTCCCTTTTCCTTCAAATCTGCTTACTGCCAGAATGGTCTCTGACGCCCCCCCCCCCCACTTCAAAAAAACGGCTACATGTGGTACTGCGGTAGGGAAGCTCACGCCCCTGGTGTGGGTGCCCCTTGTTGGCACCCAAAATCACTGCACGCGTGGTGCACATTTTTTACATATCAATACGAAAAAACACTGTACTAAGGACAAATTTGCAGGCAGCTGCAAAAAAGGGGAATATGTGACTTCCATAGACAGAAGTTGAGCTTGAAAAGAAAAAAAATGGTATTCGCGCATTGCTGAAGTCAACTTTGAAAAAAGATAGTATAAGAGCATTGCAGTGGAGTCCACTTCGCAAAACGATTGTATAACAGCATTGCAGTTGATGTCGAGTCCACTTTGAAACGATTGTATAAGAGCATACAATGGTGTGAACAATCAAATTGCTTGTCACATATTCGGCGTTTTTAGCATGAGCTATTTTGGCATATATCATTTCGGACAACAGTCATTCTAGCGACATCGCTGTTGCCCAGCTAAAAGTGACACACACCACTCCCTACGCACATTGCAGGTAGAACTAAAAACCATAGGTGCAACTGGATTCTTGGTGGGGTGTGGTATGTATTTCAATGCTGCTGATTACGGATCTTCAAAGGACAGAAAAATTATAAGTTTCGGTATGATAATGTAGATTGTGTTTGTAGAACAGCTCCTTAAATTATAGGAAGTGCCTGTTGTGTATACTCTCCATCCATTAACGCAACAAATTTATGTTACTGTGATACAAAAATCAGTTATCCTGATTCCAGACTGCACGTATGTTTGCAGAATAGAACAATTTGTAGGTATCGTAATTCGAACTGTGGTAAAATCAAAATATTCTATTCATTGGATCATCATTTCCAACCTACAAAATATTTCGGTGTCTATGTATGTACGTGCGTGCGTGCGTGTGCACGCGCGTGTGAGTGCATGCGTAGGTAGGGGTAACTATTTAATGAGTGCACCGCATTTAGTGAATCAGTGCACATGAAAACTTGAATGAGTGCACCGAAATCTTGAATGTGTGCACACAAATTATTTAATGAGTGCACACAAATTATTTAATGAGTGCACACTGAAAAATCTTGAATCAGTGCACCACCGCACATTTATTAACTGGTGAATGTGCAAGATTATGGTATGTTCGGATTTGTAATGGCATCTAGCCATCCCGTTGCAGGGGGATGCACTGCGCACAGTGCATGTGTGGGACAGGCAGGCACCCAACAGAATGGGGCACCGACGACCATCCATCAGTGCTCAGGCGCGTCGGCACCACCGACATGACGACCACCGTCAGCGCTCAGGCGCATCGGCACTGCCGACATGACGACCACCGTCAGCGCTCAGGCGCATCGGCACCGCCGACATGACGACCACCGTTGGCGCTCAGGCGCGTCGGCACCGCCGACATGACGACCACCGTCAGTGCTCAGGCGCGTCAGCACCGCCGACATGACGACCACCGTTGGCGCCCAGGCGCGTTGGCACCGCCGACGTGAGGTGCAAGAGTTGCTCGGTTTTTCGTTTTCAGGACTGCCTAGGAGGTGAGGTGACACATGCCCAGCCCCAGTTGCTGTTGTCGCGCAAAAGAAACATCTGCATTGCAAACAGTTGCACAACACTATTAATCGACTCCTCAGTAAGCTTGCAGTGTGCACTGATTCAAGATTTTTTGGTGTGCACTCATTCAATAATTTGTGTGCACTCATTCAATTACTTTCTTAGGTAGGTATGTGCTGTTCCTGGTATGCTAAGTGCCACTGTATTCTGTCGTCATGTATGTAGCGAGCGCTAAAATCGCCGAATATGTGACAAGCAAATTGATTGTTCACACCATGTATGCTCTTATGCAATCGTTTTTGAAAGTGGACTCCACATCAACTGCAATGCTGTTATACAATCGTTTTTCGAAGTAGACTCCACTGCAATGCTCTTATACAATCTTTTTTCAAAGTTGACTTTAGCAATGCGCAAATACCTTTTTTTTTCTTTTCAAGCTCAACTTCTGTCTATGGAAGTCACATACTGTAAACCCTATAATTAGCCCCCCGGGGGCTAATTTTTTGTTCGAGCTCTAGGAGGGTGTATAATTATAGGGGGAGTCTCAACTTCTCAATCTCAACTTCTGTCTATGGAAGTCACATATTCCCCTTTGTTTTGCAGCTGCCTGCAAATTTTTCCTTAATACAATAGCAATTGGCAATGGGTCAATTAAAACAATTGATTAGCCAATTGATAAACAACGAGATTAGCAGTAAGGATGGTACAATAACTCCTTTAATCAACCTTCCTCAAGCCTAACAATCCTCACAATGCAATGAGTGATCCAATAGTGCTCCCTGGGACACTATGCCTCACCTCCCTGGAACAATGAACATCTCCTTACTGAGCGCATCATGGGGGCATGGTAATAGTGGAGGATGCTTACTGTTGTAGAGGGAAATATTGTCGCGTCAACCTCAAAAAATGCCCAACATTAAAAATTCCATTTGCACTATTCGGATTATACAGGGTGTCTCCACCCTCCTGTCGCACCTTTTGTCAAAGCGTAACTCGGGCCCGGATGAACCGATTTAAGTCAAATTTTGAACACTTATAGAAAACGGTTTAGCTTAGACTTTCGCCAAGTTTCAGCCCAATCTGTTGCTTCGTTTCGAAGCTACAGTTTTACAAGCAGAATGTTGCGTTTTCCATCCCACGGAAACTACTAATTCTTTTTAAATTTTGAATTTGGTAAAATGACGAGCCAGAAATTTACTTTGGACCAGCGCGTCTTTCTTGTTAAACAGTTCTATAAGATGAAAAACGAAAAAGAAACAATTCGTCGTTTTGAAGAGGAATTTCCCTCAACAAAGCTACCAACAAGGAAAACTGTTATGGCGACTGTTAAGCGATTCGAAGAAACTGGCTCGGTCAGCGATCGTCCCCATCGAATGCCAAAACCAGCTAGGACTGGCTCTACTGAGCAACGAATTTTTAAGGCGAATTTTGAATTTTGACGGCTGACCTTTGCGCTAGAATCTACCGATCAGTGATAAAACGTTGTGAAAAATGCATCGATTCGAAAGGCGGTCTGTTTGAAAGTTGAATACTCGCTCGATTTTAGTGAAACTTGGCGAAAGTCTAAGCTAAACCGTTTTCGATAACTGTTCAAAATTTGGTTCAAATCGGTTCACCCAGGCTTGAGTTATGCTTTGACAAAAGGTGCGACAGGAGGGTGGGACACCCTGTACTGTACAAAAGACCAAATGCCGCAAAACTTCAATGTTTTTTTTTTTAATTTTGTACCAAAAAAAAAGGTGTGTGGTTCAAACAGTGTGTAGCCCTCCATGTGCACCTCATCAAGAGCTTTCATGAAAGCCACCACCAGTTTTGGTCCAGTTTTGAATGTGCTACACTCGAATTATTGAGAAATTTCACCAAAATTTTATATTTTTCTTAATTCTGGAGCCCACCAAAACACTTTATGTGGTTGGAAAAGTTCATATCCCACCATGTAGGCCTAGTTGAGAGCTTCAATTAAAGCCGCCGTATGTCAGTTTTGGTCACGTTTGGATGCACTACATGCAAAACACTGCGCAAGTTTTTAATTTGTTAATTTTTTGTACAAAAAGCTTTCATTGTGTTGAAATTATCATAGCCCTCCACGTAGGGCCTTGTTGAGAGCTTCAATCCAAGCCATTGCATGCCAGTTTTGGTCCAGTTTTGAACGTGCTACACCAAAAAAAAAACAAATATGCCACAATCTAACATTTTACAAACATTGTCGAGCTTTGATGAGTGAGAACTCACGAAATCAGCAACACTTTGTGACGCGTGATGGCTTAAATCGAAGATATCGATAGACAAAGCTTGCATTTGGATTTCAGCAACTTCTGCTAGAAGAATTCAGTGCTTTGGTGTCGAAAGATTTTGAAACTGAAATTTTAAGAGGTGTTCCACAGAATTTTCAAGCACAGAAAAAACGACAGTCATGGATTTTGTTAAAAACCACTTAGATGGATACCCGAGGGTCTACCTTGGGCTTTAGGCCTGGTTTTGTGTACTTCGGATGATTGCACTCTTTACAGTGCTTCAAAATGTGAGCCCACTGAAAGGCCAGTTTTCACCCAAAAATTTGGACTGATTTTTTGAGCGCCTGTTTCTCGTTTCTGTCTCGCCTGTTTTTGTTTCCAAGAGCGATTCAAACCATACCCTAGGGCATCCACCCAACACATGTACACAACTATGTGTTGACCACTTTTTGCATAACTGTACACAGTGTACGCTGAGCTACAAGCGGTCAAATTTTGAAAAATGGGATTCAAAAATATGCCAAAATTACATCGTTCCACCACTCTGATTCTTTAAATTTTTTTATGGAATATGTAGTTGATACATAGGCCCATCTCTCCATGCTGCAAAATTCAGCCTGTCACTCTGTTCGATGCAAAAGTTATTTCCAAAAAACTGCATTTTGCACCATTTTTTGGCACCTTTTTGCAATGTTCTCCGGCTCCCCCACTCCGATTCTTACGATTTTTGTGGAGTATATAGCTGACACATCGGCCATCGGCCCACTTTTGCACTAAGCAGAGTGACAGGCTGATTTTTACAGAAGCCTCCAAGGATCGGTAAAATTATTTTTCGAGATAACTCTGCAAAACATTATCTGTAATGGTAAAAAATTGATTCTTGTAAATTTTCAAAAAAAAAACTATTATAGAAAGCCCAAAAAAGAGGGTCCATCCACCAAATTTCATGTTAATACGAATCGAATGGTGCCAAAAGCATCTCGATTGGATCAAGATTTGACCTCTAAACCTTGTGACCAAATTTAGGCACCCTAGAAATTATCACTATATCCCTTCTCCTTTTAGAAGGAAAAGGGATAAAAATAAAGGTACCCATTTAAATCAAGATTCTAAATGTCCAACAACATCCCTGCATTATTCAATTCATACAGTGTATGTACAGGGCTTTTTCACGTCCCAACTTGAGCTGTGATAGGTATTTTGCGCTCAATTTTTTGAGAGGAACTTAGAAAGTAACCGCGTGACTTTCTCATTTGTTGTCCTAAGATTTCAGTAAAATCCATCAGCGTAGGCGATTGTTATGCACACTTTCAAGAGGAGGACGTTTTCAACAAAATTCCACGCCGCTGAAAGCGCTGCTGAGCACCCCAGTTGGACCAAACTTGGTGAAATCTGCTGCTCACGTCATCGTCTTCAACCTACTGGAACTAAAATACCAGGCTCGGCACTTTTCAATTACCGAGAAGCACACATGCAGAATGAATTCGAGTAGTGGACAGAGCAGTCCAATGGAAATGCGTAACTGTCACACAGCAAAAATAGTGTTGGCCGCTTTTGCACCCAAAACGTTACAAGATGCTGTAGACAGACAGAAAGAGGAACGGCTACTTGGATATGATTGGTTATCGCATGCGTTCATCATCCATTCTTCATCCCGCCGGTAGTGTTTCGGTACGACGTGTCTGCAACCTCTCTCGGCCTGCGTCTTGGCATTGGGGCTCTACAGAGCTGGCCGACTTCTGGACAGTGCGGTTGACGGAATTTCAGGCACCGATTAAAATGGCGTGAGTAGCATATTCACCAAGTTTGATCCAAATGGGACGCTTTCAGTGCACGTTATTTGCGCTTTCACCAACCCAGACTTTTGTTGAAAACGTCTCCCTCTTGAAACTGGAATAAGTATCGCTTATGGATGGATGGATTTTATGGACCAATTTTAAATGGTTTTATCGAAAATCTTAGGACAACAAATGGCAAACCAGTGACTGCGTCCTCTCAAAATTTCAGTCCAAAAGACCTATCAAGCTCAAGAGTTATTTGCCAACAAAAGTTGGGGCATAAAAAAAAAGCCCTGTATATTCTCAAGAGTATCTGGTATATAAATGTCACATTAAAAAGTAAAATGATTTTACTCAGTTGCCATTTTCCGACATGTTCCATCTGTTGCACTGCACCTTTCAACCAAATGAAGACCAAACCTTTTGGCTGACAAAAAAGTTGGCATTTGTACTCCCATACTCAAATGATTTCTGTTATAGACGACAACTACTCTATCCTGTGTTGCATTGTAGGCACCGTTTAATCCACTGAAAACTGTCTGTCTGAAATACATTGCAACAAGAGACTGGAAAATGTAATAAAGAGTATCATGTGTCATAGATAATATTATTGTATATCTGCGACAAGCGCCCTCAAAATTAAGCCCCCCCCCCCCTCTCATGATAAGGACTCCTCTCAGAGGCCATTCAAAATCATAAGCGATCCCCCTTCCACCCAGGGCGTTACAATCGTGTCACAATGGTGACCAATTTTGATAGAGATCTCATTTGGCTTGGGTTAAAAACATCATTTTTTTAATAAAAAAATATATTTAAAAAACTTCTTTATCAGGGAAGCCATGCGTCAGCGTACAACCCTAATATGTGACCACTTCTCAATGCGGGTTTTTGAATTTCCCATTGCCTATAACTTTTGATTGCCTGAACGGATTTCGACGCGTTATGGCGCAAATGAACCGCCTTCTTCTTTGGGGCATCGAATGCGCCATAACGCGTTTCCTTGCTTTACTGTAAGGGGTCAGAGTTCCAAAAATGTTCCAATTTTGTGGCTTTTTATTTTTCGGTTTCTTTGCCAGGTTTTTGGAAAGGCGCTCGCGAATGCCAGGACCTATTGCGACGAAACTTGCTACGTGAAGCCGTCTAGTGATGGGAATGTTGCGTGCCAAAGGATTTGTGTGTACTTCTTAGCGATCCCCAGATATTGCCGATTTTATCCAATTATCGATTGATTTTTCTTGGAAATGGGCCACAAATTTTGTGCCTGATAGGCGCTTTACTGGTACATCGCAGCGCTTTGCTGTAAAGGAGAAAGTTGGTCGCCATGACATGACTTGTGTTACTTTCAACAATTGGACCTAAGTCCACGCACCAAAATACCTCCTCCCATTATATCGATAACGGAAATTGGCGATATTTCGGTGTGGTTATGTCGGATGGCCTAAACATTAATAATAAAGTTGATCGCCCTTCGATGTAGAACATTTCATTCCTCGAAGTCAACACAATCCGACGCACCAAAATATTTTCACTTCCGGGATAATCGATAAAAATCGATATGGGTAGGTCGCGTCACTTTGGCCAAAACACAAAAGTCGACCGCCTGCACCGGCAGATCATTTTGATTCTTTACACCGTTATGCTTCCCCGACGAACCAATATGGCACTACAGATGTGCACGCGCACGCACGCACACCAACAAATGCGCTTGTTCCTGCAAAGAACCTCTACGCCGCGTGGTTCTTATCACTTTGGCAAAACACAAAAGTTGACCGCCTAGGCATGGTGATCATTTCCATACTTTACATCACTATGCTCTGACGCAGCAATATAGCACAACTGCACGCGCACGCACGCACCTACGTCTGCTCGGCTGTTGGTACTTTGCTTCACTTCAATTTTGCCTTGTTCGATTCAGTCACAGGTACATTGTGTGAAAACCTACGTCAGTGAATGTGTGTGTGCATATGTGCGTGCGTGCGTGCGTGCGAGCGAGCGTGCGCGCGTGCGAGCATGTGAGTGAGCGTTCGTTCATGCGTGCACGCTTGCGTGCATTGAATCTACACACAACCCCCTCATCTTTCGAAAAAAATACTGTATTAAAGCAATACGTAACTGAAGAA